>CM076571.1:477259493-477582060 GCA_034641835.2 Pinus albicaulis
ACAGGAGAGGCCTTAGCCTCACAGTTTGAGCTAGATTTTTCGCTGATCGCATGCTTGCTATCAAGTGTGATGGGATCAGTATGGTTCTTGGACAGTGGTGCGTCTTTTCACATGACTGGAGATCGAGATCTATTTTCAGATCTGGATGAGAAAGATCTTGGAGTGCACATCGAGATGGGCGATGATGGTAGATACAGTGTGACTGGTATCGGTACCATTTCCTTTGAGAGGGAGTCTGGTAAACCATTCGTATTGAAGGAAGTGATGCATGTTCCAGGATTGAAGAAGAATCTGATCTCTGTGGTGATGTTAGAAGACAAGGGGCATGATGTTGTCTTCAGCGAGGGAAAAGCTTTCCTGCGAAGTAAGACAACTGGAGAAACCCGAAAGATAGGGGTTCGATTCAAGAACCTTTATTAGTTGCAAGTGGATGGCTGCGCAATAATGGCATGCAAGGCGGAAGGAGTGGTGAGCCATGATGATGGTGAGCTGTGGCACCGGAGATTGGTCCACCTTCACCATGGAGCTTTGAAGATACTGCAACAGATTTCTACTGGGCTTCCTAAGGGCACTCTTGCGCAGTCAGATCAGTGCAAGGGGTGTACCTTGGGAAAATTTGTGAAAGCCACCTTTCACGAGAAGGATAGTCGCGCCACGACGATCCTTGAGAGAATTCACGTAGACGTGTGTGGACCTTTCTCAGTAGCTTCGACAGCAAAGCACAAGTACTATGTGATCTTTGTTGATGATTTTTCTCGGAATTTTTGGATCTTCTTCATGCAGAAGAAGAGCGAGACATACTCAAAGTTCTGTGAGTTCAAGGGGCTGGTTGAGAAGGAATCGAGGAAGCATGTGAAGGCTCTTAGGAGTGACAATGGTGGTGAATTCATCTCTGCTGAATTCAAGGACTTTTGCAGCGCAGAAGGAATTCGGAGAGAGATCATAGCACCCCATAACCCACACTAGAACGGGGTTGCTGAGCAGAAGAACAGAAGGATCATGGGTGCTGCACGGGCAATGTTGCATGATCAGGGCCTACCCCTTCACTTGTGGGCAGAGGCATGCAATACTGTAGTATATGTGTAGAACCGTTTTCCTCACAAGATACGTGGCATGAGTACACTGGAGGAGGCGTTTTCTGGTAAGAGGCCTGATATTTCCCATTTGAGGAGTTTTGGTTCAACTGTCTACATGCATGTGACGAAGGATGCCAGGAAGAAGCTGGATCCGACCGCAAAGGTTGGGATATTTGTGGGGTACACTGATACGCCCCACAACTATCATGTCTATTTTCTAGACAATCGCATGACAGTTGTGCGACGGGATATCAAATTTCAGGAGGAGAAAGCCATGCAGTGTTCGCTTCAGAGGGAGCCACACTTGCATGCAGATGAGGAGCTAATAGTTCCTAAGGATGAGCTTCAGGATGTGGATCAGCCACAAGAGGAATTTCATGGAGTGGAAGAGACCACTCATGAAGCGCCAACCATCAAAGGGCGCAAGCGCACTACAGAAGCTAAGCGACTGGCTCAAGATGTAGAGAAGGTTGTAGGACCACCTACAGCATAGCGCAGACAGAGATAGTTACCAGACCAGTACACTGGATACATGGCTCTTGTGAGAAAATGTGTCGTGACAGAGCCATCCTCTTTCGAGGAAGCTGTGGAGGACCCCGCATGGGTAGATGCCATGGTGGAAGAGTATGATTCGATTATCAGAAACAGTGCATGGGAGATTGTCCCGCGACCGGAGGGGAAATCAATGGTGGGTTCGAGATGGATCTACAAAGTGAAGCAGGTGGCTGAGAGGAGTGTGGAGAAGTACAAGGAAAGATTTGTTGCCCAAGGCTTCTCACAGATAGAGGGGATCGATTATGAGGAGACCTTTGCACCTGTCGCAAGGTACTCTTCCATACAGACGATCCTAGCTCTCTTAGCGTAGATGGGGTGGCACATCCATCAGATGGATGTGAAGACTGTGTTCCTCAATGGAGTCATTGAGGAGGAAGCATACATAGAGCAGCCCAAAGGTTTCGAGATCTTCAGCAGTGAGTCGGATGTGTGCAGACTCAAGAGAGTATTGTATGGGTTGAAACAAGCACCTCGTGCTTGGTACACACGGATAGACAGTTATTTCACCAGACTTGGATTCTCCAAGAGTGAGGCGGATCCTAACCTATACCAAATTGTGGTGGAGTGGAAGTTTCTGATCATTGTACTGTATGTAGATGATTTGATTTTGACGGGTGATGAGCTGTTGATACTTTCATGCAAGGAGGATCTTGCTAGAGAGTTTGAGATCAAGGACTTGGGCCTCCTTCATTATTTCCTGGGATTGGAAATTTGGCAACGCAGTGATGGACTGTTTGTTTCTCAGGGTAAGTATGCCCGGGAGATACTGGAGAAGTTCAACATGCATGGCTGCAAGCCTGTTGATACTCCTTCCCCGAGGTTGGAGGAAGGAGGATGCTACTTCAAAGATGTAGTGGATGAATGCCACTGCTTATCGACGGTTGCTGGTGGGGTCACTTATGTATCTCGGGTCAATACATCGACCCGATATATGCTATGCTGTTAACCAGCTTTCACAAGCTATGGTTAAGCCTACCAAGCTCTTCTGGAAGGCAGGCAAGCATGTATTGCGTTATCTCAGAGGCACATCGGGATATGGACTGTGGTACAGACAGGAGGATGAGGTGAAGCTTTGTGGCTTCATGGATGCAGATTGGGAAGGGAGCCCAATGGACAGAAAGAGCACATCTGGAGGGATCTTCAGTATCGGGTCGACAACAATTTATTGGTACAGCAGGAAGTAGAGATCAGTGGCACTCAGTTCAGTAGAGGGTGAGTATATGGCAACAAGCTTGGCTGCATGCGAGGCCATATGGATGAGGAAGATTCTGGTCGGGTTGTTTGGGTCACACTTGGAGCCTACTGTGATTTATTTTGATAACCATAGTTGCATTAAACTCTCAGCTAATCCAGTATTTCATGATAGATCCAAACACATCGACATCAGGTACCATCATATCAGTGATTGTGTGCAGCGGAGAATCATGTTACTTTCATACATTCCCACGGAGGATCAATATGCTGATATCTTGATGAAGGCGCTCACCAGGAGAAAATTAGAATACCACAAAGGCAGGATAGGGGTTGTAGATAATCCATATCTTGTTGAGAGGGAGTTTTGAAAATGCAACAAGATGATGGAGCTTAGTGAAAAGAAGTCGCCTTCACTAAGTGGGCCCGCAGGCTATTTTTGGCGCAAAGTCTATTTTTAGAATATGTCTATTTTTAGACATATGGATCATTGTCTATGAGTTACAAGATGCTATTTATGGATGATTGGTTTGAGTTCGTAAAAATAGATGGACCTCTATTTTTAGACATTGGGCGGAATCTATTTTTAGACTGCCGGGCTAAAAATAGAACAGTCAAATATTATTAACCCTTAATAATATTTAGACTATAAACATTATCTTATCCTCTTGGAGCACTTCAGTTTGATGCTTGGATGTGGTACATGCAGCTGACAGAAGGAAATACGCTTTTCCTAAGGGTTAGTTGAGCTATTGCATGGTTGACTTCAGTTAGAACTCATGTGGCAGAGTTTTGTGGAGTTGATGAGACAGTTGGTGGAGTTGTGTTCGGTTTAACTTAGTTGAACTAGTTGTATTTAGTCTAACTGATAAATACACTAGTGATGAGTGGTGTGAATTAATTATTAACTAATTCACTAATTATTAACTCATAAATCAACTAAAGAATACATCAGTTGACTGCAGTGCATGGACAATTAAGTATAGACCAGTGTTAGAGGTGGGTGAAAGGGTGAGTCTACTATCAGTTGTGACTATAGTTGTGCATGAGATTTGCACACACATTGATTGAGATTGCCAATGAGGATTGCGCAGTACAAGCCAGTGGGATTCAAACTTGGATCTCATTCATTCTCATCTTGGATTGCGCAGTAGAGGCAGGCAGACTTGTGGAGGAGATTTGAACCCGTGACTTGTTCATCTTCCATGCTAGTTTGTGTGTAGCATGTGAGATAGTGCTGAGAGCTGTGAGGAGCTTTGTGCTATGTATTGTTACATGTTCTCTATCATTATAATATACAGATAGTTGGGGGTTTTCAGCTGTAAGCTTTCCCCATTACATACTGTGTCATATGTGTGCTTGATTATGTTTTAATGTGTGCATGCGACTGCTTCTATTTCCGCAAATTGATGATCAATTGTAGAAGAGGTTATGTATTATGCATGAAGCTTAAATAGTGTGTAATCAGGATAATCTCAGTGAATAATTCAGCTATTATTCAAATTTCTACACCTCCAGAGGTTCTTTGTCCACTCCAGTGCCTTTGAATTGCAACTTTCCCCTTGTAGTCACGGAGCCGAGCTCTCGTGCGACTACAGGGAGACATTGCCGTATTCTTTGTTGTATCGAGCTGGTATCTGGCATCCATTTCACGCAAATTCTACTCTGTAACCTAAAATTTTCCTATGAGCCCTTGGCCACTGATTTCTCCACCCCCAGTGCGCACATCTTCTTCGCGCCTGCACCTCATAGTCACTCCAATATCTGAAGTGTGAGCATGCCTCGTTTGCGCCAGAGAATGTGCTGCCGTAGAGGCAGCAATCGAGGCCAAATAGTTTATTCATTTCCCTCATATTTCTTTGACTCCTCTTCCCCCTCGTCGGACCATTTTTCTATACGCTACCCAGCTATGTGCAGTGATCGGGGTCGGGCTCAAAATTCTTACTCTCATCCTATGCAATCTCATTCCTCGGCAAGCCTCCCGACGATACATCATCTAGATGCTATTTTCCCCTCACATCCTACCCACTCTTCCAGCTCCTATTAACCCAGTCATTCGGTTCATTTTCATTATAGGTGTACCCTAGACCGACCATGCATCACTACAACCATTACTGTTGCATTTAATGAGGAGCACCCAAGCTCTAAAGGCTTCACCATGGAGAAGACAAAAACTACTCAGGGCGCACCCTCAACACTCAGGAAAGGTATTCCTATCCCAAAATGAAGTAGAATTTAGGACAGTGAAAGAAATGAAGAACAAGAATGCAGCAAAATCGGCCACTTCAATGCCTGCAAGAAAGCGGAGGATGACACCGGTGAAAAGAAGGTAGCGGAGGATGATCTCGAAGCTTACAGATGTATGATTGTTGAAGGACAACCATATTCCCCAAATGAAATCTATACCATCAAGTTCTATCAAGTTTCTATTTCCCAACTCCTAGTCTTATGGGTGTACTTCTAAGTTTTTAAGAAAAACTGTCAGTTTTGGAGTTATTTCTAAAGAAGTATCTTTCTGTTATGATATGCTGGTTTCCCCTGTGAGGGCAACAACTATACTTCTGACTGGACTATTTTCCCTCTTATGGGTAGTCAATTTCTTTTTTTGTTGTTGAATTATGCCATGAACATGGGCTAGCACTGTTGGAAATACTGAGAGGGGGGTGAACCCAGATCTCTTTTCAATTAGGGCATTAGTTAATCTTCAATTATTATCAGTGTTTGTAAAATGATAGCAGCAAACAAGAGGAACACAAATGCACATATTTTTTAAGGTGGAAACCCAATCAGGGACAAAAACCACCTAATGCTTTTCTAATAATTCTTTAATATTCAACTCCAATTGAAAATAAAGCTCCAACTTCCTAGAATCTTGAAAAGCATTCTTCTCTAGCTCCCACTGTATGGATGCTCCAATGCCTGAGATTCTTCAGTAGTCAACTGAACAGATACCCCAACACTCAATGAGCTACAACTCACCCTAGCACCACCCTACCGCCCTATATAAGAATAAAAGAATAATGGACTCCCGTACCAGGGAAAATGGTCCACTTTACAATGATATAGAATGATGTAGAAGAAGAAGATATACTATACCATAACCCCAAATTTGACACAGCCATCTAATGATGATCCTAGACCTCCCAACACTGCCTCTTCAACCCTTGGGAGATAGATACTAGTACAATTTGTACAATAATGTATTTACAATGACTAAGTACAATGATACCTTTATAACGATTGTATGCAGTGCTGCCCACTTGAAGACTTCATATGATGAAATTATTGCTACTGTTATGCACCTTGGTTGCTTCTCTTGTCATGCTACCCTCTGCTACACCTTTCTTTGCTTTTCTACGATAGAAATTATGGTCCTTTGCAACCCTTGACAACACATGATCTAGCTTTTTCTTGCCTTCTAGGAGCCCGATATTGAATCTAGTGTATCTTTGTTATTTCAGATCCTAAATATCTTATTTTTAGTCTTGTGGTATTCTTCTAAGTCTTCTTTCCAATTCCATAGGTCTCACCCAATTTTGATTCTTCAAGAAAGAGTTATGCCCAATCTCTCACAACACCCTAATTATGGACTGTTTCAGTAGAGTGCACTGGTACGGAATGCCACGTGTCACTGTTTCTTCATTTGGATCTGAAACTGATAGATACAAAATTACATACTATGCAATATCTAGCACTTTTTATAGAATTCCAATCTGATACTCAGAGAGAGAGTTATGACAATTTTACGAAGGCCACTTCTTTGAGATGAATTTCAGGCCAAAAACCATAACTTCCACAGATCATATCTCCAAAAATGTTGCACACCTTGATCTCAAATTTTTACTGTAGCTTCCTGAGGATTTATAATCTGCCTCATAAAAATTTCAGCTTTTGAACCTTCGTATAAAAAGCGTTAGAGTGAAAATTCCACGATGACCTGTTTCAGATGGCCGAATCCCTTGCATAAGGAGGAAATGAAGATCACAATTTATATAAATGCTTAGGTTGAGAGGGGCTTCAAAAAGTGAACGTGGGAGGGATTTTAGGAGCATAAAAAATATTAATTATGACTTTTCAATGACCCATACCCCAACCCCATGGGGTTTTAGCCCACTAACTAGGGTTACAAACTTCAAACATGAATATCTCTCAAACTGTGAAGAATTACATGGTGTGCCATATATCAATGGAAACATATCGACAAGTAGAAACCATAAAAAGCCTTATTGACCTAGAATATATTAATTTGGTAGGTAAAAATTCCCATGAAATATTGGGTTAGCCCCAGATGCTTCCTGGGTTGACATCAATGACAACCGCTGATCAAAAATCTCCCCCTTTGGCATTGATGGCAACACAAGTACACCCCCTGCGATCATGAAACCTCTTCCTAAAACATTCTCTACTCCTTTGACATCAATGGAAAAGGGTAACCCCCCCTGAAACAAAACCATCCTGTGGACCTATACACACTTCCACTCCCGCTGACACACAACCGTCCTGCAGACCTGTACACACTTCCACTCCCCCTGACACACAGCCGTCGTGCAGACCTGTAATCTAATGAGAACTTGGGAGAATCCCAAGCTTTTGATGAAGATATTCAAATACTTCACAAGGTAAAGGTTTAGTGAAGATATCAGCAATTTTTTCTTTTGTACAAACATACGCAAGTTTGATATTCTTTTCAGTGACTTATTCTCTAGCAAAATGATATTTGATTGGAATGTGTTTTGTTTTTAAATGCATGACAGGATTCTTGGAGATGCTGATGGCACTAGTGTTGTCACAGAATATGGGAATAGGCTCACTAAATTGTACTTGAATATCTTGCAAAGTTTGTTTCATCCAAAGGACTTGAGTACAACATGATGCTACTGCAATGTATTATGCTTCCACTGTAGATAATGAGATTGAAGTTTTATTTTTCCTCAACCATGATACGAGACAACCGCCTAGATAGAATGCTGCTCCACTAGTACTCTTATGATCATCAACACTTCCTGCCCAATCTGCATCTATAAAGGCTTGAATAATTAGATTGTTACCCTTGGGATACCACAAGCCATATTCTTCTATTCCCTTTAGATATCGAAGAATTATTTTGACAACAATAATATGTGATTCTTTTGGTGCTTCTTGGAATCTCGCTACTTGTCCAACTGCTTGCATAACATCTAGCCGAGAGGCTGTTACATATAGAAGACTACCAATCAGAGATCTGTACAACCTCTGATCCACATCCTTAGATGAGTCATCTATGCTCAATTTGCAACCTGTTACCATTGGAGTAAAGACAGGTTTGCGATCTTCCATTTTAAATTTCTTGAGCATTTCCTTAATGTACTTGGCTTGACATATATATATTCCTTTCTCTTGCTGAGATATTTGAAGCCCTAATAAGTATGTCAGCTCACCAAATAAAAACATCTCAAACTCACTTTTCATCTTTGTAGAAAATTTCTTACTTAGTCGATCATCATTGCTACCAAATATTATATCATCCACATATACCTCAACGATTGTTAAATTATCTTTATCTATTTGTACATAAAGATTGCTATCAATAGTACCTTTCTTGAACCCTTGTTGACATAGATATCCATCAAGACAAGCATACCATTCTCTAGGAGCCTACTTGAGACCATATAGAGCCTTCTTTAACCTATAGACATAGTCTTCTTTTTGTGATAGTAGAAAACCTTCAAGTTGTTCGATGTAAACTTCTTCTTCTAATTCTCCATTCAGAAATGTTGACTTGACATCCATTTGGTAGACTTTCATTTTTCTTGAACATGCATAGGCAAGAAACATTCGGATGGCTTCCATTCTGGCAACTTGTGCAAATGTTTCACCGAAATCAATTCCTTGCACTTGTGCGTAGCCTTTGCAAACAAATCTTGCTTTGTTTCTGGTAACCTTCCCATCTTCATTCAATTTGTTCCTGAACACCAATTTAGTCCCAATGACATTTTTATATTTTGGTCGTGGAACTAATTCCCAGATGTTATTCTTCTCAATTTGATCCAGTTCTTCATTCATTGCTACTACCCAATGTTCATTCTAGCTGGCTTCCTCAAAACTACTAGGCTCAAAGATTGCTAGAAAAGCAATGTGAGCATGTTGTGATGAATGAAGTTGTCGACCTTCATTTATGTCACCAATGATTTGATTTGATGGATGGTTCTTTTGAATCCAGTCTTTTGTTCTCCTTGGAGGAGCTTCTTGTTGTTGTTCAGGTATATCTTGATGATCATTGTTTACTTCTTCCTCGTTGATAGTTGCTTCTTGTTCTACAGTTTTATCTGTGTCTTTTTCAGCCTCTGTCTCAAGTTTCAAATATTCTAGATCCTCATCATTACTCGCTAGAACACCATCTTCATCAAATGTAACATTTATGCTCTCCACTATCTATTTTCATCTTAGATTATAGCATTTATAGGCCATTCTTTTGCGTGAGTAACCAAAAAATATACCTTCATCAACACGTGATTCAAACTTACCCAAATTTTGATTTTCTCTTTTGATATAACATTTTCTTCCGAATATTCTGAAATATTTTACATTTGCTAGTTTTCCTTTCCATAATTGATATGGATTCTTGTTGAAATTATTTCTAAGAAGACTTCGGTTGATAATGAAGACTGTCGTATCAATTGCTTGAACCCAGAATTTTTCATCCAATTTTGAGTCCTTCAACATTGTTCTACCCATTTCCTATACAGTTCTATTCTTTCTTTCAGCAACTCCAATTTGCTGAGGTGTTCGTGCTGTTGAAAATTGCCTTTTTATTCCATTTTCGTCATAGTATTGCTGAAATAATTTGGAAGTGAATTCTCCACCATTATCTGATCTTAAACACTTTATTTTCAAATCAGTTTCATTTTCAACCAACTCCTTGTAGATCTTAAAGCACTCAAATGCTTCAAATTTTTTCTTTAGGAAACTGACGGTTGTCATCCTGGTATAGTCATCTATCATAAACATGAAATATATTTCTCTGTCTAAGCCTTTTGTTCTCACAGGACCACATAGATCAGTATGTATCAATTGTAATGGATGTGATGAAAAGTGTTCTTTTGTTTTAAAATGGACTTTAGTCTGCTTGCCATGCCGACATGCCTCACATAGTGTGTTGGAAGGTTTTGAGATTTTCGGCATTTCTCGTACTGCTTCCTTTTTGCTTATCCTAACAAGATTGTCAAAGTTTATGTGACCCATTCGTTTGTGCCATAACCAACTTTCATCTTCTTTAGCTAGTAGACATGCTTTAGTTGATTCATCTAGAACATATATGTCATTTGGAGCTCGACTTGCTGTAGCCACAATTTTACCATACCCGCCTTTCCTGATTTCACATTTTGTGGAGTTGAATAGCATTGTGTGTCCTTGATCACACATTTGTCCAACACTGAGCAGATTGTGATTCATGTTTTCAACCAATAGAACATTCTTGGCTATAACATATTTGCTTCCGAGAGTGACAGTACCTGACCCTATAACATTTGAAGATCAATCATTTCCAAAGGATATGGTTCCATCCTTCTTCTCTTTCAGAGATACAAATTTCCTTATATCTCCAGTCATATGCATTGAGCAACCGCTGTCAACATACCACACATCTTTCTTTTTTTGAGCCTTGAGAGCGAGAGCACAATTATCAGTCTTCTTCTTCTTCCATGTTCGTTCATTCTGTGGCTTCAAAGATTCTTCTGGAGGATTTTCAAGTCTGCAGTCTCTGGCTATGTGTCCAAAGTTCTAACATTTGTAACATTCCATATTATTTCTTAAATTTTCAAATCTATTGATGTTTTTTTGAGCCCTGGGAGGTTCATATTTGAAGAATCTCTTGGAATTGTATTGGTTCATAGGGTACGTGTGACATTCTATAGCTTTATGACCAAATTTTCCACATGAATAACAATAACCATGAAAAATATGTTAGTACTTGGATGAAAATCTTCGTCAAGGAATCGTCTTCGAAGGATGTGCTTGCGAATCTTGTCCAATGAAGTCTTCATGTATGTCAGATCTCATAGGTTCATTTTATTTTGTTGTAGAAGGTCCTGCTTCTTCTTCTTTGTAACTGAGGCCAGTTCTTTCGTTGTAAGATCATTGATTGTTGATGATTTCTTCCAATGCCCTTGAGCTGTTGGCATAGTTTTGGATAATTTTTCCCTTCTTCGCTTCCTTACGCAGCGAGACTACTTCGGCTTCTAATTCTTCCCTTTCTTCGTTGCTTTCTTCCAACTTCTTTTGAAGTGACTCTTCAATACATTTGTGTTCTTCAACCTCAATTTTGAGACCTTGAACTTGTTCTTCAAGAGTGTTGGAACGGATCTTCTCAGCGTTGAGCTCTTTTATAAGCTTGATTGCCTCCTCATACAATTCATCTATGGTCAACCCTTCTTCTTCATTGTTTCATACCTCTTGTTTATTGTGCTTGGCCATAAACAATACTTTGTCATTGGCTTCTTCTTTGCTATCACTTTCTTCATCAGATGAGGAGCCATCTTCTTTAGAGAGAAAGTTCCTTTTGGATCCTTTATTTTTGCATTGCTTGTTGAATTTCTTAAAGCATTTCTTTCCTTTTGAGTTGCCATCACTTTTGTTTGGACATTTTGCTATGAAATGCCCAACCTCACCACAATCGAAACATATCAATGGAATTTTACCTTTGAATTTTCCCTTACCAGGTTTTAGTTTTCTTGTAAAGTAAGCATATTCTTCATCTGAAAGACCTTCTCCATCATCTCCCTTTTCTTCACACTTGCAGGTGCATGTCATTTCAATTTAAAATTGTTTTTCCTTATTGGTTTGCTTAGATGCAATGAACGCAGTTTCTAGATTTGAAGTACCCTTTTCTTCATCAAGTCTCATTTCATATGCTATGAGAACTCCATGTAATTCTTCCTTGCTGAGTTTTTCTAGATTTTCACTATATTCTAAGACCGATACCTTTGGGTTGAATCTCCTTGGTAGCGTTCTAAGAATCTTCCGTATAATAGTCTTCTCGTCAACTGGCTCTCCCAATCCTTCCAGAGTATTGGTTATTTCATCAACGTATTGGAAGTATGCAGCAATGTTGCAATCTTCTTTCATTCTGATTTGCTCAAATTTTGCTCTATAGATTTGAAGCTTTGCTTCTTTGACATTTGAGTCACCTGCATACATATTCTCAAGCTTGTCCCATACATTTTTGGCAGTTTTACAACCCAACACCTTATGCTAAGCAGATTCAATAATTCCACTGATAATAATATTCTTTGCTTTTGCATCATTTACCAAATTCTTCTTACCTTGTTCATCCACGGTTGATGTAAATCCATTTTGAACAGTGTCCCATACTTCGTAACCTTGCACCAAGAGATAGACCTCCATTCTTCCTTTCCATAGTGCATAATTATTTTCAATGAATAGAGGTACACCATTCTTGGTATGCTCCATGGCCTCCTTCCAGTTGTTAAACTGCTATTGAAGGAACCAAGCTCTGATTCCAATTGTTGGAAATGCGGGGGTGAATCGATGTCCCTTTCAATTAGGGCATTAGTTAATCTTCAATTATTATCAGTGTTTACCCAAGGATGATAATAGGAAGACCACCAATGGGACTTTAAGGTGAGACCATAGGGACAAAAACCACCTAATGTTTTTCTAATAATTCTTTAATATTCAACTCCAATTGAAAATAAAGCTCCAAATTCCTAGAATCTAGAAAAGCATTCTTCTCCAGCTCCCACCGAATGGATGCTCCAATGCCTGAGATTCTTCAGTAGTCAACTGAATGGATGTCCCAACACCTAATGAGCTACAACTCACCCTAGCACCACCCTACCACCCTATAGAAGAATATAAGAAGAATGGACTCCCGTACCAGGGAAAATGGTCCACTTTACAATGATATACAATGATGTAGAAGAATAAGATATACTAGACCATAACCCCAACTTTGACACAACCACCTAATGATGATCCTAGACCTCCCAACACTGCCTCTTCAACCCTTGGTAGATAGATACTAGTACAATTTTTACAATAATGTATTTACAATGACTAAGTACAATGATACCTTTACAATGATTGTATGCAGTGCTGCCCACTTGAAGACTTCATATGATGAAATTATTGCTGTTGTTATGCACCTTGGTTGCTGCTCTTGTCATGCTACCCTCTGCTGCACCTTGCTTTGCTTTTCTTCCGTATAAATTTTGGTCCTTTGCAACCCTTGACAACACATGATCTAGCTTTTTATTGCCTTCTAGGAGCTCAATATTGAATCTGGTGTATCTCTGTCATTTAAGATCCTCAATATCTAATTTTCGGTCCTGTAGTAGTCCTCTGAGTCCTCTTTCCAAAGCCATAGGTCTGACCCAATTTGGATTCTTGAAGATAGATTTATATTCAATCTCTCACAATGCCCTAATTATGGAATTTTTCAGAAGAGTGCACTTGTATGGTGTGCCACGTGTCACTGTTTCTTCATTTGTTTCTAAAATTGATAGAGAAAAAATCACATACTGTGCAGTATCCGTCAAATTTTACGAAATTCCAATCCGATACTCAGAGAGATATTTATGACGATTTTACCAATGTGACTTCTTTGAGATGAATTTCAGGAGCCTGCAAAAATCCTTACTTCCACAGATCATATCTCAAAAAAAGTCACGCAACTTGATCTGAAATTTTTACTATAGCTTCCTCAGGATTTTGGCTTCACCTCATAAAATTTTTAGCTTCTGAGCCTTCTTAGAAAAAAATTTGGAGCTAAAATGCCACGATGACCTGTTTCAGATGGCTGAATCCCTTGCCTAAGGAGGAAATGAAGATCACAATATATATGAATGCTTAAGTTGAGAGGGGCTACAACAAGTGAACGTGGGAGGGATTTTAGGAGCATAAAAAATATTAATTATGACTTTTCAATGACCCAGGCCCCAACCCCATGGGGTTTTAGCCCACTAACTGGGGTACAAACTTCAAACATGAATATCTCTCAAACCGTGAAAATTACATGGCGTGCCATATATCAACGGAAACATCCCGACAAGTAGAAACCATCAAAAGCATTATTGACCCAGATTATATTAATTTGGTAGGTAAAAATTCCCATGCAATATTGGGTTAGTCCCTGGTGCTGCTTGGGTTGACATCAATGACAACCGTTGATCAAAAAAAGGTCCATCACATATCTCTCAATATTTGTCATTCAGCCCAAGCTGATGCAAGTTGTTGCATGGGGTGACTCCGTACTCAAATTCATTCTTGCACCAGACTTATTCACTTTCCAAGAAGAAGGCATTTCATTAATGAAATTTACACACAAAACATTCATCAAATTAACTAACAAGAAGAGTTTATAATTTAATAATTATTGCCCCTGAATGCCTCTAATTAGCAACAAAATAGGTTGATAATGATAAAAGCACTAGTCACAATAATATAATTATTTGATAAAAACTGTAAAAATTTGGACAAAAAGGTGGCCCAACAGGAATGTCAAAAGAGCTTTGAGTTGCTGAAGAAAAATATGGTTACTGCACCTATTATAATATTCCCAGATTGGTCCAAGGTCTTCCATGTGCATGTTGATGCATCTCGCATTGTACTTGGATCTGTATTAGCACAGCCAGGAGAAGGAGATATTGATCACCCTGTTGCCTTTGCAAGTAAGAAGCTCTCCAGGGTAGAGCGCAACTATTCAACCACAGAGAGGGGAGGATTGGCTATGGTTTACACTCTATAGAAATATAGGCATTATCTGCTAGGAGGACACTCAAGATGTTCACTGACCACTTTTCTTAAAAGTACCTGGTCAATAAGCCTATGTTGGGGGAAGATTTGTAGATGGTTTTTGTTATTTCAGGAATATGATTTTGAAATCATTGTTAAGCTTGGTAGATTTAATTCTAGACCTGATCACTTATCACACATTGAGAATGGGGAGGAACCAACCAATCTGGAGGAGGGACTACCTGATGCGCAGCTCTTTGCTATTAAAGTGGTTGATGAACACTTTGCAAATATAATTCATTTTCTGACTATCGGTAGTGTGCCTGTTGAATACTCGATGCAACAAAAGAAGGAGTTGGCTTCGCGCTCATCTGAATTTAAATTGATTATTGGTCAACTGTAAAAGTTGGGAGTGGATGAACTATTAAGAAAGTATGTTTTGGAACATGAAATATAGGACATCTTGGCTGAAGCTCATGGGGGAGTGGTAGGAGGCCACTATGTAGGGAAATCTACTGTGTAGAAGGTGATGTGTGGTGGGTTATGGTGGCCCATACTGCATAGTGATGCACATGCATATTGTCGACCTTGTGATTCATGCCAACAAACCGAGAAGCCATCACGCAGATATAAAATTCCATTGTAGCCACAGATGGCCCTGCAGGCTTTTGATAAATGGGCCATAGATTTTGTTGGACCTATCAATCCTCCTGGGAAGAAGACTGGCGTGCGCTACATCATCACGGCCATATATTATGTAACCATATGGGCAGAATCTAAGCTAATAAAATATTGTACTGCATACACTACTGTGCAGTTTAATTTTGAGAATATCTTCACTAGATTTGGGTGCCCAAATATATTGATGAGTGATAGGGGTACGCACTTTGTTAATGAAACCATTGAAGCTCTAACAGAGGAATTCCAGATACATCACCAAAAGAGTACTCCCTATCACCCTCAAGAAAATGGTGCAATGGAAGCCTTTAACAAAATCTTGGAGAATGCATTCACAGACTGACCCACTTGTGAAGAAAATATCGCAGGAGTTGCGTGCCAAAGAGCAAGTGTTCGATGAGCTTTAGGAGGTGCTGCCCACAGTTGTGCCTGCTCAGATAATGGCATGACTGCAGATGATCCATGTGTTGTGCAAGGAGGTTGAAGACCTGCGAAGGAAGAAACACATCTTTACCACCTAGATAAAGTCGTGGGCAGATGAAGAAATGAATTTGTCACAAGATTTAGATGTTGTTGTCAAGAAACTGAGCCAGACTTACCAAAGTATTAGTCTCGTAGCATAGGATCTTACCTCACAAAATTTGGTGGATACAACTCAGAGTGTTGCAAAGCATGATAATCCTTGCACCCTTCACTTTCGCTATCGAGGAGCTGAAGACGAAGATGAAGACCCCAGTACCTATGTGACTCGGGATGAGTCACAAGATTGTGTTGGGGGACTGTTGGAGTAGGGTCCCTTAAGACCGCAATTTTGGAATAATTAATAGCATTTTTTGTAGTTTCGAGTCATGTGCGCTAAGCAATGCACAGTCAAGGGGCTTTGGCGCGGTTCAAAGTCCCTTCATGAGTTGTAATGTGCTTGATCTAGGTGGCTCCAGAGAAACACATGGGAGTTATAATGAGTTCTGCCTCATCTTCAACGTGAGGTATATGATGAGTTGATTTCACGTACTTCTTTGTCTTTTTATCTCTGAGATGCATTGTGATGTACACATCCTTATTGATGTTTGATGTGAGGTCTTGTTTTTTTTCTTGATGTGAGATGTACTTTATATCATGGATTTGTATTATGTTTGAGATCCCTTTGATGCCATGTTGGCGAGATACTCATTGTCACATGTATGTTTTTTGAGATCCCTTTGTTTGCCATGTTGGTGGGATACTCATAATCATTATGTGTGAGTTAGTGTCCAACTGATAGAAGTCCTTTTTATGAATGATAGTTCCGGCAGTGGAACATATTGTAGAGAGATCCAGCCACTCCTACATGAGGGAATTTTCCTTGTACGACAAATAAAACTCCATCCATGTAAATCTTCACTCCTTACAGCACTTAATGCAGCGGCCTACACCATATTGACACCGAGGCCTAGAGATGTAGTCCCTTCTGGAAGAACTCCATTATCAATGTCTTATGTTTCTTATGCTTGTTATGTTCCTCTTCTTTACAACATCGACAGAGCGAAGAGGCACACGCTGCTGCCAATAGAAATAAAACAAATTCCTGTCTGTCTGCCAAAGAAAAATCCATTGTTCGCCATTTAAAATTTTGTTGTCCGTTGTCAATTATTTGTTGAGGAAAGGAGTGCTACCACCACCAGAAGGAAGGGCAGGGTGTGTCCAAATGGGTAAATTACAGTTATTCTTATGAATTGAATTTTTTTTTGAAGGAAAGCAGATAAACAAAAATAGATTTTTTTTTAAGAGGGTTAAAGAGGTTTTCTGAAGAATATTTTTGGCAAAAGTTAAATTATGGAAAGTGGAATAGAGCTTGAAGTTTTGTGATTTTTCTCTAAAGTAGTAGGGGTTTAAAGAATGTATGAGGGAGCTTGAAAATATTTTTTTTTCTCTGAACTGTATTTAATAAAAAAGAAGGGAAATTTGAAAGACATTAGAATTTATAAAAATAAAAATAAAAAACTTAGATAGGTAAAAGAGGAAAGGGAAATATTGTTTTAACCCTAGTTGGAAATAAGGAAAACCAGTTAAAATTAGGAAAATTTGTAGAAATAAATGGAAAAAATGTCGAATGCAAAGTTCGAGGTGGATAAATTCACCGGGAAGAACAATTTCGCATTGTGGAAACTGAAAGTTAGGGACTTGCTGGTGCAACAAGGGTTGCACAAAGCATTAGATGAGGTGAAGAAACAACCTGCAAGCATGACAGATTTGGACTGGGAGGACTTAGATGCCTGAGCCCTCAGTACCATTAGGTTATGCTTAGCAGATGAAGTTCTCTTTAATATTATTGAAGAGAGCACATATGAAATTTTGTGGGGAAAACTAGAAACTTTGTGTATGACTAAATCATTGACCAATAGAATTTATTTAAAAATACAATTGTACAGTCTTCAGATGAAGGAGGGTACAAAAGTTGTAGAACATTTAAATTTTTTTAATACACATTTTCTAGTTGTCAGATATGGAAGTTAAAATTCAGGAAGAAGACAAGGCGATAACCTTGTTGTGTTCTTTGCCCGAGTCATGGGACCACTTCGCAACTTTAATCAGTTTGAGCACTGCTAATTTTTTGAAATTTGAATTAGTTGTGGGTGCTCTTTTATCTGAATAAGTACGAAAGAAATCTAGTATTGAGACATCTGCACCAGAATCCATGGTAGCCAGAGGTCAGTCAAAGGAAAGAGGGGAGAAAGCAAGGGGTTCTTCCATATCAAATTCAAAGGGCGGAAAGAAGTGTAAAGCCAAGTGCTGGTACTGCAACAAAATTTGACACCTCAATAAAGACTCTTGGAAATGGAAGGAGTCGGAAAACCAGAATAAGGAAGAAATCAGGTTGATTCAGGTATGATTGATGAATTTTTAACTGCTGAAGCCCTACCTATTTGAAATTTCTCTCAAGATGCTGAAAATTGGCTATTAGACTCTGGTGCTTCTCATCACATGAGTCCGCACATAATTTTTTTTACTTCATATGAAGTTGTAAATGGTAGTTTTGTGTTTATGGGAAATAATGCATCTTGTCAGACTGTTGGGATGGGAAATGTAAAAATTAAAATGTATGATGATATAGTTAAAACATTATCTGATGTTAGGCATGTACCTGAACTAAAGAAAAACTTGATTTCCTTGGGAGTTTTGGATTCGAATGGGTATAAATTTATAGGTTAGAATGGAGTGTTGAAAGTCTCAAAAGGAGCCTTGGTTGTTATGAAGGCTGAAAAGGCCAGAAATCTCTACAGACTCAAAGGAAGCACTCAAGTTAGTGAAGCAACAATTGTATCAGATAAAGCAGAAGAAGGTTCTCGTCTATGGCATCAATGGTTGGGTCACATGAGCGAGAAAGGTCTTCAGGTACTGATGAACCGCAAGTTTCTTCCTGATTTGAAATCCTTGAAGTTGGATTTTTGTAAACATTGTGTGTATGGAAAACAATGTAAACAAAGGTTCAAAACCAAAAATCATAATAGTAAACAAATTTTAGACTACATTCATTCTAATCTATGGGGACCATCTCCTACTATGTCTAATGGAGGTGCATTATATTTCTTAACATTTATTGTGATTTCTCCCTGAAATTTTGGGTCTATATGTAAAAAATAAAGCTGATGTATTTAATGTTTTTAAAAAATTTAAAGTTATGGTGGAAAAGAAAACAGGAAAATTAATTAAATGTTTAAGAACTGAAAATGGCAGTGAATTTACTTCTTTAGAATTTGAAAAATTTTGTAAGGATGAAGGAATTGTTAGACATAAAATTGTTGTTTATACTCCTCAATGAAATGGCATTGCTGAACGTATGAATCGGACTCTTATGGAAAGAGCCAGAAGCATGATCAGCAATGCTAACCTACCAAAGGAATTATGGGTAGAAGCAGTATCTACTGCTTTTTATTTAGTTAACATATCACCTTCGGTTGCATTAAGCTGTAAAATTCCTGAAGAAGTTTGGTCGGGTCAGTCTTTTGATTATTTGCATTTGAATATTTTTGGTTGTGATGCCTATGCTCTTATTCCTAGAAATCAGCGTTCAAAGTTAGATCCAAAATCGAAATGTTGTGTCTTTTTTGGGTATGATTATGCAATGAAAGGATATAGGTTGTGGGATCCTTCTTCACGGAAGATAGTCATCAGTAGAGATGTAACATTAATTAGATGTTGGAAAAGTTGAAAAGGAGCAGGTATCGCCAAATCAATAGATTCAATTGGAGACTCAACCTTTTCCAGAAAGTCGAAAGGAAGGAGAGACTTCTGATGAAAAAGGTGGAGAAGCAAAGGAAACTAAAGAAATTCTAGAACCAATTCAGCAACCAGTCACTCTAAGAAGGTCTACAGGGGAAAGAAAAACACAAAAAGGTATGAAGAATTTGCTTCATATTTTGCATTGATTATTGAAGATGGGGAACCTTCTTGTTATCAGGAAGTAGTGGATGATGCAGATAGTGAGAAATGGAAAAACGTTATGCAAGAAAAAATGAATTTCTTAGCCAAGAACAATACTTGGGATCTTGTAGAACTTCCTGAAGGGAGAAGCGTTGTTGGGTGCAAATGGGTCTTCAAGTTTAAGAGAAAAGTTGATGGAAGTACTAAGAGATATAAGGCGAGGTTGTTTGCAAAAGGATATTCTCAAGTTGAAGGTATTGATATTCATGAGATTTTTTCACCAGTCATTAAACTTGTTTCTCTTCATATTATGTTAGCACTAACTGCATTACTTGATCTTGAGATAGAATAGTTAGATGTTAAAACATCCTTTCTTCATGGTGATTTGGATGAAGAGATATATATGGATCAACCAGAAGGTTTTGTACAAGGTCACAGCAGAATATTAGTTTGCAAGCTCGAGAAATCATTGTATGGCCTGAGGCAGTCACCCAGGAAATGGTACAAGAAGTTTGATTCCTTCATGGTGAGCCACAATTTTATCAGAAGTGAGTATGATCATTGTGTATACTTCAAAAGTTTCAATGGAATATTCATTATCTTGGTGTTGTACATTGACGATATGCTTGTTGCAAGCAAAAGCATGGAATAAATCAACAAGTTAAAGGCCTAGCTCTCTAGGACGTTTGATATGAATGATCTTCGAGCGGAAAAACATATCTTGAGCATGGAGATACATAGAGACAGGAAGAATGGTAAGCTTTGGTTATCACAATAGAATTATTTGTCGAAAGGACTTGAAAAGTTTGGTATGAACAATGTGAAACATGTTAATGTTCCATTAGCTTCCCATTTTAAGCTTTCTTCGAATTTAAGTCCTAGAAATAATGAAGAAAAGAAGTATATGTCTCATGTACCATATGCAAATGTGGTAGGAAACTTAATGTATGCAATGGTATCTACAAGACCTGACATTTCACATACATTTGGAGTTGTCAGCAGGTTCATGGCAAATACAAGAGAAGAACATTGACGAGTAGTAAAATGGGTGCTTTGATATTTGAGAGGCACAAGTGACTATTGCATCATATTTTATTGTCGTGAAGGTTCAGTCTGCAGATATGTGGATGCTTATTATGCATGTGATTTGGAAAAAACGAGGTCTACTACAAGTTATGCTTTTACTCTTGTTGGTGGAGCAATTAGCTGCTTCAGATGCCTGTAAAGAGGAAATCTGGTTAAAATTTCTTCTTGATGAGATTGGAAGGACGCAAGAGAAAGTGAATGTGTTTTGTGACAATTAGAGTGCTATTCATTTGGCTACAAATCTAGCCTATAATAGCAAGACCAGGCACATTGATGTAAGGTATCACTTTGTGAGACATGTAATCGAAGGCGGAAAAGTAGTTCTCAAGAAGGTCTGTACATAGAAAAATCATGCAGATATATTCACGAAGCCAGTTACAATAGAGAAGTTTAAATGGTGTATCACTTCTCTTGGCTTGCAGAAGAGATGATGAAATGGGCATGGGCAAGGGATTAGGAAAATTGTTGTCAAGGTGGATTTTGTTGAAATATGACAACAAATGTAATTAATGTAATTTTGGGCAAATTTACTTATTACTTATTAGTTGGTTGTATAATGAAATGAAGTTAGAATAACGAAATAGCCCAAGTTAAATTGGATGGCCCGAGAGGCTTGTAAGATGAGGAGAATCATTCTTGATTAATAGAGTTTCCAATCCCTTGCCCCGTGGAGGTTTCCTTGACACCTTGTCAATGTTTTACCACGTAAATTCTTGTGTTTATCTTTGTGTGTATTTAACATTCAGTTTTCATTCAGTTTCTATTTCTTCTTGTTTAATGTTTTCCTAGTACAACATATGATAGATAAAACTCCATCCATGTACATCTTCACTCCTTACAACACTTAATGAAGTGGCTACACCATCTTGACACTGAGGCCCGAAGATGTATTCCCTCCTAGGCGAACTCTGTTATCAATGTCTTATGTTGCTCATGCTTGTTATGTTCCTCTTCTTTACAGCATGCATTTGTTCATTTATGTTCATTAACGCTTTAATTAAATGCAATTTTAACACCATCAGCCGAAGTAAAAGGTCTTAGTTAAGGGCATCAGGAATTTACCCAGTTCAATGCTAAAGGGTAAATCTAGGAGTCTCAAACCACGGTTTGCAGACCTTAGGATCAGCACAGGCTAAGATATAAATAGAAGTCTAGATCGAGTCGGATAGGACACGTTTTTGGATAAATTGTGATGCATTTTTGAGCTTTGAAACAGATCTATGTAAGTGTCTATGTTTGAAAGGCTCCTGCTCGATGTGTGTGCGGAGACCTTAGTCCAACTGTGTGTGAACCCTGTTGGATGTGTGCGTGGGTAGATTTGAAGGATTGTAAGGGTTTTTGAAAACTATTGATGAATAAAGAACTTTTTGGATAACTCTAAGTACTAAATGCATCTGTAATCTGTTTCTGTGATCTGTATCTTCCTACGTTTCCTGTTCATTATTCTGAGTGATGTTATCTGTGATTGGCTCGGTTGTGTACCTAGTTTACTTTTGACATGAATGTTAATTACATAGATCTAGTTTTGTAAGGGTTGAATATCACATTATTAGGACTGTTAAAGGAATTGTGGATCTTCTTTATGGGTGCGCGCAATGGATTAATTTGTGTCAATCAACCTAGGGTTTCTAGTTAGGGTTTTTGGTGCGCAAGTTAGTCTGTGTGTTAAAGCAGATCTGAAGGTGCCCACTTCATTTAATTCTCTCTCAAGGTGTGGAAACCTCATTCGAGCACACCCCCATACTGCTTCGGGTGAGACCTTGGCCTGCGCAAGCAGGTCATTATCGAAAGGGCCAGTAGTAAGATGGTTCTGTTGGTTACACGCTAACTCTGAACCTGGGTCAGGACCCTCATGCTTTGAAAAATCAGCATATATGGATCCTCTGTTGGTGGGTGTTCTTGATCTATGTGTCCATGATCTAATCTATTGTGGCTTGTTCCATGTAGTCTGGGTTTAACTCCGTTGGTGTGATTTGTTCTGTCATGTCAAATATTTCCAGTAGAGGTGGAAAGTAGAGTCGAAGGTGGTCCACATTTAACGCTTGGTGTAGACCAAAGAACGGTGGAATACTAAGCTCAAAGGCATTGTAACCTATCACCTTAGTGATGGTGTATGGCCCATATTGGAGCGAGCAAAGCTTGCAGTGGGGCCCACCGAGGTGCTCCTTTTACAAATGGAGCCAAACTTTGTCGTTGCCCTAGAAGTTGTGTGGCACCCGATGTCGATCATGTCACTACTTGTACTTGGTATTGATTTCTCCAGGATGTCTTAGACCTACTGGCGAATGTGCTGGATGCGTTCAATAAATCTGGTTGCTTTATCAACCTCAGATATTACTTTTGTGGATCATGTCTGTGTGGTCACTTGAGGTATGGCAACATTAGGAAGCCGCGTGCCTGGGGTAATATAAATGGACTTCTTGACATGACAGTGTAGAGGAACCTCTGTAGGTGAGGAGAAAATGTCCTTGTATTCCTCCACGTCATTGTACATCTGCTTTTGCCATGCAGAGGAGCCATGTTTGGAGGTTGCGGCCACAATATTCTTCTTGGCCTATGGGCGAATCATAATAAAAATAAATTTCTTGGTTTGGAAAATAATCTTACTGCATTTCTTTGCAATACTCAAATAGATGGTGGAGGGTGGTACTACCTCGAGTATCATGTACAACTTATTTCCCAAAGTAATAATAACAGAACGAGGCCTAGAATATTCATACACAACATCTCGCTTCCACAAGTATGGTTGGCCTAATAATACATCAAGAGGAGCAACATTACACAATACCTCCTTCGTGAAGGACTTGATGTTGTACGGAAGGCGAGACTGTTGGCAGACATGAAGATCTCTTCCTTGGTGAAGCCACTCGATGTTTTACGGTTGCGGGTGTGTTGTGCTCGATAGGTCGAGCCACTTCAAGACCTCTGATGAAATGAAGTTATTTTGTCTTCCGCTATGGACAAGAAATTGCAGTGGAGAACCCTTCACCCACATCTGGGAATGGAAGAGGTGCTCCCCCTCCTCTGGATCCTCGGGTTCCTCCTTCTAGATATTAGTGGTGGAAACGGTGGAATTAGGTTCCACGTCAATGATTTTCTTCCCTTTGTCATTCCCATTTTCTAGTTCTGACTCAGAATCAGAACATGCATCTGATTCATATGCCTTCAATTCAGCCACTAGTGACTGTTTGGTCTAACACTCGCTTGTGTTGTGAGTGGAGCTATTATGAAAATTCACACCACTTCCTTGTGTCCTTATTTATCTTTGTGGTGTTTTTCTGAGTCAGCCCGTTTTGGCTTTTCCCCTTTTTCTATGTTTTTGGGGTGCCTTTCCCTGGCTTCGGATTCATGGATCCAAAGTCTCGCTTATTCTGCTTAGATTTCTACTTGACCTTGGCGGCATATCGATATGGCATGCCAAGTGAGGTAATGTCAAGAAACTCCATTTCCTATTGAATGTATATGTGCAAACAACTATGGTACTTGAGAACCAAATGTTTCTTTGAATATTTAATACCCAACTTTGTGTGCAGGGTATGGAACAAATTTGTTAGCTCGTGCACATGTTGATCCCTTTGTTGATGTAGTGTGGTCCATTGGATGTAATTTTCCTCATATATCCCCACGGGGTAATATTGTTCCTTGATTTTGTCTCAGAACGAATTCCAAGATGGTGCACCTGAGAAAAGAGAGGTTTCCCTCTCATCCTTTAGTTCATAGTAGATTTCCCACTAGTGTTTGATATGGGGGGCATCTTTTAGGAGTGCAAAAGAAATATTTTCTTGGTCAAAGAAATCATGGACCGAGAAATACCCTTCCATCAAATTAAACCTTCTATCTACGGCGTGTGCATCTATATGGCCTTCAAATACAGGAATGTCGAATTTGACTTGTACCTTAAAATGGGTGGCACCGCCAGAGTAGCTACTAGATACAGATGCACCAACAATGGGAAGTTGTTGAAGGATGTGGGAAAAGTTATCCAACATCACATTCCTTTGTTTCTTGACGGCCTACTCGAGCAATATTTTGATAGGATATCATGCTACCTCATATTTCTTTTCTTCCCCCATGGCTGACCATTGGGGTTTGCGAGACTGATCTTGCAAAGGTTCAACCAAATCGAGCCCTAACTCCTTATATCCTAACCTCATTGGGTACATGCAAAGAAAATTTGAGAAAGAGAAGACCGCTTTGATACCATTGATACAGATTTATGCAAGAACGCAATTAAATACAGAAATACACATAAACGCAGAGATGCAAGAAAAATAAAACTTCATTTCATTAATATAGATGCTGAAAAATGTTTACCGACATAATGGAAACTAAACTAGCTAGGGAGTTGGTAGCTTATCTCTGAGAAGACATGTGGCAACTACAGGCCTCTAAAATATGCTACGATGAGGCTCAAGGGCATTTTTATTATTGAAAAATAAGAGAAATCCCTGAACAACCAAAACCCCAACCCGAGGATATGTAACACCAAGAGTTTATGTGCCTAGTTGGGGTTAGTTGGGCAGCCAAATTTCCAAGGTTGTAACTTGGTCATGTTATCTCTATTTGACATGTATGATACCTCGTTGGAAATATCTCTCCAATGATTACAACTATTGTCATGATTTTTGTGTAATCATCAGAGGAATCATGCCCAAAATATGTCATTTGGGGCCTCAAAAAAATTATGGAAGTTGAGGACCCACAAAACTGCTAAAAATAGTAAATACGAAAACTGATGAAACTGACTATGTGGAATAACGAGGCGACCACCAATATCCACCTGGATTAAGGATACTCCTTTTGAACCAAATTTTGCGATTATATGCTCACCTTGCTTCTATTTTTCAGCAATTCTTCATTTGTGTGATTTTATTTATTAGAATACTAAATATATATATCCTTATGAAGGTACCCAATAACATGTAATTTTTCATCCATTGTTTGCAGATACACCGATGAGGTTCAACCACTTATTTTTCAAGAAAATCGTGGAGTGGTCAAACTTACCTCGTACTTTCATATTTAACTCCATTCGAAAAATACATAGGGATAGCTTACATAAATTAAACTTACATCAATGGTTGGTAATACTCTCTTTTCTTGGAGGAGCTCCCCATGAAATTGCATACCTTCTACTTCATGGTCCCCCTGAGACTGGGTTGGCCTCAATTCTTATTTTTAGCCACTTATTGCTCCATATCTTTCAAATATTTAGCAGTATTAAATATTCCTTCTAGCTGATCCTTTCTTTTCCGTATTCTTTTGAGTTTTATGTGTTGAATGATTTGATGCATGCTAGAAATACTTGCACCAGGATCTTTCTTCTTTCGTCTAGAATCCATGATAGTCATGGGCAGATTATATTATTTGGCCATATGGCCTAAACTATAGTATAAATAACTTCTAATGTGTCCAATAAATATGGAAAGGGTTCGAATACTTTACTGATATGATTTATACTTCTTATGCCATGAATCCTACAGTCAACATATTTATGCCCAAAACCATTAATTAAATAACAGTAGCCATAAAATTAACTTTTATAGTTGAACATTTATAATATTAGTCAATGAGAATGCTCCTTATTTTACTGCTTGTTTTGGTGGAGAGAATTGATCCTTTTACCTCTAAAATTTACTGAAATGTTTCCAAAATTTTGACAACAAAAACACCTTACATTTCTCATACCTCTTCTTGTTTCATTCCTCACCTCCTAATTTTGAGGGTGATTTGCTTCATTGTTGTTGGAAGATTTTACTTTGGATTTTTCAATAGTCACCTCATCTTCTCCTTTTAGGCTCAATCTGTACTCTTCTATATTTTCTTCTAATTTCTTATATTGTTTGATATGATCCTTAAGTTGGTTTTCAATCGCTTCTTCAATCTTCCTTCTCTTATCCAGCTGGATTTTTAGATCATAATTTTCTTATTTGAGACCAAACTCTCTTTCCTCAAGAGTCTAGAGTAATTCCTTTAAATATTTATTCTCCAAAGTGAGCTTCTCTATCAACCTTGCTTTAAATTTATTTTTGGTTTCAAGGATCACCAATATCCTAAGCTCTTCATATTCATACTCTTGAACTGGAAAGACACCTTTCTCACCAATTGAGGAATCAACTTCAAAACATTTATTATCTTCTTCCTTGATCCGTTAACTATCATGGATATTCCATTGGACAGTTCATCACAATATATATGATAATAATATATTAAAATGTTGAATTTTTACACTATTAGAGTTTTATTAAAATTATATATATGTAGATTGAACTGTAATTAGTGCATGCATGTGAATGGAAATTGTGCAGAAAAAAGTAGAGAATGAAAAAATAAGCTCACACACACACATAAGACACAAGATATGCTCCCTAGGAAACCCTTTCAGGATAAAACCCAGCTGGAAGGTGAGGTTTCTTCACTCTCTTTCTCTGTCTGGAAATATGGCTACAGGTATGAAGAAGTAATGCATGTGGCCCATGGGCTACTACAATGAAAATATCCTCTGTGTGCTCTACCTCCTATCTCTCTTGGCTACCTTTAGTCAACTATGGAATAAATTCTTTCGAAAGAATGGAATGCATCTTCCTCCTAGTGTCCCAATTACAACACAACCCGATAGCCTACTAGTGGTTAATTTTGACTACATCAACTCTTAACTGGAGTAACAATATAGATACTTATAGATTCTTTTACATCATAATAATGTGGATATGTTATTTTCCATTAACAATGGGGTTGACGTGACATCTTCCCGAACTACAGGTGTGAAAACAAGAAGGTCAACTTCTAAGTGGAATACCTTTTGCATATAGACTCTAATTGACGTGCTTCTTGCACCGTTGGAAAGATATTTGTTTTTATAATTCCACATTGCAATTACCTTTGTGGTAAACTTGAGAAAATAATATATCACCAACAGGGCACATGTGATCCTTCAAATCTTTCCATGAAACAACGAACACGATCGTTATGAAAAATGTGCATCTGAAATGATGAGTGTGGAACCGAATTTCAAAGTTTAGTTCCAAATGCATTTGAATCCCTTTTAATTTGGCGATTTAACAAAACTACGATCCATTTCCCTTAGTCAAATTATCCTATCAATTAATATTTTTGGACTCCATCAATGTTTCTTGAGACTAGATCAATCACCCATCTTCCTTAATAATCTCGCATTAAAAAAAAATTGTATAGAAACATGTTCCATCTTGCCAATTAAAAACCACTCAATAAAAAACCAATTCACACATCTATTTGGAGGCAACAAACATGTTTAATTTTTAAAAAACTAGAAAATTGCATCAATCATTAATGCGTTTACAATATTTGAGGACCATGTTAACCAATATTTTTCTCAAACCATGGACCTAATAAACCATATTGCCTTTTTTTTGTAAATGGATCAACATTTAAACTGACTTTTTTTCAAATCAATGTAACAAGAGTCAATCAATATTAAGCATATTTTGGACCAAAAACACCAACTCTCTCAAAAAATTGATTTAATTAGATCAATTTCAAGTGACCAGGAAAACAAACTAAATCAACAACGAATAATGCTCTATGCATTCATACCTTTTTGAAGATCGGATCGAAGAGAGTGTTATTTTTAGCCTATTATTGAAACACACCATATCAAATTCAATTAATTTGACCAATTCAACCATTATCACCAATACCATGTACAAATCAATGATCTACTAATGCCAACACATTTTATTAATTTACCAGATCTGCATGATTACTTGGTTTAAAACAAAATACTCCTTTTGAACCAAATTAAGCAATTATATTCTCACCTTGCTTCTATTTTTCATCAATGATTCATTTGCGTGATTTTTATTGCCATGGTGAGAATCATTCCATCTTTCTTCTTTCATCTAGACTCCATGATAGGCATATGCACCTTACAGTCTTTGGCCATATGGCCTAAATTATCACAGAAATAACATCTAATGTGTCCAAGGAATAATGGAAAGGGTTAAAATCCTTTACTGATAAGGCTTTCTACTTCTTATGCCATGAATCCTATAGTTGATAGATTTATTCCTGAAAACATTACATAAATAACAATATCCATAAAATTATTTTTTATACCTAAATATTGATGAGATCATTCTATGGTAATGCTCCTTATTTGACTACTTGTTTTGGTGGAGATAATTGATCCTTTTACCTCTAAAATTTACTTAATTGTGTCCAAAACTTTAACAAAAAAAACACCTTACATTTCTCATACCTCTTCTTGTTTCATTCTTCAACTCCTAATTTTGAGGGTGATTTGTTTCATCATTGTTGGAAGATTCTCCTTTGGATTTTTCAATAGTTACCACATCTACTCCTTTTAGGATCAATCTATCCTCTTCTATCTTTGCTTCTAATTTCTTATATTGGTTGATCTGATCCTTGTGTTGGTTTTCAATTGCTTCCTCATTCTTCATTCTATTCTCCAACTAGATTTCTAGATCATAATTTTCTTCTTTGAGAGAAAACTCTCTTTCCTCACGAATCTGGAGCAATTTCTTCAAATATTTGTTCTCCAAAGTGAGCTTATCTATCAACCTTTCTTGAGCTTTATTTTTGGCTTCAAGGATCACTAATATCCTAAGATCTCCATCTTTAGACTCATGAACTAGAAAGACAACTTCCTCACCTATTGACGAATAAACTGAAAGCCATTGATTATATTCTTCCTCTATAACCCCAAAAATCATCATCACTAGATTGCCAACAAGAAATAAAATTTTCAGGAATGAAAACATTGCTTGCCATACCTTTTACCAAGAAGAGAGGTTTTTCATATTTTGCAGCACTCTTGGCTTGTTTGCAATTCTTCTTCTTCTTATATTGTTTCTTCTTGTTCTTGGCCATAGTCCCACGATATACCCTCGAGTGATCAAGTTCCACTGAGAGAATCAGATCTGATTGCAGTTGTTGGAAATGACTTCACTACTGAGAGGGGGTGTGAATCTGTAGTGATTGTGATTATAAAAAAATATTTCTTGTTATAAAAGCATAATATTTAATAATCCCTCATGAAATCAATGTATCAAGCATCTATAATCATTATAGAAATAATATAAAAACACCATAATCAATATCAAAGCATGCACACAAGAGGAAACAAGTGTTTCTCATGGAAGACCCTCTCTAGGGGAAAAAAACAGCCGTTATTGTTGCTACTCAAATATTCTATTAAACCTGTGAACAAAATTTATATGGAACAAATTGCAACCACAAGCTAGAAGACTCGACTTCTATGATATTTTTTCTAGCAACACTAGCTAGAAATACTCTTCTCTCACAAATCTACGAACAACTATTTGCTAGAAACCACCACAACTATTAATGAGCCTCGCCCAACGCTATTGGACTCTGGATAAATCTACTTCATGTTCTGATTTTCTGGCTAGAAGTCCCCCACCTTCTCTACACTCTGTCTACTATGAAGCCTCAATGCCTTCAACACCTCCATGAGAACCAAGTTTCATACATTTTCAAACTAGGTTCTCAAATATGCTCAACATGAGCAAACCAACAACCTCTCTCTAATCTAATTTGAAAATGTAAACTAATGAACACACTCCTCAACTATGATACAGATATGAAATATTATTTTACAAGCATTTTAGCCCACTCTCACACCCTTCACCTAATATACACCATACTCCAACTCAATACTTACATACAACTATATAGAAAAATATCCTCGTTAATATCGAATCCAATACCACTGGCCAATACTAAGGTAATACCAATATCAGTAAAACCAAAATACCATGTGAAAATACCATAATAATACCAATACCAAGTTCCAATAAAACACAATAATAACATCTACAATACATTCCCAAGTTGACATCAATGCCAACCATCAGTCACTGCAACAAAACATCAATGCCAACAATCTCCCTCTTTGGCATTAATGGAAACCCTAGTTGATCTAACCAACTTATACTGACCTCTGAAACTAATTGATCTCCTCATGCACACCCCCTTTGACATTGTATAAAATCTATCCAATGGATTCAATCCGATCTTGTAATGTACTAAAACAAAATATTTAATCCTTCTACAATTTGCGGAAACAAAACACGATTGCACAATCACATAAAAAGTAAGAGAAAGAAATCATCAATCAAAAAACACAACATGTATATGGGGAAATTGACTACTCAAAACCTCACTATTTTTATATTGCATAAAGTCAAGACCGTGAAATAATACAATGTTTTTTTCCTCACTGATAAATTTGTTCACTCTATTGATTGTCTTACTCTGATCCTACTTGAATCTCGCTTGCGATCAAAACAAGTTTGGTCCAATATTTAACATATTTCTTGCCTAGGCTTAGACTGCCTTTCTTAGGCATTCTTGGGCTCATTGAACCCCTATTAATTAAGAAAAATATTATAATTTATTGCACAAATCATCATAGGCTTCCTCATGACTCTATAGCTAACTTGTATAATTTTCTAATTATACAACTGATAGTTATCATCCCTTTAACCTCAGTCTCAACTGGGTCGTCCTTAGAAATGAAATGCAACAACTATTTATAGAGAATTATCAGTTAACTGATTGATGACTACTTGTGAATTAAATTATATTTAATTCACTAGACCTCTCACTAGCTCATCTCTAAGTTAGAATGTTAAGAAACCAACTCCAAAAATAGAAGAAAAGAGAGATCAATGCCTTAGAAATAAGTCACTTTGAAGAAGAAACCTCCAATACATTACATAATGAACAGTTCTTGGATGATACAAATGAACAAAACCTCCTTCTATATATAGGATTCCATGGGATCACAATATAATCCTAGTTGACCTAACAATAATAATGTAAGGGCACAATAATAACAATATTGGGGTTACAGGGATACAACAATAACAATAAGGGGGTTACACTAGCAACAATAAGGGACTATACTACTAATATAGGGACCTAACATGCCCCTTTCCTTCAAAAAAGAGTTGTCCTCAATGCTTGAGTGTCTCCGTATGCTTCCGTATAAAATTATCATCCTCACATGTAGAATCTTCAGTGGGTAAGTTCTTCCACTTGATGAGATACTCTGAAATTGATCGATTTCGTAGCTGTCGATTTCTTGTTTCCGTGACTTCTTCAAACTCCAATATGATTTTTCCTTCCTCATCAAGTTCTGGCAGTATTGTTTGAACTGGAATTTTTTCCCCTGTAACCTTCTTTAAGCATGAAACATGGAAAACTGGATGCACTCACGAAGAAGCAGGAAGCTCCAATTTGTATGCCATAGTACCAATATTTTGCAACACCTTGTAAGGACCATAGTACTTTGGAAATAATTTAGTATCCTTCTTAGCTTGCTTGAGGGACATTTGTTTGTATGGTTGTAGCCGTAAAAATACCTAGTCTCCTACATCAAAAATTCTATCACTGCTATGTTGATCTACCTGTTGTTTCATTTGATTTTGAGCCAAATTTAAGTTATCCTTTAAGAGTTGGAGAACTTCTTATAGATGCTCAATGTGATCTTCCATTGCTTTAACCTTAGAATTTTCTCTTAAAGAAGATGTGATGGATGGTGGATGATATCCATAAATTTCCATAAATGGGGTCATTCTTGCTGTAGTATGGAAAGAAGTGTTATACCAACATTCAACGAGAGGTAACCACTTGACCCATTGTGTTTGCTTATCAGAAACAAAACAACAAAGATATCCTTCTAGACATTTATTCACTATCTCTGTTTGACCATCGGATTGAGGATGATAAGATGAGCTATGAGCTAGTTGAGTACCCAAACAAGAAAATAATTCCATCCAAAAATTTCCAGTAAAAATGGGATCTCTGTCACTTACAATAATCTTTGGGTTTCCATGTAGCTTTTGAATTGTTTCCATAAATGTAGTAGCAACTTTACTTACTTTAAATGGATGAGATAATGCACAAAAATGTGCATACTTGGTAAGTCTATCAACTACCACCATGATGACACTCTTTCCTTCGGACTTAGGTAAACCTGTGATAAAATCCATTGAAATCTCTTCCCAACGTTGACTTGGAATGGATAAAGGTTGTAGAAGACCCGGGGTCTTAATTGTCTCAACTTTATTTTGCTGGAAAACCAAACATTCCGCCACAAACTTTTGAATATCAGATTTAAGGCCATCCCAAAAAAATTATTTCTTCACCCTGTGGTAAGTTTTGAAAAATCCTGAGTATCCTCCTAAAGGAGAAGTGTGAAATTCCAAAAGAATCTTTTTTTTTAGTTGGGAATTCTTGCAAATATATAAGTGATCTTTGTACCATAATGAATCATTTTCCAACTAAATGCATCAGATGTACTAGGATCTTGCTACAAATTTTGAATGAGTGTCCACGCTTCTTTGTCCTTCTTCCATTCATCCCTTGCTTCGGTTATCCAATTTGGTTGGATAATAGAAATGGCACAAAGCAATGCTTCCACCTCTTCATCCTTTCTTGAGAGTGCATCTACGACAACATTTAGCTTCCCTTTTTGTACATGATTTCAAAGTCATAATCCAACATCTTTGTGACCCATTTTTGCTGCTCTTCTGAAGATATTCTTTGTTTCAAAAAGTGTTTAAGACTATCATGATTAGTTTTTACCTTGAAGTGTCTTCCCATTAGGTAAGGTCACCATTTCTTTAGTGAATGTAGTATTGCCAACATTTCCTTCTCATAAATAGATTTCTATAAATACTTTCCTTTTATTGGACAACTTTCAAAAGCAATGGGTCTTCCTTATTGCATTAAAACAACACTAATTCTATTTCCTGAGACATAACATTCCACAATAAAGTTTTTTGTGAAGTCTGGCATACCTAAGACCGGTTCTAGACACATTGCCTCTTTAAGATGTTCAAATGCCTTAGTTGCTTCAGGAGTCCATGAAAATGCATCTTTCTTCAATAATTACGTTAGAGGTGCTACTATTCTCCCACAATTCTTAAAAAATTTGCGATAATACCTTATTAACCCAAGAAATCCTCACAACTTCTCTATGGTTGTGGGGACTTTCCATTCCTTAATGGCTTTAATTTTGTTAGGGTCTACTTTAACACCCTTGTGACCCAGATATTCCACCTCTTGTACTCCAAAAAAACATTTGGATGTTTTTGCACATAATTGTTTCTCCTCCAATAGTTTGAGCACCCTGTGAACATGTTGAACATGATCCTTCTAAGACATGTTGTAGATTAGTATGTCATCAAAAAATACTAGCACAAATTTTCTAAGGAAGGGTTTGAAAATGGAATTCATCAACCCTTGAAATGTAGAAGGTGCATTGGTAAGGCCAAAAGGCATGACCAAAAATTCATAATGACCCTCATGAGTTCGAAATGTTGTTTTCGGAATATCTTCATTCTTTATTCTAATTTGATGATATCCTGAATGAAGATCCAACTTGGTAAAATAAATCGTTCCATGTAATTCATCCAATAATTCATCAATCACAAGAATGGGAAATTTATCTTTAATAGTGAGATTATTGAGCTCCCTATAATCCAGACACATGCACCATGATCCATTCTTCTTGTGCACCAATACTACTAGAGCAGAGAAATAAATTTGAATAGGTTGAATTATACCAGCTTCTAACATATCTGCAATCATACGTTCAATTTCTCTCTTTTGGACATAAGGATATATGTAAGGCCTGATGTTTGGAGGAACACTTCCTGGAATGAAATGAATAGTATGATCATGATCACAAATAGGTGGGAGTCCTTTGGTAGTTTCAAACACCTTGGAATGATTGTCCAAGACTTTTTGCATATCTGGAGAAATAGATGATTTTGATGTTGGAACTTCTAGTGAGCATAATTGTGCAATTACGCCTCGTTGTTCTTTCTTCAGAAGCTTTGTCATGACATTAGAGCTTATTATCTTCCCTGGCTTCCTTGTGATACCCCGTAATTCGATTTCCTTTCCTTTAGAAAAAAAAAAAAGGAAGGTTCTTGAAAATTAAAAGCTACCATCCCGAACGATTGTAACCATTGTACTCCTGGTACAAAATCAGCAACTCCCATTGGAATGGAAAGCATTGGACTATTCAAAACATATTCCCCCATGCTTAGCTTGATATTATGGCATTTTCCAAAGAAATTTATAGTTCCTCCATTTGAAACGATTACTTGCAATTCTGGTGCTGGGTATAGGAAATAATTCAATTCCTTAGCTACCTTACAATGGATAAAATTATGGGTACTACCCGAATCAATCAACACTCTTACCTTTTTCTTCTTGATATGTCCTTCTATCTTGAGAGTTTGAGGAGTGGTAATTCCTGCCAATGCATTACATGATATGGTCGGACTCATTTCTTCTTCTTCTAGGGTTAGTTCCTGGTGTATATCCTCTTCTTTTGAAATTTCTTGTTCATTTTCTTCCTCCTCTTCACAATCTATGTAAAATAATTTCTTCTCAGCACACTTATGACCTTTAGTGTATTTTCTATCACAATTGTAGTAAATCCCTTTTTCTCTTTTTTCTTCCAATTGTTGTGGTGTCAACCTTGTAGGTTGTGGAAGTCTAGGAGTAGCAACACTTCCATCTTTATAGATGTGAGTGGTAGGCTTCCTTGTCACCATAATTTTGCATTCAATTTTTCTTGCCAACCTAAATGCCTTCTCTAATGAATCAGGTTCCCAAATGCAAACTTCATGTTGGATGTTATCCTTTAAAGTCCCTATGAAAACATCAATCCTATGTTCCTCTGGAATATCAGTTACCCTTATATTCAATTTTTGAAAGTTCTCAATATTCTCCCCCACTAAACCCTTTTGTTTGAGATTTATCAATTGGCTAAAGAAGGTGTTGCTTTTTGTATCCTCATAATGTGCTATCATTTCCTCTGTAAAAATTGACCAAGTGAAAATTATTTTACAGGAGCAAAGCCATCGATACCATACAAATGTATTTTGTTCTAAATGTAAAGTTGCAATGTGTACCTTTTGTGTGGTTTTCACATTATTGAGATCAAAATATTGCTCCATCTGTAGTATCCATGTTATAGGATCCTTGCCATCAAATTTCCTCATATCCATCTTTGGAATATGGTGGTTCTTCCATCCAACATTGGAGTTTATGAAATCCTGATTAACATTTATTTTGTTCTCATCATGAGTTTCCTATATTATCTTTTCACCATTAAGAAACATTTCTTGTATCAACTTTGTCAAACCTTCCATGTCTTCTTTTATATCATTCTTCATGTTTTCCATATTGTCTTTCATTTTGTCTTCCATGTCATCCATCTTAGCTTCCATGTCGTTCTTCAAACCATCATATTAGCTTCCATTCCCTTCTTCAAACCATCCATATTAAATTCCACACCTTTCTTCAAAACTTCCATTTCATTTTTTGTTGCTCTTTGCGAGAGCGAAATTTGGTGCACTTGATCTTGTAATTTTGATATGTCATGTTGAGCTTCTTCCTCTTCATGAGTCATAGTAGATCCTTCTGAAGGCTTAGTTGGTGTTGAATTCTTTTTAGGTGGCAATTTAGATCCCAATACTGATATCTATGCTTCAATATTCCCTTATAATCACTTCAAACTTATTTTTCACACAAGACTTATGCAATTCGAATTAAAATACATACCTTTTCCTGCTTTTGAGGAGCTCAATATTGAAACTGAATTATCTCTGTGATTTACAATCTTTAATATCTGAAATTCGACCCTATAGTATTCCTCTGAATCTTCTTTCTAATGCCATAGGTATGACCTCATTTGGATTCTTCAAGAAAAAATTTATGCCCAATCTCCCACAATGACCTAATTATGGACTAGTTCAGTAGAGCAAACTTGTACGACGTGCCATGTGTCATTGTTTCCTCCTTCGGCTCTGAAATTGATATACAGGAAACTATAGTCAGTTTAATTGCATCCACTTTTTACATAATTCCAATCCGATGCTCAGAGAGAGAGTTATGATGGTTTTCCCACAGTTACCTCTTTGAGATGAAATTCAGGAGCCTGAAAAATCCCTAACTTCCACAAATAATATCTCCGCAAATATTGCGAACTGAGATCTGAAATTTTTATAGAAAGTTCCTCAAGATTTTAGATTTGATCTGTAAAAATTTTAGCTTCTGAACATTCGTAGAACAAAATTTATAGCGCAACTTCCATGATGACATTTTTTAGGTGAAATTCGAGAGCCTAAAAAACCCTAACTTCCACAGATCATATCTCTGAAACTATTGTGATCCAAGATCTGAAATTTTTACATGACATTCCTCAGGACTTCAGCTTTGCTCTGTAAAAATTTCAGCTTCTTGGACTTCGTAGAAAAAAATTATAGTGAAAATGCCATGATGACCTATTTGGAGTAGCGAAACCCTAGAATCCAAAGCTTTGATACCAAATGTTAAGAAACCAGCTCCAAAAATAGAAGAAAAGAGAGATAAATGCCTTAGAAATAAGACACTTCGAGGGGGAAACCTCCAATACATTACATAAATGAACAATTCTTGGATGATACAAATGACCAAAACCTCCTTCTATATATAGGAGTCCATGGGATCACAATATAATCCTAGCCGACCTAACAATAATAATCTAAGGGCACAATAATAACAGTATTGGGATTACAGGGGTACAACAATAACAATAAGGGCGTTACACTAGCAACAATAAGGGACAATACTAGTAATATAGGGACCTAACATAGAACTAATTAAGTTGATTTTAACTCAATTAACTGAGTTAACTAATTACATCTCACAAATAACTGTAACTAAACCCCCTAAAATCATGGGAGAAATCTATGTGCCTCCTATCTGGCCCTCACATTGATTTTCCTAAGCTAACTAAGTCTTCTTGACTCATTTTAACTAATACAAGTTGTCATGAGATGAAATTACAATTTTTATTCCAAATTAATTAAGGGAAAATTAAATGAGAAGCCCCATATGGTGTCATTTTCTGGGTGCCATTTTCACTATTTCTTGTTGCCAATTTCAACACTCCCTCTCAAAAACAAAGGAATTCAATCTATTCCGATCTAGTACCTTTGGAATGTTCTGCATTGAACACTTCTCTATTGTTGTTTTCTCCTGCAACTCCTGAAACTGAAAAAGCCTCTAGAAAACTAAAACAGTATGATGCATCTGTAATCAAAGTCTCTGAGTGCTACTAGTTACTACATTATCTATTGAAAACTTTGTGTTGTTTTGGACTCTGTATTTGTATTCTCTACACTACTGCCAACTCTAATCTATGCTCCATTTTTTTACATCTTTCACTCTGATTTATGTCTTTCTAACATACGACTGCATCAAATTTCGATATTAATACTTCCTGCTATTGTGTACTTTGAGCTCCCCATAGCCAGGTTTGATCCATGAAACAATCCATCTCAATGCACCTTGCCCAAATTTCTTCTCTTGGGATTATGACTTCACATCGCCCTACCTATCACCTAGAGGTATGATTGCATGTGCTCCATCTACCCATTTGGCTCAAAATTTACCCCTCCTATAGGTCTTTGCTTGAGCAAACACCTCCACTATGTCTCCTCTTTGATTCTCCAATTGTGGATGATCCGCAACCTTTTGAGACTACTTCTGAGGCTGCAAATTGAGAGGTAATTTAGGCTCCCTCTTAACCACCAAGTCACTAACCTCTGCTTTTCTCCTCAAATATTTGCATGCATCTTCAACCTTGAGAGCATACAATTTCTTGACTTGTACATTTATTTGTTTCACCCGTCCCGTGGAAATATGTCTAAGGAACGCCTTTCCTTTTTTAAATTTGACATCATAACCATAGTCTTCAAATACCACTATGGAGACAATATTCTTCTTTAGTCCTAGAACATACAAAAAATATTTGAGTATGAGAGGGGATACAGTCTCCCACTGAAAGGTAATCGTACCGATGTGAATCGCACTATACCTCTTGTAATCTCCAAACTCTATGTTCAGCTGGAGGTCCTTCTCCTCCAATTCATTAAATAGATCTCTATTCCCCATCATATGGAATGAGGCACCGCTATTTAGATACAAAATGCATCCCATTATAGTGCTATCCATTCATGAAATGAGAGTAAAATCAAGGTCGAGATGTGAAGTTAGCACTTCACTCATTGCTGCAACTGCAGGCTCCTTCTTGCTTGCCTTTTTCTATGGACATTTTGTGGCATAGTACCCGTACTTGTTATAGTGAAAACACTTGACCTTGGACAAGTCTCTCTTGCCCTCTTCACCTTGCGACTTCTTTCCCTTGGCTTTATTTCCTTTTCCAGCCAATGAAAAATATTATTCTTTGTTTGTCTCAGAGGTCCCGTCTCTGGTACTCCGCATTATCTCTTCTTGTACCAAGTTAGACCGCAAATTATCCCAATCTGGTAGCTTCTCCCTCCCATTCACAAAGTCCTGGTAACTATGATAGCTCTTGAGAAATCCTAGAAGAGTTAGGCTCACAAAATAATCATGGGCTACTGTCACACCAACACTTCAAAGCTCATCTCAATGATTGAGTGAACTTCGTCAACTATTTTCGTATCATCTCGCCCTCCTCCATCTTGATATTTCTAAGATTTTATTTCAGTGCGAACTTTTTGTGGTCACTACTATTCAGAAACAGATCTGTCAAGGCCTTTCACATTGCATATGGAGTCACCTTTCCATGGATACTCGAGACAATATGATCTCAAACTCCCTCTAACAACATCCTTCTCACCTTTTCTACATTCTTCTTCCATGCATCAAGAAGTTGAGAATTTTTTGTTGCACCCTTGGGAATATCATTGTCTATGAATTCCTTCAGTCTATTGTTCTCGAGCACTGCCTCCATATTCTCCTTCCATGCCACTGAAGGACATCTTGATTTGTTGTTGGGTCCTGAAGAATAAATCTAAAAATATTATGTACTTGTCCAAAAAAAAATATGTTCTTCCCTTCTATTGTGATTCTTGGTGCTCTGATACCATGTATAAAAACTATCCAAGGGATTCAATCTGATCTTGTAATGTACTAAGACAAAATACTTAATACTTGTACAATTTTTGGAAACAAAACACGATCGCACAATCACATAACAAGTAAGAGAAAGAAATCATCAATCGAACAACACAAGATGTATCTAGGGAAAGCAACTACTAAAAAACCTTGTTATATATATATTTCATAAAGTTAATACCATGAAACAATACACTGATATTTCCCTCACTGAGAAACCTCTGCACTCTACTAATTGTCTCACTTTGATCCTACTCGAATTTGTCTTGCGATATAAGAAATTTTGGTCCAATATTTAACATTTTGCTTGCTAGGCCTGGTGTAATATTCCCAAATGGGAAAAGCAGGAATATAGTGCAAAACCATGGAAATAGCAGTGTAAAACATCACATCAAAGTATGAGACCAATATGGAGCTTCTTATACATCATAACAGCAGCAAACATGCTTAATATAATGGGCCACAAACCATAATACAAGATAGAACAAGCCTCCAATAGAGAAAACCCTCAATAAGAGGTGTTGCTACTATATCAAAAATGTCAGAAGATTGCTACAACGTAGTTTTAAAAGCACTGCTACAGAAAATGAGTACACAAAAGATATGGGGCTGATATATGCCACAATAGATACAAAAATGAAGATCTAGGCTCTATACAACCTCAAGAAAAGAACCCTAGAGGGTTTTCAGAAATACACCAATATACAAAATGGGAATCAAAGCCCTAGGGCTGAATATTCACTACAACATATAAACTAGAAATATGTGGATGATCTGATATGCCAAATAATGTAGCCTCCTCCAATAGATCCTATAAATGAAAGGTTGATCCCTTCACTAGAAAACCTTCTCTCCAAATGGTGTACTGAAACCACCCTACAACTCCTCCCTAATAATAATGATGTCCAAGACAGAAACTGCATTGTAGGGGTAAAAGATAAAGTTTCCTAATGCCAAATGTTCCAATAAGGCTCAAGGGCCTTCCTCACCAGCCTCCCAATGGAAGAAAACCTTCCTCCACTAAAAAAGAAATCAGAAAACACCCAAATGTCTTCTCCACTGCTGCAACCTGCAACTCAGCACATCTCTCAACAGAAATTGCATTGTACGACAAGACTGAAGCTTGGCTCAATACATGAATGTGGAAATGTAGTGCAAAGCTCTTCCTAGAGGCTTCTCAAGGAAAGAGGTGGGATTCTCGACCAGTAACACCCTGTGCTAAACAGCATTGCAATCTTAGCTAAGCAACTAAATAAAGCTATATGTCTAAACAGACCATATATCAAAATATAATAAACCAAACATAATAAAATATGGCTTCCATCCTCTTCCGTATATAATTGATGAGCTTCCTAACCCTAAGCCCCATTCATTTATGACACTAATTCCATGAAAAGAGTCTCCATATAAAACTGTGATGTCCCATAATGAATGCCACTTCTCCATGACAGCGTTGTTGATTTGATCAACGTTGACCCATTCTATGTGTTCCAACTCCTTTTCACACCGAAGGGTGCTCAATTAAGCTGCCAAGATGTCATCCTTTCATATTGGCATTGATTTTATTCATATTAAGGAGATTTATGGATCTTCATATTCTCTTATTCATTAAACAAGAAAGAAAAAAGAAAAATTAATATTCCAACTAGCTCATGGCTAATTGGGAATATTACAGTCCTCCCCTCCCCAATGTTGCTTGTCCTCAAACAATTGAAAAGGTGAGTGACGCAACTCTTCTCCTCCTCCATTGGTGATACCTCTATATGATAAGCTTCCCTCATAGTCCAAGTGTCTCCCAATCCATCCCTCCATGACATGCTCCTCCCAAGTTCTCATGAGATGCAAATAACTCATCCCACAAGGAAGCAGTAGATCCAATGAAACAATCATGGTTTTCCCAATGTCCTCCCTAAAACATGTAGCATAAGAAACATGGAGAGTCTCTCTCCCAAAGGGCATGTGCAATCCTCTCATCCTTCCTCCATTCATTCCCATAATAAGAATAAGAACATCATCAATGTATGGGATCAAAACCAAGTACATATAAACAAAAATATGAAAAAATGGAGGTGGGTCATAGTCCCACATGTGGAACAAGTCTAGTATTTCTCCTGAATACATCAGATAATGATATGGTAAGTGGTTTCCCCACCACTTACTTGCTGCCCAATTTTTCTCACAAGTTCTGAACAGGTGAGAAATGTTTGGTGCCTTTGGAGTGCACCCAGAGGGGTAAATCATCTCTTTATATCTTCCTAGGGAGTGGCCATGTTCAGCAATGTTTATGGCCCAAAGTTAGCCATGAAGTTTGTTAGTATGAATCTTAATCTCAAGTGTACGAAAAAGGTTCACTTTAGCCGTGCATAACAAACAACCCTAACAGCAAAAATGGTTGTCAATATCTTTAGATCTGCAATTAGTTGACCAAGATAAATGCTGCAAATATCTAGATCTATGCATTAAAAGACATTAAGCAATAAATAAAAGCAAGAGTTGCTCCATGCATCCAATAGACAAGACAAGATTGTTTTAAAGAATTTTTTGTATTTTTTGACACCTCGGAAGGGAACATAGAAAGATGTTTCCAGTCCCCCTCAATGGGATGGATTCTTGTAAGTCCTCAAAACTTTAGATCTAAAATCTCTCTCTCTTGATGGTGTAGAAAACCCAGAGAAAAATGGAACTCAAAGGGAGCTCTTAAGAAAAATGGTAGCAAAATATGACAATGATGGTGGATCAAAGTTAGGCCAAAAGTATAGATCCAAAGTGATCTTTAGGCAACAAAAGGTAGTGAGTGAATGGAAAAACCCTTCTATTTATAACAAAATATTGAGTTTGTCTAGATATTAGTGCATAATTACAATATTATTAACCAAATCAAGATCCAACTTTTATGGAATATTTTATTATATTTGTTGGAGGGAAAAAGAATTTGACTTGGGTCAAATCTCTTTATTTGTAAATAATAAATAAATAAATGATTTATTTATTATTTTAAGGATGTGGTTGAGTAATAATCAAATAAATAATGATTTATTTAATTATTTATGAGTGATTTAGTCAAATTTAACAAGGAATATTATTTAAATAAGGTTTAAGTAATTATTCCTAGAAAATAATAAGATAAATAAAAATTTATCTTATTAATTTTTCTGTTTTGGGTTAAATATGACAAGGAATATTAATTAAACCATTGTTTAACTATTTATTCCTTGAGGAAATTCAAACAAATGTGGATTTATTTAATATTTCCTCATGGGGTTTTCTATTTAGACCATAAACAACTTAATAAAGGTGGTTTACTAAGTTATTTTCAATAGTGAAAGCAATTTTACTTAGGGTAAAATTGGTCTTACATGGTGTACTTAGGTCCATCTAATAGTAACAAGTTAAATGACAAAAAAATGGTGTACCAGATTGCCCCCCAGCGTGCGAGTGTTAGGAGCTAATCGTATGACCGAAGTACGTTGTAAGAACTCAATCACTAGACACCGAAGGGGAAGTCAGAGAGAGAGAAATATAACGTAGACCAAAGCGCTAGAGGACTAGACCCTGAGGAGGCGAGACTTATAGGGGCGACAAGTCTCTTTTATGAGTGAGTACCTATGCTATAGGCAGCTGGGGAGGCATACCTATGCATGCCGAGACAAATTACAAAGAGTAAGGCATCTAGTAAACAAGGGACTGAAAAATATAGTACATGTTGGCATATACATGAGCCAGATAAAAACATGATAATGAATCCCACATACATATTGTGCCTGGGATAATAGCCAGGACTTATACAATAATATTTGACTACATAAGATATAAGTACAACCAAAGTGCCCCTGTAAACAAGAAAGGGCTCTAAAAATTTGACTGATACATGCAAACTAAAAGGCGCTGCAAGTGGCTGAGGCTGACATCATCAAATCTATGGAGTTGCATCAAAGGCTATGATGAAGAGGTCATCCGGGCATGTGGGGGGCTACTTGAAGGGCCACCCCCTCATGAGGTCTGAAAACATCTCACACACACCCAGTTATCACTGATACAATCTGCTACATCACTGAACCATCAAGTATACGGATCTCGATCATGCTGTAAAGAGATGGAGCTAAGAAACAATCAAGTCAAGGGGAAATAAGGAGTCCCTTTACCTGATATGAGGCACCGAACAAAAGTGGAAGCTGGAACCAAGGTACCCCTCCCTCTAGACCTATCTTCTAGAATGAATGATCTGATGTCAACAGAAGGAGGTCCACCATAGGTGAGGCAATAAGGGATCCTCAACTAAGGCACGAGAGAAAATAGTAGAGTGACTGACCGATTGAAACCAAGGATGATGGTGAAATGGGGGGTACTGAGTAGCGGACGGAGGAATTCCCTTGTTAAAGCATAAAGGGCATGGATGACCTAGCAGCGATTGACACAACATCAAAGAGGATAGGGGACAGTAGGACTGAAGGCCATAATGTACGACACGACAGAGGAACCAAGCAATGAAGGATGGAGGACTATGGAGGGATACAAAGGGACTTGGGATAAACTCCATGGATGTGATGATGACTCAACTCGGATGCTCTAAACAAGGGTGACTCAATGATGTTGCCACACAGAAAAGGTCCAATGGGGACCATAAAAACATGAGTACAAGATGGTTACTCACAATGAAAATCAACACGAGCATGGACAAGTATGGGGGAAAAGTGGTGCCCCAAGTACAAGTGTTGCAAGTGAAGAAATTCGATTTTGAGGAGTGGTGAAGTAACCCTTATTGGGAAAAAAGTGTCCTAGTAAAGTATAAAATCACAAAAAACTAACAGATACCCATTTGAGGGCTCGGTGAGAGCTTTCCAACGGTACAGACAGTTTGTCAAACTGAGCTACGATTTGGCCGCATCAGGCGAAAGAAAATTCGGGGGTTTATCTTTTAATAAGGCATTTTCCCTCCAAATTCACTCATTTGTAAGTTGAACTATGGTGAATGTAGAGAGGAGAGAAGGCCCTAAAGCTTGCAGTGATCATAGTGGACAAATCGATCATTGGAATCGAGATCCGTCAGTTGCAGGTAAGAGGCCTAACCCTACTCTTTCATTTTAGTGGATTCAAAGTTCAGTATAGGTCCCCAAAGCTCAGGAATAGACCCCTGCTCCTCTTCACAGCCAGGCCGCACTTTTTGGGGCAAAAACTATGACCTGGGTAGTAGGTTTTGGGAAGAAAACTGCAACCTATCCCAGGATTGGGCCTGAAAAGTGCGACCTGTCAGAGAGGGATTTTTATGTGTTGTTTTTTGGCTGAGAACTAGGTTTTATGTTTGGATACAGTCTTTCCTATCTGTACACTTACAAATATGATATTTTTGTGCATATATGGCAGAATTACGAATCAACTGGAGAGAGAGAGAGACCCGGACACATTACGGACGGAGATCCGGGAAGATCAGGGTGTCCATAGTGCATTGGCCAGGTTTGGGGTTCTGAAGTTTGTGGAGAACCTTTTGATGAGAGTGGAGAGCCCTTGTTGGCCCATATTGTCAGTTATTGGGATCCGAACCATGAGGTCTTTATAGTGCAAGGGCACCGGATTGAGTTGACTGTTCAAAATATATATTTTCTGACTGGTCTCCCACCACTTGGGATGGTCAGGAATACTCAGCCAGTGTTACCGTGAGGGCAGAACATCATGGAGTTTGTAGAGTGCCATTGTTGACCAGGTCTCCATGTCAAGGGGACACCGATGTTACACCATTTTTTGGACATCTAACCTGTTACTATTAGATGGACCTAATTACACCATGTAAGACCAATTTTACCCTAAGTAAAATTGCTTTCACTATGAAAAATAACTTAGTAAACCACCTTTATTAAGTTGTTTATGGTCTAAACAAGAAACCCCATGAGGAAATATTAAATAAATATACATTTGTTTGATTTTCCTCAAGGAATAATTAGTTAAATAGCAGGTTAATTAATATTCCTAGTCATATTTAACACAAAACAGGAAAAATAATTAGATAAATCACTATTTATCTTATTATTTTCTAGAAATAATTATTTAAATAATATTCCTTGTTAAATTTGACTAAATCATTCATAAATAATTAAATAAATTATTATTTATTTCATTATTACTCAACCACATCCTTAAAATTATTTATTATTTACAAATAAAGGGATTTCACCCAAGTCAAATTTTTTTTCCCTCCAGCAAATATAATAAAATATTCCATAAAAGTTGGATCTTGATTTGGTTAATAATATTTCAATTATGCACCAATATCTAGAATAACTCAATATTTTGTTATAAATAGAAGGGTTTTTCCATCCATGCACTACCTTTTGTTGCCTAAAGATCACTCTGGATCTATACTTTTGGTCTGACTTTGATCTACCATCATTGTCATATTTTACTATCTTTTTTCTTGTGAGCGCCCTTTGAGTTCCATTTTTGTCTGGGTTTTCTACACCATAAAGAGAGAGGAATTTTAGATCTGAAGTGCTAAGGACTTACAAGAACCCATCCCATTGAGGAGAACTGGTAACATCCTTCTATGTTTTCCTCCCAGGTGACATTAATACAAAATTCATTCAAAATATTCTTGTCTTGTCTATTGGATGCATGGAGCAACTCTTGTTTTTATTTACTGCTTAATGTCTTTTAATGCATGGATCTAGATTTTTGCAGCATTTATCGTGGTCAACTAATTATAGATCTAAAGATATTGGCAGTCATCTTTGCTGTTAGGGTTGTTTGTTATGCAAAGCTAAAGTGGTCTTTTTTCGTACACTTGCGATTAAGATTCATATTAACAACTGGCGACTCCACACGGGTTTACAATTATGACCGCTGTCATTTTTCAAATCCCTGCATATCCAGCTACTTCAAACCCTAGGATTTCTCTTCAGCTTCTTGTTTTGATTTTATTGATGTTTTTTTTAACCTATAAAACCCTAAAACATTAGAAATTCTAACTTTCGTGTGTTTTTGGACCTATTGCGTAGGTGACAGACATCAGTCGTAGCTGAGACAACACATTCTGCTGAAACCTACTCCTGAGAGCGCCAAAAGTGCAGGTCATACTTTTTGGGCCAAAACCTGCATCCTGAACCTCCAAGGCGCAGAAAACAGGCTTAAAACTATGACCTCTATAGAAATCAAGTCAGAAACTATGACTTGAACGTTTTGTGGGAGTTTTTCTGAAATTTTTTTGGGTTTGTCTAGGCCTCTGTTCAAGGTTTTCTAACCTCCATCTCCGCCCGTTTTGGACCTGTACTTGTTCTATTTTACTCAACTAAGTGGGAACCTAGCCCCCTAGGGCTTCAGTACCCTCCACATTTTGTGGAAGAGTTTTAGCTGCTACAGGTTATCTGAAATTTTCAAAGTCTTCAGCCATTTTTCAGATCTGACACCTTACCTTCAGATCCACTTCAGATTGGTTATTTATCCATCCAAAACACCTCTTTTCAGTTTTGTTTGAGTTTTCCTCTAGGATCCCCTCTGCTTCCCTCCAGGAGATAGCCTTTCGCGACCTCATTTACAACAATTTTTTCCTCTGATTTTTTGTTGTTTGTCTTCACCTATTTCTAGCAGATCTAACCTTTAGATCCCTATCCCTTCCAACCTTAGATCTATTGGCTATTTTGGTGTGTTTTGACTAGATTTTTTCCCACATACAGACTATTTTTTGAGAGGCCCGCCTCCTTGGGTTTAGATTATTGCATTATTAGTTCTTTATTTTCTGTTATTTCAGTTTCATATATTATTATATGCAGGTTCATTTACAGTTATACAACACACTTTTTCTTTTTCTCTACAAACGTTTGGGTTTTGAAAATTAAAATTTACACACTTAACACACACACCCTAAGTGAAGAAGAGCTTGGCTAACACTGCCAAGCAAAGTCTTTAACATTGAAATCAATTGATCCTGCACCTCTCTGCCCTTTTTTCGACATTGTAATCAGTTTATCCTGCACCTCTTCACTCTTGTTGGTCTCTCTTCCCTTTGTGTTGTGTTTGTGCCATCACCATTGCGCCACCAAGGCGTTTATCTCAGAGACTTCTTGGCCTTCATCCTCAGTTTCCAGTAGGAAGACTTACTCCTTCGCGTAGGATTCGAGTTAGTCCTCCACCAAGTCCGCACTCTGACTCCTCTTCTGGTTCATTGGGTTCTCCTTCTAGTTCTACCTCCAGTTCTCCCCCTATCACCTTCACCATGTCTAGTTCAGGACCTAATGTTGGTGGTAGCCCCAGCCCTAATGTTGGGAATACTACTAGTGGGACCGCAACAAGAACTACTCCGGCTGCTCCCTTGCTCCCCTATATGGCAGGCCTCAGCCTTCCCGATTTTAACCAGTTGATTAATGACCCTATACACCATGATGCTAGTTGGCCTCATATGCCAACCAAGCTCCCTTCCGACATTCCCATGTTTGAAGGTCTTGCTGGAGAATATCCTACAAATCATGTTAGATCTTTCCACATGTGTTGTTTTTCTAACTCCATTACCAATGACTCTGTTCGTATTTGGTTGTTCCAACGTACACTTACTGGCGAAGCTTCTAAGTGGTATGTTGATCAGGCCTCATCCTCTCATACCACCTTTGCAACTTGCCCAGGCTTTTCTGTCTTATTTCCAGCTTCCCCTTCGTTATGACACTGGTACCGAACTTTTGACTTATTTCCGTCAATCGTCTGCGACCCACCTATCTGATCATGTCCAGGAATGGAAAATAAGAAAGAGCCTATGTCGAGCCCCTACCTTCGAAAACGGTGTCTACATGGACTGGTTCTTGATATCTCTCTTGCATGCCATCGGCAAAGATGTCGCATCGCTTTTGCCTCAAACCAAAGAAGCTGCTCCCCAAATTGTGTTGAAATATGACCTGATCTACGCTCAGTCGGGTTATGTTTATACCATTCTACCTGATATTCCTAGACCCGATGCTACCAACGCACAGGGGGCATCTCATGCCGCTGACGGTATCGTTGGAGCTCTCTCTCATCCATACACTTAGCCTCCCATGGGCTATGGTTTTCCTAAGGGGGGGGGCCAGCACCTCCTGCACTTTTTCCCCTCTCGGTAGCATATATACAGGATACGTCATGCCTCCTTCTTTTGCCCAACCTTTTATTTACCATAATGCTATCCAACCTCCTTATTATCCGTATCTGCTGCCTGGTGCTCCAGCTTCTCCAGCATTAGCACCTATGCCTCCCTTGCCTTCTCAACCCCCGCAACAGCAACCACCACCCCCTCAAGGGTAGGTGTATGCACAGCAAGGCGTGACTAATCCTCCTCCCTCTAAAAATAAGAGGAAAGGCACTCAAAATCAATCTGCTCCTGGTAATCCTGGACCTAATCCTCAAAATAATGCACCTAACACTGCTAACCAGCAACAGGGCACTTAGCCCAAGCAGGACAAGCCTATTCACACGAATAAGCCTTATTCTTTTTGTGGTGTTTATGGTCATTACATGCATGATTGTCCTCTTTTACCACAGATGAAGTAGATGTGGGAGTCTCAAGCAACATTTCAAGGACAGGAAGCCTCCCCTTCCGTCCTTCCCAGTGTTGCGCCTAGTCAGCCGACTGTGTTTACTAATCCTTTCCCTCACCAAGGATTTGTGGCTACCCAACCACCTGAAGGTCAGATGACCACTCAACCTCCTCCCTCTGGTACCTCCGATTACCAGATTCTCATGATGAACTCTGACTAACCTATAACCATAGATATCAACCTTAAGACTCGGTCCCGTCAGTACAACAAGCCTCCCACTACGTCTATCCCCAAACCATCTTTTTTGGTTTCTACAGATCCTCTTTTGACACCTAATGGTCCTTTGCAGATCCCTCAGCCTAAGGCAGAGGTTTATACCAATATCCCTAAGGGACCACTACATCGAAATGCTACTTCTGGCAAAGCTTCCCATTCGTATAGTATAGTAGATGATTTAGCACAATCTCCTGCTGCCATTTCAACACTAGAACTCCTCCAGTCATGCCCTTCACAATGAAAAGCTCTACTATCTACCATGGGCATTGTAGATCCTTCTGATGACTGCTTGATCATCTTCGATGTTGACCGGTTAGAACATCCTCCTCTTCCTGCTTCCGTCGCCTTTCAAATCCCAATCAAGATCTGGAACGCCAACGTTTCCCGGTGCATCATTATTGAGGGGGCATCCACCTGTGTGATGATCGCTTCGGTTTGGAAGAAACTCGAATCACCTGAGTTGGCTCCTTCCACGATCACTCTTCGAGCATGGGATGGCCACGCCTCCCATCCCATTGGCCTATTCCACAATTTTCCTATTACTCTTGCAGGCAAAACTTTTTGCATTGACATAGAAGTCATTAATGCCCTCTTAGATTACAACATTCTATTGGGTCGTAGCTACACCTATGCGATATCTGTTGTCCCATCTGTGGTTCACCGCAAGATTTCCTTCCCTCATAATGGAAAAATATTCACCATTGACCAGTTGACATATTACGAACCGAAGTCTCAAACCTCCCTTGAGTCCATCATCTCTTTGGTGGCCAATAAGCAAACCATCAATCCTTTTACCAGTGTCTCACCTGGCGTCTATAATGAATCCTCTTTGCTTGGTACATTCCCTGGTCTTCCCCCTCCTGTCTCTGATCCCAACTCATTAAACGTTTGCATGATGCAACTGTCTCAGGCTTCCCTCAAGAGGCCTGCTTCGGTGAGTCAGCAGCCTCACCCTCTGCATCCTACTCCTAGCCCTTCGATTCAACCTTCTAAACCCCCTCCTCCTGGCCCTTCACCTACAGCTGGTATCCATGAGCCTCTCTACCCTCCTAGAATGGTTCCTCCAGGCCTTAACCATCTTGGAGCCTTCCTTCCTAGCCATTACCCCTCCGGTCAGATATCATTCCTAGCTCCCCCTCCTGGAGTGTACACTGTACCTGTCATGGCTACCCTCTCTCTTCCTAACCTGACCCTGGGGATTCCCATCTAGTACCTTGATCCCCCAGCCACTACTCCGCCTAGTCAACCCAAACTTTATCTTGCTTTGACCCCGGTTCAACTGATCCTCATTACTTCTCCTGCTACTACAGTGCCTCAACCACCTCAACAAGAACCTTCTCCTGTTGCGACCACTTCGGGTAAGAAGGGAAAAGCTAGCAAGAAGGCACCTAAAGACAAGGCTGACCTGACAAACCATGCTCCTCCTCAGCCTACAAAGTGTACACCTCCATGTGCTTTGTGTGATGTTTTCAGTCATGCCACCCATAATTGTCCTAGAAACCTCTGTTCCTTCCTCAAATGCAGCCAAGAACCCCAAGACTATTCACACCAACCACCTCTGTGCTTTGTGTGATCTCCATGGCCATTATACCCACCTTTTTCCCTGCCTCGAGGACTTCCGCACCTCTCTAGCAGTAGTTCACCAATTTGAGGCAAAGCGCAACGAGTCCACTGCTCCCTTATTTGCATGTTTTTCTTTAGCAGAACTAGAGGACACATCCACTCCTATTGAAATTCCCCCTCCGGTTGTCAAAATAATAGAGTCTTCGGCCACTATCCACTACCTGTCATCATCTATGAGATCCATAATGGAAGACCCCCCTAGGACTTCCCCTTATGATCCGTCTGACCTCCCTTCAACGATCACCCTGGGCTCAACATCAGTGGATCCTTCATCTGCTTGTTCTTTTGTCATCCCCCATGAAAATGTGCATGTGAACCTTTCTTCTCATGATGATGAGTCAGGTAGCTTTTCCACGTCATGTTGTCTCTCTTCCTCCAGTCACTCCATCTTCTATTGTGATGATGACATTATGGAAACCTTGTCCACCCCTCACTTCATATTTCCTACCCATAAGTGAGATGGCACCATCTGTGTCTATGGTGACTATCATGGCCTGAGCACAAGCTACACCTCCGGTAGCTCCCACACACCACCTACCCATTGACGTGTGAGTAGTAGACATCTTACCCAGATCAGTCCCTCTCGCAGTGTGTGTTCGATTTCTACTTCGTGCTCAGGTTGCCAGCATTGTTCATCAACCTCCCATTTATTGTCTTGTGGCACTTTTTAGATGGACCTCCCGTCCACACCTTATATCGGTTATGCCAATGGTGCAAGTCGCTACTCCTGGAATCTAGCCTCGGCAGGTTGGGTCATTTTTACCCCCTTACATTCACTTGCTCTCTCGAACGGTGTATGTATTGGTACTGCTACCAATAATCAGGCCAAACATGATGTAGTGCTAGGTTTATTAGCCGATGTCGTTTCCCATCGCATCCTCCACCTTCATGTTCATTTAGATTCCCTGCTTCTTGTCATGCAATTGAATGGTGTCTTTCGTGTGCATAATCCTATCCTTTTTAGAAGATATTTACGAGTGAAGCTTTTGATGCATGAATTTGAAATCATTACATTCAGTCATGTACCTAGAGCACAAAATCACCATGTAGATAGCATTGCAAACAATATTCTATATTGGAATTTAGCACACGCATTTAACACAAGACAATAACATAAAACCATCAAAACGATGCATATCCATAATATGTGTCGTATAAAATGTTTCAGAGTCCATCAAATCTGATACATATGACATGCCCATAGCATGTTACAAAAACTCAAAACTGGGGGCACCACTTGCCCCTACACACTAATCACTATCTAGAGGATCTTGAGCCAATGGCTCTGCTCCCGTAGCTCGTAGATTGCGCATCCCTTGTCCGTCCATCGCCATGCGCCGCATGACCCCTCGCCACTCCGAGGGTAGACCAATACATGGCACTATGTACTGGTCATCTAAGTCTTGCCAGCCGCACTCTGAAACATTGGTCAGAAGCCTCTCACATCTACAATGGATGTCCTCCAGGAGGGTTGTCGCGTCCTCATTTTGTGGTGCCCTCGATCCACTAGGTCCTACAGCTCCTGATACTGCAGGTCGTCCCATATACCCGGTCAGTTTTACCAATGTTGTATCTACATACCAGAAGTGAACGAATCAGTACCATATACAATATTTGGAAATTTTACAATGCACATAAAAGATTAGCAATTTTTCACTTACCGTCGGGCCCCCATACTCGACTAGGCAGTAGTGGCAAGTCCGGGTCCCCACGATAACTCATCCCACTATAGGGATAGTCGTTTATGTACAATGTCATCTGATCCCAATGAGCAAGAAACTCGGGTTGAAACACCCGTCAGAATTCCCCACCTCCTCCTCTGAATAGTATTCGCCCCCACCGGTGCATACTGGGCTCTCTCGGGCCCCCATCTTGGAGTTGTATGCGAGGTCAAAGTGTCGAGATCTTCTCAAAGAAGAGCGAGCACAGCACTGTCCCATATGCACAGTCATGATTCACTTGCCACTTGCATAGCGACAACTATCGTTTAAACGACGACAACATCATCTAGGCCCACCCATAGTAGGTCCCAGTTAACACACTCTCCACAAGCATCATTTGCCCTCTAGTGATGCAGTGGAGTGCCTAGTTTCCCAAGATCTACAGCACCGCTACGGCCACAGCACGGGTCTCTAACCTCTCTAGATCCCCGATGGGTATCTGTGTCCCTTTGACATGGAGACCTGGTAGACAATGGCCCTCTACAAACTCCATAATGTTCCACCCTCGTGGTAAGACTGGCTAAGTATTCCCGACCATCCCAAGTGGTGGGAGACCAGTCACGAAATATATATCCTGGACCGTCAACTCGATCCGGTGCCCCTGCACTATAAAGACCTCATCATCAGGATCCCAATAGTTGACCACCTAGGCCAATAAGGGCTCTCCAGCTCTCATAATAGGGTTCTCCACAAACTTCATAACCCTAAACCTGGACAATGCACTGCGGACACCCTAATCCTCCTGGATCTATGACCGTAATGTGCCCAGGTCTCTCTCTCTCCAGTTGATCCGTAATTCTGCCATATCTGCACAAAAACCATCATATTTGTCAGTGTACAAATAGGAAAGAATGTATCCAAACATAAAAACCTATTTGTCAGCCAAAAAACAACACAGAAAAACCCCTCTATGTAAAGTCGCACTTTTCAGGCCCAATCCTGGGACAGATCACAGTTTTCTGCCCAAAACCTGCTACCCAGGTCGCAATTTTTGCTCCAAAAAGTGCGACCCGACCGTGAAGAGGAGCAGGGGTCTGTTCCTGAGCTCTGGGGACCTAAACTAAACTTTCAATCCACTGAAATGAAAGAGTAGGGTTACGCCTCTTATCTGCAACTGACAGATCTCGATTCCAATGGTCGGTTTATCCGCTACAATCGCTGCAATATTTAGGGCCTTCTCTCCTCTCTACATTCACCATAGCTCCACATGTAAATGAGTGAATTTGGAGGGGAAATGCCTTATTAAAAGAGAAACCCCTGATTTTTCTTTCACCTATTGTGGACAAACCATAGCTCAGTTTGAAAAACCATCTGTACCTTTGGAAAGCTCTCACCGAGCCCTTAAATGGGTATCTGTTATTTTTTTGTGATTTAATACTTCACCAGGACACATTTCATCCAAGAAGGGTCACTTCACCACTCCTTAAAATCGAATTTATTCACTTGCAACACTTGTACTTGGGGCACCACTTTGCCTCCATACTTTTCCATGCTCGTGTTGATTTTCGTCGTGAGTAACCATCTTGTACTCATGTTTTTCTGGTCCCCATTGGACCTTTTTTGTGTGGCAGCACCATCGAGTTGCCCTTGTTTAGAGCATCCGATTTGAGTCATCATCACATTCATGGAGTCTATCTCGAGTCCCTATGAATCCTACTATAGTCCTCCATCCTTCATTGCTTGGTTCCTCTCTCGTGTCACCCATTATGACCTTTAGTCCTACTGTCCCCTATTCCTCATGATATTGTGTCAAATGCTGCCAAGTCATCCATGCCCTTTATGCTCTAACAAGGGAAGTCGTTCGTCTGCTACTTAGTACCCCCCATTTCATCATCATCCCTGGTGTCAGTTTGTCAATCACTCTACTATTTTCTCTCATGCCTTAGTTGAGGATCCCTTATTTCCTCACCTATGGCAGACCTCCTTCTATTGACATCAGATCATTCATTCTAGAAGATAGGTCTAGAGGGTGGTGTACCTTGGTTCCAACTTCCACTCTTGTTCGGTGCCTCGGATCAAGCAAAGAGACTCCTTATTTCCCTTTGACTTGATTTTTTCTTAGCTCCAACTCCTTTCAGCATGATTGAGATTCGTATACTTGATGGTTGAGTGATGTAGCAGATGATACTGGCGATTCCCGGGTGTGTGAGAGATGTTTTAGCCCTCATGAGGGGGTGGCCCTACAGGTAGCCCCCCACATTCCCAGATGACCTATTCATTACAACCTTTGATGCAGCTCCAGATATTTGATGATGATGGCCTTAGCTGCTTGTAGCGCCTTTTTGTTTGCATGTATCAGTCAGATTTTTAGAGCCCTTTCCTGTTTACAAGGGCATTTGGGTTATATTTGTATCTCATGTCCTTAGATATTATTGTATAATTCTTGGCTATTATCCCAGGCACAGTATGTATGTGGGATTCATTATTATATTTTTATCTGGCTCATGTATATGCCAGCATGTACTATATTGTTCAGTCCCTTGTTTATTGGACGCATTATTCTTTGTATTATGTCTCGGCGAGCATAGGCATGCCTCCCCCGCCGCCTATAGCACAGGTACTCACTCATAAAAGAGACTTGTCACACCTGTAAGTCTCGCCTCCTCGAGGTCTAGTCCTCTAGCGCTTCGGTCTACCTTATATTTCTCTCTCTTTGACTTCCCCTTCGGTGTCTAGTGATTGAGTTCTTACAACGTACTTCAGTCATACGATTAGCTCCTAATGTTCGCACTCTGGGGGGGGCAATCTGTTACACCATTTTTTGGTCATCTAACTTGTTACTATTATATGGACCTAAGTACACCATGTAAGACCAATTTTACCCTAAGTAAAATTGCTTTCACTATGAAAAATAACTTAGTAAACCACCTTTATTAAGTTGTTTATGGTCTAAATAGGAAACTCCATGAGGAAATATTAAATAAATCTACATTTGTTTGATTTTCCTCAAGGAATAATTAGTTAAACAACAGTTTAATTAATATTCTTGGTTATATTTAACCCAAAATCGTAATTAGATTCATCTTATTTATTTTATTATTTCTAGGAATAATTATTTAAATAATATTCCTTGTTAATTTGACTAATCCTCATAAATAAAATTAAATAAATTATTTATTTATTTCATTATTACTCAGCAAATCCTTAGTATTAAATAATCATTTATTTATTTATTATTTACAAATAAAGGGATTTGACCCAAGTCAAATTCTTTTTCCCTCCAACAAATATAATAAAATATTCCATAAAAGTTGGATCTTGATTTGGTTAATAATATTTTAATTATGCACCAATATCTATACTAACTCAATATTTTCTTATAAATAGAAGGGTTTTTCCATTCATTTACTACTTTTTGCTGCCTAAATATCACTCTGGATCTATACTTTTGGTCTGACTTTGATCCACCATCATTGTCATATTTTTCTATTTTTTTACTTGTGAGCTCCCTTTGAGTTCCATTTTTGTGTGGGTTTTCTACACCATTAAGAGAGAGGAATTTTAGATCTGAAGTGCTAAGGACATACAAGAACCCATCCCATTGAGGAGAACTAGTAACATCCTTCTATGTTTTCCTCCCAGGTGCCATTAATACAAAATTCATTCAACATATTCATGTCTTGTCTATTGGATACATGGAGCAACTCTTGTTTTTATTTACTGCTTAATGTCTTTTAATGCATAGATCTAGATTTTTGCAACATTTATCTTGGTCAACTAATTTCAAATCTAAAGATATTGGCAGCCATATTTGTTGTTAAGGATGTTTGTTATGCACAGCTAAAGTGGTATTTTTCGTACACTTGCGATTAAGATTCATACTAACAACGAATACGCATCGGGGATCTAGAGAGGTTAGACATTTGTGTTGTGGCTGCATCGGTGCTGCGGATCCTAGGCAACCAGGCACTCCACCACATCACTGGAGGGTAGATGATTCTTGTGGAGAGTGTGTTGAGTGGTACCTACTTTGGGTGGGCCCAGATGATGTTGTCATCGTTGAAACGACATTTGTTGCAATGCAAGTGGCAAGTGGACCATGACTGTGCATATGGTACATTTTTGTGCTCGCTCTTCTTCGAGAAGATCCCGACACTTCGACCTCGCATACAGCTCTAGGATGGGGGCCCGAGGGAGCCCAATATGTGCCAGTGGGGGCGACTACTGTGCAAAGAAGGAGTTGGGGAAGTCAGACGGGTGTTCCAACATGTGTTCTTTGCTCATTGGGATCAGATGCCATTGTACATAGATGACTATCCCTATAATGGGATGAGTTATCGTGGGGACCTGGACTTGCCACTGCCGCCTAGTTGAGTATGGGGGCCTGATGGTAAGTGAAAATTTTCTAATCTTTTATGTGCATTGTAAAGTTTCAGAATATTGTATATGGTACTGATTCTTTCACTTTTGGTATATAGATACAGCACCGGTAAAACCGGTCAGGTATATGGGACGGCCTGCAGTATCAAGAACTGCCGGACCTAGTGGATCAAGAGCGCCACAAAATGAGGATGTAGCAGCCCTCCTAGGGGACATCTGTCGCAGATGTGAGAGGCTTCTAACTGGTGTTTCAGAGTGCGGCTGGCAAGACTTGGATGACCAGTACATAGAGCCATGTCTTGGTCTACCCTTGGAGTGGCGAAGGGTCATGCGGTGCATGGCGATGGCCGGACAGGGGATGTGTGATCTATGAGCTGCAGGAGCATGGCCATTACCTCGGGATCAGATAGTGATTAGTGTGAAGGGGCAGGTGGTGCCCCCAGTTTTGAGTTTTTGTAACATGTTATGGGCATGTCATATGTATCAGAGTTGATGGACTCTAAAACATGCTATACGAAACTTATTATGGATATGTATCGTTTTGATGGTTTTTTATGTTATTATCTTGTGTTAAATGCATGTGCTAAATTCCAATATAGAATATTGTTTGAAATGCTATCTACATAGTGATTTTGTGCTTTAGGTACATGACTGAATGTAATGATATCAAATTCACGCATCAAAAGCTTCACTCATATATATCTTCTAAAAAGGATAGGATTATGCACACGATATACACCATTCAATTGCATGACAAGAAGCAAGGAATCTAAATGAACATGAAGGTGGAGGATACGATGGGAAAGGGAATCGGCTTATAAACCTTTCAGTGCATCATATTCGGCCTGATTATCGGTGGCAGTACCAATGCATACACTGTTTAAGAGAACAAGCGAATGTAAGGGGGTAAAAATGGCCCAACCTGCCAAGGCTAGATTCTAGGAGTAGCGACTTGCACCATTGGCATAACCAATATAAGGTGTGGATAGAGGTCTGTAATATCCCAAATCTGGAACAGCTAGCAAGGCATGACTGGAAAACGCATTTTCCAGTAATGGCTACTAAGGGAATTGAAACCAAGACCTGGATCCCTTAGATCAATGTGTCTAAGTAATAAATCCAAGAGGAGGATCCAAATAAATCCTTCCAATGGGGTTAAATAGATCCCCCACACTTATATGTCCTCAGAAAGTGCCCGATGAGGGGACTGCAGCAATACATGAACATGAAATTGAGCAACAGCATTATTTTATGAAGTCTACACACATGAAGAAGTAGATGGCCAACCATGTATAATATAGCAGCAAATGTGTACAATGCTTTGAGGAATCAATCACTCAATCTGGGAATGAAAGCCTCAATGAGACATGTACAAGACAATATAGCAACACTGCTATGCAGAAATATCATATGGCTAAAATAACACAGTTCATTGGAGACACTGCAACAAAATACATGACAATAGAATTATATAACAATATCAGCTCAAGAAATGAGGGGGAGCAAGCTCTCAACCCCTGAAAACACTAATACAACAATAATACACAATCCTTAGAAGGATTGGCTGCAATACATGTACAAATGGAAATTCTACAGAAATGTCTGAGTTGCTGGGTAGAAGCTGCAACTCAGAAAATAGAAATGGATGAAGATATCTGAAGATGCTGCATATGGTGCATATATCTCATCCAATGGATCTCTCAGGTGAAAGGTTGATCCAATCCCTGAAGATCTTGCCCTCCAAAATAGTGGTGCAACCCCCACTGCAAAGATGCTCAGAAATAATGCAGTCAAGGAGCTAGACTGCGCTATATGAGATAGAGAATGCTTGGCCTGGTGCCAAATATGTGAAATCAGCTCAGAATCCTCCTTCACTGACCTCCTGGAGGAATAGGAGCTCCCTCCTCTGAAAGATGAGCCAAGGAACGAAGTTGTGGAACCCTCCACTGCAACACCTTGCAATATTGCGTTATACTTCAACAGAAATAATGCAGTGACTGAAAGAGTGGCTTTGGCCTTGAGCCTAGATGTGGAGAAAGTGAAGTGCAATCCTTCAAGAGGCCTCTCAATAAGGAGAGGAAATCCTAAACAAGAATCCCTCGTGCTAAACAGCACTGCAACTCAGCTGAACAACTGGAGAATGCAAATAGTCTAATCAGACAAATGATCAAATGCTCAAAGATGTCTCACTATGGCTGCCTCTTCCTCCTTTTATGCAAGTGAATGCCTCTTTGCCCTAGACCCCACACATTAGGGTTTCTTCCACAAATAATATCCTCCGTCCAAAATTGCGTTGTCTTCTCATGCAAGATACACCTCTTAGGCAGCGCTATTGACTTGGTCAAACTTGACCTTGTCCTCATGCATTTGCCCCTTTTCACACTGGAAGGTGCAAAATTAAGCTACTCCATTGATCCTTTTTGCACTATGAAGGATATTATTCCTACTCATGGGCCTTTTACCCATATTATTCACCTCCTAGATGAAATAAGAAAAAATTAATATTCCAATTTGCTGCATGCAAATTTTGGAATATTGCAGTCCTCCCCTCTCAAATATTGCTTGTCCTCATGCAAGTGCAAGGATAGACTGAGTTCCTTTCTCCTCCTCTCCCTGTAGCATCCACGTATGATGATATCCTCGCCGTCTCATCAGTCAAGCCTCCACATTACTCCTCCTCAACATGCAAGTCATTTATCAAGCCATCATCATGTAAAGGTGAAATACTCAAGAGGATAGCATGGTGATGTCTAGAGGTCCCTTTGAGGAATGGGATCTGAAATGTAATGGGAAATATCTCTCCCATATGGATCCTCCATCCCCAAGCTATTAGCCATGAAAAATGAGTCACCTCCCAACTAGGCAACTCCTGGAAACTGTCCTCCACCTTTGGCTCCGACAAAGTAGGTGGGATGAAATTCTGCACATGGTAGACAATGTACCTACCCTACGCTGTCCATCTCTCCACTTAAGGTAAGTGTAGAGTGTATATTGATCCTGAGCTACAATAAGATTTCCCTTAAGCGGCAAGATGAGGACTAGACCTCCAAATATATCTCCCCCAACGCTGCAAATCATGCTGGCCCAAATATCCCCATATATGGTGAGTTGGAAGTCATCATCATATGGCATCATCTTCATCATATGGCTCACCTCATAAAGAGATAAGTGTGTTGTTAAGGTGACCATACCATATCCCATGCTCCCTTTAAAACATGTAGTGCAAAAAGTGTGGGAGGATTCTCCCTCAAAGGACACATCCCCACAATATGTCTCTCTCCCAAGCATGCTCCTCATAAAGACAAAAATAGTAGAGCCATAGGGAGCAAAAATGAGAATCATACTTTGAAACTGTAGAAGTGTCCTCAAACACACAACTTTATTGATCAAGCAAAAAGATTACATAGCAAATTACAGGAGTTTACACACGTAAACTCACACTCTCACATTCTCTCATTACACACTACAATGAAAATAGGAAACTAACCTATTTATAAGCTCTATGTTCTAACTTAATCTAGTTATGGATCACTTGGAAAATAAACAAGTGTCCATTTACAATAAATGAGCTTCTAACCACTCTGCTAACTTCACTCCTAACTTAGAGCCTAGGAAACGACTCTTTTCTAGAGTCCTAATTTTTATTAACAAATTTCTATTTCTAAATATCTCAAAGATTTATTAAAAATTCTAGAATAATAATTATTAATTTAATATCTTAAATTAATAATTATTTTATTCAAACACTATAACCTATGATAAAATTTATTTTGGATCATCTAACATTCCCCCCTATGATCCAATGATACATTACAACAGATACTAAGTTCATCCCTGAACTTAGTAAACTTTATTCTGCCAAGAGGTTTTGTGAAAATGTCGGAGGTCTGATCTTCTGAAGGGCAAAACACTGACTTGATGACGTCCTTTTCAATGAGAGATCTGATATGATGATACTTGGTGTCCACATGCTTTGTCTTTGAATGAAAAACTGGATTCTTGGCAAGCTTTATTGTTGATTGATTATCGATGAATAATGAAGTAGCTTCTGCTGGAGGAATCCCCATGTCCTGTAAAAATCGACGTAACCAAATAATCTCACATGCTGCTTCCCATGCTGAAATGTACTTTGCTTCTGCTAAAGAAGTGGCCACTGTAGTTTGCTTCTTGCAACTCCAGGAAACTGTAGTTGACCCCATGTTCATTAAGTAACCTGAGGTTGATGCCCTGTCATCAATACTGCCAGCAAAGTCGGCATCTGAAAATCCACCAAGTACAAAATTTTTAGTCTTTTTGTAAAGAAGACCAAAATCTTTTGTTCCTTGGATATATCGAAGAACTCTTTTGGTTGCATTCCAGTGGCTGTCTAGTGGTTCCTACATAAAACGTGAAATAATACTGACTGCATAAGATAGATCAGGACGAGTGGTTGTCAAATAAATCAAGCTGCCAATCAACTGTCTGTAAGTCGTGCTGTCCACCTTTTCCCCCCTTTCAAATTTTGAAAGTTTTAAGTTTTGTTCCATAGGGGTAAGGACAGGCTTACAATCCTGCATTCCAAATCGCTGAAGAATTTCTACTGCATATTTACTCTGGGAAATGAAGATTTGATGTGGACATTGGAAGACTTCAAATCCAAGATAGTAGTGAAGTAGTCCCAAATCTGTCATCTTAAAACCTGCATGTAACTCCTTTTTCACCTGTTCAATGTGATCATCATTGTTGCCTGTAATGATCAAATCATCTACATACATAATGAGAATGACCAGATATTTTCCCTGTTGGCGCACATACAAAGTATCATCAGATTCACTGTGATGAAAACCAACTTTGTTAAGGTATTCATCCATTTTGGCATACCAAGCGCGGGGAGCTTGTTTTAATCCATATAAAGCCTTGATTAATTTTCAGACTTTATGTTCTTGCCCTTCAACTTCAAACCCTAGTGGTTGTGTCATATATACATCTTCCTGTAAGTCCCCGTTGAGAAAAGAACTTTTGACATCCATTTGATGAACTTTCCACCCTTTCTGAGCTGCTAAGGCAAGTGTGAGGCGGATGGTGTTCCATTTAGCTGTGGGAGAAAAGTTTTCCTCATAATAGATCCCTTCCTGCTGCGCAAAACCTTTAGCAACAAGTCGTGCTTTATACTTGTCAATATCACCATTTTTCTTGTACTTAATTCGATAAACCCATTTGCATCCAATAGGTTTAACATGTTGAGGACAATCAACAAGTTGCCAAGTGTTGTTGTCTTGAACTGCCTGATATTCATAAACCATTGCTTGTTGCCATGCTTTATGTTTTACTGCCTCTTGAAAAGAAGAAGGTTCAGTAAAATCATTTGCTATCAAAGAAAAATTGCCTTCATTTCGTTTTTATGCCCTTGTTCCTGTTTTGTTTTGTTCATTAGGCCTTACATCTTTCAAAAGTTGAACTGCCCATTTTGGAAGTTGTTGCTCACTTGTTTGAGGTTCTGAGAAGTCCCCATAATTGTAAAGGGGATTAATGTAAACTGATGTTCGTCATTCAGGTGGTGAATCTGGAGAATCACTGTCAGAAGAATTGCTGCTACTTGGAGACGCTGATGAACTGCTAGAAGACCCAGATGATTTTTTTGAAGTAGATGGACTGGATGACTCATCTTCAGAGGAAGGAAAATCAAGTTCATACCAATTTGGTGAAGTTGGTTGACTTTGCATATTTCCTTTCCTTTTACTGCCCTTAGTTTCTAACTTGTGAAGAAGACTTTCGATTTCTTCAGCACTCTTACTCTCTGTTTCATCAAAAATGACATCCCTGCTCACAATAAATTTTCCATTGGTAAAAAGACGATACCCTTTATTTTCATCTGAATAGCCAATCATGGTGCATTTCAAACTTCTTGAATCAAGCTTAGTTCTTTTTTCTTTGGGAACTAAGGCATAACAGATGGATCCAAAAACTCGAAGATGTTTAACTTTAGGTTTGAAACCAAACCAAGCTTCATAAGGGGTGATTCCTTCTAAAGAAGTAGTTGGAGATCTATTTCTTAGATAGACAGCTGTATGGATTGCTTCTGCCCAATATGTTGGATTTAATCCTTTGAAAGTTAACATGGATCTTGCCATGCCTAACAATGTGCGATTCATCCTTTCTACGACTCCATTTTGCTGTGGAGTGTAAACATTTGTAAGATGCCTTCTGATGCCATTTTCACTGCAATAAGTTTTGAATTCAGTTGAGTTTAATTCTCCCCCATTATCTGTCCTGAGAGTACCTATCTTTTCTTTGACCTCATTTTCAACAAGTTGTTGAAAAATTTTAAATTTCTCAAATGCCTCTGACTTGTTTTTCAAAAAGTAAACCAAAGTCATTCTATTGAAATCATCAATAAAGAGAAAGAAATATTTGCAACCACCTAATGAAGTTTGTAGTGGACCACACACATCACTATGAACTAGTTGCAGCAGCCTGTTTGCGTGCCATGTACTTGTTGGAAAACTTTCTCGACTCTGTTCTCCATAAATGCAGGCTTCACATTTTACATTTTCCTTATTGAAAGTTGGAAGTCCTTTAACCATCCCTTGTTTCTGCAATTGAGAAAGACTATAAAAATTCAAATGTCCATATCTTACATGCCATAATCTTATAGGTGAAATTCCTGTAGTAACTACCCCTGCAAAATCAGAATGCCTTGGAATAACTGTCCCTTTCATCCTTAAAATTTTTCCGTCTTCATATCATGTCATCACTTTTTGGAATTTTTGTTTGACTGAATTAATCTTATCTAAGCCATCCTCCATAATTATTTGATGCCCTGCTTGTCGAATCATGACCAAGGACAACAAATTTTTCTTAAAGGTGGGTACATACCACACAATGGAAATCAATTTTTCTCCAATGTCGGGGAGAAAAACTTTGACTGCACCTTTTCCATAAGGTGTATGTTTTGTATCATCTGCTAGAAAGATGGAATTAAGATGGCACTCTTGAAAATTCGAAAATAAATTTCGTCTACAGGTCATGTGTTGAGTTGCTCCTGAATCCAAAATCCAAGCATCTTCATAATCACTCTTAATATAAGAGGAAAGTTGGATTGCTGGTGAAGAAGTGAAGACATATTCTGAGTCATTATCATCTTGATCTTGATCATTTGCAAACTGTGCTGAAGGCTGTTGAAACTTAGAAATTTTATTGATAGATGTGCGACAATCTGAAGCATAATGACCAACTCTGTTACATCGCCTACAAACAATTTGACTCAAATCGTGGCCTCTTCCTTGAGACTGTCCTTTGCCTTGAGACTATCCTTGACCTCTGCTTTGTCCTCTATTTTGAGATTGTCCTCTCCCTGGATTCTGTCTTGTGCCTTTGCTTTGATTATTACCTCTGCCTTGAGAATTGTTTCTGCCTGAATTGGAGACTCTGTTGGAGTTGTTTCCTCTATGTTGGCTGCGACCACGACCTTGTGCTGTTTGATTAAAATTACCTTTGGCTTTGTTTTTGGAATTGTCAGCTGAGGAGTTGCTAGTACTGGCTTCTGTCAGAAGAACATCTTCACCAAATTTCCTTTTCTTCCCAAAATTTTTATCATGTTGAGTCAACATTTCGCAGAGCTCATCAAAATTTAGCTTTTCTAACTTTCCAGTAAGCTATAAAGTTTCCAAAAAATGTGTGTAGGAAGAAGGAAGCCCAACAATTAAAATTGTGACCATAAAACTATCATCAACTGCTTGAAAACCAACATTAACAATTTCCTTCTTAATATTCTTAAGTCTGGAGATGTATTCAAGAATATCTCCTTCTTCAGTCAATTTTTGATGCAACAATTTTAATTGTAGGTGAACTCTTTTTTATTGAGGCTGAGTATCAAACAACTCTTTAAAATTTCTCAAAGCAGACCAAGCATCTTTAGCATTTTTGATATGGACATACATTTCATCATTAACAGAGGATTTAATGAGAGCTAATGCTTTGGCATTTTTAACTTCCCATTTTGCTACTGCAGCTGCATCTGTAGGTTTATTTGGCTTTACATCTCCATCACAAATATCATGCCATAGTTCATTGTAAACAAGAGTGCTTTCAATGAGGCATTGCCATGTTTTGTAAGATTTTGAGCCTTCAAGTTTGTCGAAATCAGAAAATAAATTAATCAACTTAGACATTGTAGTGTTTAAAACTTCACACCACGAATCAAGCTCAAAAAATATCAAGATGCGCAACACAACAGCAACACACGACGCAAAAAGAAACAAACTATCGGGGCTTGGCCTTGACCCTCGAATAGTTGTCGAAACAGGAGAAAATTGACTGAGCTTTGCACTTGGCTCTGGTCAATTTCTCAAATATTTACAAGGCAACTTTCAAAATTTGACTTTTACAATGATGCGCTTGCACAATCTGGTAAAAAAAAGTTACCCCTCCTCAAAGTAAAATTACTTTGAGTCACACTTATCTCTCCAGAAACAAATTACAAAAAAATCACCTTATTACTCCATTACAAAAAATTTACTTTCCTCCAAAAAAAATATTATAATAATATTACATAAAAAAAGATCTACTTATTCCTCCAAATTCAACAATTTTGCTTGACTCATGGCAAGGCACATACATAAATCTGTCACTCCTTTTTTTTTTTCAAAAAACAAAGAATAGCACTATAATCCCAGCTCTAAATTTCTTGTAATACATGCAACTGATGGTCCCACCGATCTCAGAAACTTACCAAATACAGGTCTTACATTTGTTCGTTCCAATTAGCGAACAATCAAACTATGCAGCACTACCCTCGGAGACACGATCAAATTCTCAAAAGAGTTTAAACAGATCAGGCTCAATATATTAATTTTTTTTTTTTTGATGCAGCATATTCAGTGGATTATGATCTAACCATGTGAATATTAAACTGGCGTTTGAATTGCAAAAGTAGCACAAGAATTCATCAAATCGTAGAAGCAGCGTTCAATATGCTGTGCGGATCCTCTTTGACTAACTTCAACAAATTTCTATGAAGCAACGTTCAATACGCTGTGCGGATCCTCTTTTAATCGCAGAAGCAGCGTTCAATATGGTGTGTGGATCCTCTTTGACTAACTTCAACAAATCGCAGAATGAAAACAAGTTGACATAGCGCAGATTACAAAAGTATCAACACAGATTTTAAATGTTGCTTCAAAAAAAAAAAATTAACACAAAAAACACACAATCAAAGCCGCTGTTAAGCGCTATCAAATGTTGTTAAATCATTTTAAAACGTTGTTTAAATGCTGGAATTTGAATCGATGCCACATGTATTCAAATCAAATTATGAAAGTGCAGAAGCGATGCCAGAATCGATGCAGAATCGATTTATATGTAAACGCTGGTTCTTAATAAATGCATAATCGATTTATATGTAAACGCTTTTACAATGTAAATGCAGAATCGATGGATGTAAATGAAGAATCGATGCCACATATAAATCGATGCCAGAATCAGGCTTATGCCAGAATTATACAGCGCATAATCGACTTCAAATTTCTTGATGCCAGAAATCGATGCCATAATCAAGCTTATGCCAGAAATTGACTTCAAATTTCTTGATGCGCTATATCAACAGCGCTTTCATGTAAATGCCAGAATTATACAGCGCTTTCCCTTTTTTTTCACTCAAACAGTTTGAAATAGAAAAATTCACACAGATTTTGCAGTGGCTTTTTAAAAAAAATGATTTTAGAATTTACAAATCTAAAATCAAATAATCAAATTTCTATTCAAAAAACCTGACAAACTTCATACCAATCTTTTGTTGATCGATTCAACGGAGTTGAGTTTTCCACGACCAAGTAGAGCTGGAATCTCCTCCTCACAGCATTATCATGGCTCTGATACCACATGAAACTGCAGAAGTGTCCTCAGACACACAAATTTATTGATCAAGCAAAAATATTACATAGAAAATTATAGGAGTTTACACACGTAAACTCACACTCTCACATTCTCTCATTACACACTACAATGAAAATAGGAAACTAACCTATTTATAAGCTCTATGTTCTAAATTAATCTAGTTATGGATCACTTGGAAAATAAACAAGTGTCCATTTACAATAAATGAGCTTCTAACCACTCTACTAACTTCACTCCTAACTTAGAGCGTAGGAAACGACTCTTTTCTAGAGTCCTAATTTTTATTAACAAATATCTATTTCTAAATATCTCAAAGATTTATTAAAAAATTCTAGAATAATAACTATTAATTTAATATCTTAAATTAATAATTATTCTATTTAAACACTATAACCTATGATAAAATTTATTTTGGATCATCTAACATACTTGCTTCCATATGCAACAAATGAGAAGGACAATGGTCCCTCAAGTGCAACTAACGTAGCTTGACCCTCAACTGCAATAGAGACTTGAAAAAATGAGTGGCTTCTCAACCACTTGCCTGCTGCTCCAATCTCCTCATAAGTATGGAGGAAGTGAATAATGTAAGGTGTAAAATGGGCATGTCTTCCATAATATGCCTCTTCCCCAAGTCCTCCTAGGGAATGGCCATTAATCATGCTCATGGCCTCATCTAAACCATGTGGTCTAGAAAAAATAATGCTCCTCCTTGGAGCATCATCCTACAAATGTATGGTTATGAGATGCATATATATATTGTACAAAGAATCATGTAAACAACAATGAATACCACTACCATATTTTTTGCTTATACAAATGGAGTGGCTCATAAATGAGTCCCCCCTCAACCTCAAAGAGAATAGAGGTGGTTGTGCTAACTCCTCCATCTCTATGTAATATATGCATCTACTCATATGTTAATATATCTCCTCCTTAAAGCCCTCCCAAAAATACCCCTCCATGATGGTGTGGTATGGTCTCATAGAACAAGCGGGGCTGAAAAGGAAATCCTCATGAGCTGCTTGTAGCAACTTCTCCTTGAGCTTGGAAGCTCCAGATAAGAAGATCCTACCCTGATAGAATATGACCCCATCTCTCATTGAATACTCCTCCAAGTGAAACTGGCCATCCAACATCCTACAAGTATGAAGATCCTTGGAGTACTCCACCAACAACTGGGATTTCCAATATGGATCTATCCTCCATAGTGACAGCGTTGATGATCTCTCACGAAGAGCAATGTCATATGGTCACTATCTTCTTTGACATCTCTCATGCTAAAGATGCAAGTTGGAAGGCTGCTATCCTTCCCCTGCTGCTTCTGCCACATCGCAGAACCTGAAATGGAAGTGGGTATTGATGATTCTGAGAGAATACTCTCTCTCTTCTTGAGTCTACCCCAGACTCCCAGCACTGTATCAAGCTCTACCAAGGTCTCCACCCTCCTGAAATCCATGAGTGGTGCCCCAACATGTGAAGCATCCATCCTCCTCCGCTGATCCAGTGGTCTCCCCGGAAAAATGTCTCCATGCAATGAGACATCATCCTCAAGAGGTGACTGCATATATGAGTGAACAAATTTGTCCATTCTTCCACTACGCAATCCAATCACCTTCTTAGGTGCATCAACCTTCAGAAATGAATAGGGATGTATACTCCTCATCTCATGATGCTGGGTCTTCTCCCTACCTTCTCCTTGTGTCTCCATGGTTCCACGCCTCCTCAACAATGGCACAGGTAAAACATGAGTTGTGCCTTAATCTCCATACCTGAGATCCTGGGGACTTCCTTGCAAATATGCAATCATCCCTCTATTTGGAGCAAGATCTCCTCCTTCCTCTGCATGAGGTGCTAGATCAACTCTAGATCTAACAGCGTTGTTGCCCTCAATCTCTGCAACATGAGTGGGCAACCTCCCAATGATTGGATCCCTTTTTGAAAAAGAGATCTTCATGCTTTCTTGCTCAAGGATGTGAGAAGAAAATCTTTCTTCTAGAAAAGTATGGTGCAAGTTTTCATCCTTCTCAATGGTTTTCTGAAATGGTACTGCGTTCTCATGCAAGGGTTTTTTTTTTATCTTTATTGTTCAGCTCCACCATGTGTGTTTTATGAATCCTTCTATCAAATATTTTCACTAATGCCTTAGTGAAGTTTGCATAAGATGAAATGTTTACATTTCTCAAAGAAAAGGATTAAAAGATCCACCCGGCATAAGCCTTACCTCTCAAATGCAACACTGCAACTTTGATGGCTTCATCTTCAAGAATGTGATGCTGCTGCAAGAAGGTCTCTAACTCCTCCACCCAAGCTTTGGCTGAACATGTAGGTGAGCCTTCAAAGGCAGATAGAAGAAATCTATCTTGCTGCTCTTTTCCCTTCACCCTCAACTTGAAAAACTCTAAAAAACTAAGATGATATCGAAATTTCTGAGTTTGAAACTCATACTCTTTTAAGAAATCACTAAGGGTTTCCTTCCTAGCAACCACTTCTTCTTTCTTCATCTCTTTTCCAGCAATCCTGGGTATGTGACTACACTATGTATTAGGGTGTGCAGCTGCTTGCTCACACTCCTCATATGACAATCTAGAGTTTTCTTTTGATTCAAACCCTCTTAGATATTCTTCATACATCTCCCTTCTTATCTTCTTGAAGTATTCATGAATATTATGTACAAATTTAGGAAGAAGCTTTGTGATCTTATCCCCTCTTTCTCCTTCAGAAGATGGAGTCTTTTTCCTGCTTATTTCTCTGTCTCCTTGATGAGAATAGGAGGTGTAGGGTTCTTCCTCTTATTTCTTCTTATCCTCCTTGGGGAGGTTCTTCATGGATCTGAAATATGATGAGATAAAACCTATCCTCTTCAATATTCTGATCTTCTTGGGCTTAGACTCACAGGCTGAGCCAAGAAATCAGCTTTGATACCACTGTAATATCCCAAATCTGGAACAGCTAGCAAGGCATGACTGGAAAACACATTTTCCAGTAATGGCTGCTACAGGAATTGAAACCAAGACCTAGATCCCTTAGATCAATGTATCTAAGTGCTAAATCCAAGAGGAGGCTCCAAAGAAATCCTTCTAAGGGGGTTAAATAGATCCCCCACACTTAGATGTCCTCAGAAAGTGCCTGATGAAGGGACTGCAGCAATACATGAACATGAAATGGAGCAACAGCGTTATTTTATGAAGTCTACACACATGAAGAAGTAGATGGAAAACTAATGTATAATATAGCAGGAAAGGTGTACAATGCTTTGAGGAATCAATCACTCAAGTTGGGCAATGAAAGCCTCAATGAGACATGTACAAGACAATATAGCAACACTGCTATGCAGAAATATCATATGGCTAAAATAACATAGTTCTTTGGAGACACTGCAACAAAATACATGACAATAGAATGATATAACAATATCAGCTCAAGAAATGAGGGGGAGAAAGCTCTCAACCCCTAAAAACACTAATACAACAATAATACACAATCCTTAGAAGGATTGGCTGCAATACATGTACAAATGGAAATTATGCAGAAATGTCGTAGTTGCTGGGTAGAAGCTACAACTCAGAAAATAGAAATGGATGAATATAGCTGAGGATGCTACATATGGTGCATAAATCTCATCCAATGGATCTCTCAAGTGAAAGGCTGATCCAATCCCTGAAGATCTTGCCCTCCAAAATAGTGGTGCAACCCCCACTACAAAGATGCTCAGAAATAATGCAGTCAAGGAGCTGGACTGCGCTGTAGGAGATAGATAATGCTTGGCCTGGTGCCAAGTATGTGCAATCAGCTTAGAAACCTCCTTCACTAACCTCCCAGAGTAATAGGAGCTCCCTCCTCTGAAAGATGAGCCAAGGAACGAAGTTGTGGAACCCTCCACTACAACACCTTGCAATACTACGTTATACTTCAGCAGAAATAATGCAGTGACTAAAAGAGTGGTTTTGGCCTTAAGCCTAGATGTGGAGAAAGTGAAGTGCAATCCTTCAAGAGGCCTCTCAAGAAGGAGAGGAAATCCTAAATAGGAATCCCTCGTGCAAATAGCACTGCAACTCAGTTGAACAGCCGAAGAATGCAAATAGTCTAATCAGACAAATGACCAAATGCTCAAAGATGTCTCACTATGGCTGCCTCTTCCTCCTTTTATGCAAGTGAATGCCTCTTTGCCCTGGACCCCACACATTAGGGTTTCTTCCACAAATAATATTCCTCCCTCCAAAACTACGTTGTCTTCTCATGCAAGCTACACCTCTTAGGCAGCGTTGTTGACTTGGTCAAACTTGACCTTTTCCTCATGCATTTTCTCCTTTTCACACTGGAAGGTGCAAAATTAAGCTGCTCCATTGATCCTTTTCGCACTATGAAGGATCTTATTCCTACTCATGGGCATTTTACCCATTTTATTCACCTCCTAGATGAAATAAGCAAAAATTAATATTCCAGTTTGCTGCATGAAAATTTTGGAATATTACAAGCTCCATCTGAAAGGTTCCACAAGACAATAAATGTGAGGATGGTGAAAAATGCTGGCAACCTGAGTGCAAAGTAGAAATCGAATAATCACTGCGAAAGGGAGTGATCTAAGTAGGATGTCTACTACTCACACACCGACGGTTAGGTGGTGTGTGGGAACTACTAGAGGTGTAGCTGGTGCTCAGGCCACGAAATTCACCATAGACATGAATGGTGCCATCCCACTTATGGGCAGGAAAGATGAAGTTAGGGGTGGACAAGGCTTCCATGATGTCATCATCATAATAGAAGATGGAGTGACTGGAGGAAGGGATACCACATGACGCGGCGAAGCTACCTAACTCATCATCATGAGAAGAAAGGTTCACATGTGCATTGTCACGGGGGATAATGGAAGAACAAGTAGATAAGCGATCCACCGATGTTGAGCCCAGGGTGATCGCTGAAGGGAGGTTGAGCGAAACAGAAGGGGAAGTATCAAAGGGAGTTTCCACAGAGGGTCACATGGATGATGATAGGTAGAGGATGGTGGCCACAGGCTCCGTCATCTCAACATCAGGAGGGGTAATGTCAATGGGAGCAGGTAAATCCTCAAGCTGGCCTGCTGCATACCTTGCAAGGATGGGAGAGGAAAACTAGTTATGTTCAATCTCGTACTCTTGAACTACCTCAAAGAGGCTCGGTAATGTGTAAGGCGGGGACAATGGTGGGAATAATGGCCACGGATATCACACAAATCACAAGGTTGGTTGGTGTGAATAGTCTTAGGGTTCTTGGCTACAGTCGAGGAAGAAACAGAGACTTCAGGGACCGTAGACTCAGGGAACGCAACATTAACCATGGGCTTGATACAGGGCAACTCAGGACAGGTATGGGTGGCATGACCGACGACATCACACAAAGCACAAGGCTTTGGAGGTGGAGGAGGAGCAGGGTCAGTCAGGGTAGCCTTATCCTTTGATGCCTTCTTACAAGCTTTTCCCTTTTTACCCGAAGCTGTCGTAACAGGAGAAGGTTCCTATTGAGGTGGCTAAGGCACTGTAGCAGCTAGAGAAGTCATGGGGACCATTTGAACTGGGGTCAAAGCAAGATAATTTTTGGGTTGACCAAGCAGGGTAGTAGCTGGGGGATCAAGGTACCATATGAGAATCCCCAGGGTCAGGTTAGGAAGAGATATGGTAGCCATGATAGGTACTGAGAACACTCCAAGAGGGGGAGCTAGGAACGGTATCTGACTGGAGGGGTAATGGCCAGGCGGGATAGCTCCGAGATGGTTAAGGCTTGGAGGAACCATTCCAGGAGGGTAGATAGGCTCATGGATACCAGTTGTAGGTGAAAGGCCGGGAGGAGAGGGTCCAGAAGGCTGAATCGAAGGGCTTTATTGGAGGCTTGTTCTAGGTTTCTGACTAGCCGAAGCGGGCTACTTGAGGGAAGCCCGAGATGATTGCATCATGAAAAAATTCGATGAGCTAGGATCAAATACAGGAGGAGGGAGACCAGGGAATGTATTAAGCAAAGAGGAGTCTTTGTAGACTCCGGGTGAGACACTGGTCAAGGGGTCGACAGTTTACTTATTGGCCACTGAAGATAAGATGGACTCAGGGGAGGCCTGAGACTTCGGTTCGTAATATGTCAACTGGTCGATGGTGACTATATTTCCATTATGGGGAAAGGAAATCTTGCAGTGGACCATAGATGGTACAACAGACATCGCATAGGTGTAGCTACAACCCAATAGGAAAATTAGGGGGTGTGAATGACTTCTACGTCAATACAAATAGTCTTGCCCGAAAGAGTAAAAGGAAAATTGTGGAACAGGCCAATGGGCTGGGAGGCGTGGTCATCCCCCACTCAGAGAGTGATCGTGGAAGGGGCCAACTTAGGCGATCTGAGTTTCTTCCAAACCAAAGCGGACATCACAGAGGTGGATGCCCCCTCATCAATGATACAATGGGAAATGTTGGTGTTCCAGATCTTAACTGGGATTTGAAAGGCGATGGAAGCAGGAAGAGGAGGATGTGCTGACCATGGTAGATAGTAGAGCTTTTCATTATGAAGGGCATGACTAGAGGAGTTCCAGCGTTGAGATGGCGACAGGAGATTGCGCCAGATCATCTACTATGCTATACAAATGGGAAGATTTTCCAGAAGCAGCATTTTAGCATAGTGGTCCCATAGGGATCTTGGTATGAACCTTTGCCTTAGGCTGAGGGATCTACAAAGGACCATTAATTGTCGAAAGAGGCTCTGTAGAACCTGAAGAAGGGGGCTTGGGGACAAACGTAGCGGGAGGCTTATTGTACTGATGGGACCGAGTTTGAAGGTTGAGGTCTACGGTTATAGGTTGGTCAGATTTCATCATGATAATATGGTAATTGGAGGTCCCAGATGGAGGAGGTTGAGTGGCCGCCTAACCTTCAAGTGGTTGGGTAGCCATGAATCCTTGTTGAGGGAAAGGATTAGTAAACACAGCCAGCTGACTAGGTGCAGTATTGGGAGGGATGGAAGGGGAGGCTTGTTGTCCTCGCAATGATGCTTGAGACTCCCACATCTGCTGCATCTATGGTAAAAGAGGAAAATCGCGTGTGTAATGACTATAAAAACCACGACAAGAACAAGGCTTATTCATTCGAACAAGCCTGTCCTGCTTGAGCTGAGTGCCCTGTTGCTGGTTAATAGTGTTAGGTGCATTATTTTGAGGATTTGGTTCAAGATTACCAGAGGCAGATTAATTTTGAGTGCCTTTCCTCTTCTTTTTGGAAGGAGGAGGATTATTCGCGCCGTACTGTGCATACACCTGCCCCTGAGGGGGCGGTGACTGCTGTTGCGGGGTTTGAGAAGGAAAGGGAGGCGGAGGTGCTAATGCTTGAGGAGCTGGAGCACCAGGCTGCGGATACGGATAATAAGGAGGTTGGGTAACCTTGTGGTAAACAGGAGGTTGGGAAAAAGTAGGAGGCATGCCGTATCCTAGATACATGCTACCGGGAGGCGGAAAGGTGTAGGAGGTGTTGGCCCCTCCTTGAGGGAAACCATATCCCATGGGAGGCTGAGCGTATGGATGAGAGAGAGCTCCAATGATACCGTCGGTGGCATGAGATGCCCCCAATGCGTTGGCACCACCGGGTCTAGGAATATCAGATAGAACGGTATAAACATAACCCGACTAAGCGTAGATCAGGTCATATTTTAACGCAATCTAGAGAGAGGATTCTTCGGTTTGAGGGAAATGCGATGCGACATCTTTTCCTATAGCAGGCAAAAGATATCTAAGGAACCAGTCCATGTATAAATGGTCTTCGAAGGTAGGGGCTCAACTTAGTCTCTTTCTTCTCTGCCATTCCTGGACATGATCGGATAGGCGAGTCGCAGACGATTGACGAAAAGAAGTCAAAAGTGCAGTACCAATGTCATAACGAAGGGGAAGCTAGAATAAGATAGAAAATCTTGGGCAAGAGTTGCAAAGGTGGTATGAGAGGATGAGGCATGATCAACATACCACTTAGAAGCTTCACCAGTAAGCGTACGTTGGAACAACCAAAGACGGACAAAGTCATTGGTATTGGAGTTGGATGAACACCACATGTAGAAAGATCGAACATGATTTGTAGGATCTTCTCCAGCAAGACCTTCAAACTTGGAGATGTCAAAAGGGAGCTTGGTCGGCATAGCAGGCCAACTAGATTCATGGTGTATAGGGTCATTGATCAACTGGTTAAAATCAGGAAGACTGAGGCCTGCCATATAGGGGAGCAAGGGAGCAGCCGGGGTAGTTCTTGTTGCGGTCCCACTAGTAGTATTCCCAACATTAGGGTCGGGGCTACCACCAGCGTTAGGTCCTGAACCAGACATGGTGAAGTTGAAAAGGGAAGAATCGGGGGCGGAACCAGAAGGGGAACCCAATGAACCAAAAGAAGAGTCGGAGTACGGACTTGGTGGAGGACTAACTCGAATCCTACGCAAAGGAGTAAGTCTTCCTACCGGAAACTGAGGATGAAGGCCAAGAAGTCTCTGGGATAAACGCCTTAGTGGCGCAATGGTGAAGGCACAAACATGGCTCAAAGGGAAAAGAGACCAACAAGGGTGAAGAGGTGCAGGCTCAACTGATTACAATGTTGAAACAAGGGAAGAGAGGTGCAAGATCAATTGATTTCAATGTTTAAAGTATTTGCTTGGCGGTGTTAACCAAGCTCCTCTTCACTTAGGGTGTGTGTGTTAAGTGTGTAAATTTTAATTTTTAAACCCAGACGTTTGTAGAGAAAAATAAAAAATGCGATGTATAGCTGTAAATAAACTTGTAGATAACAGTATATGAAACTGAAATAAGAGAAAATAAACAGCTAATTATGCATTAATCTAAACCCAAGGAGGCAGGCCTCTCAACAATTAGTCTGTAGGTGGGAAAAAATCTAGTCAAAACACACCAAAATACCCAATAGATCTAAGGTCGGGAGGGACAAAGATGTAAAGGTCACATCTGTTGGAAATAGGTGCAGAAAAACAGCGAAAAATCAGAGGAAAAGTTGTTGTAAATGAGGTGGCGAAAGGCTATAACATGGAGGGAAGCGGAGGAGACCCTAGAGGAAAACCCAAACAAAACTAAAAGGAGGTGTTTTGGATGGATAAATAACCAATATGAAGTGGATCTGAGGGTAAGGAATCAGATCTGAAAAATGGCTGAACGCGTTGAAATTTCAGACAACCTACAACAATTAAAACTCTTCCACAAAAGGTGGAGGGTATTGAAGCCCTAGGGGGCTAGGTTCCCACTGAGATGAAAACTCTTGATTGTAGATAGGATTTCACTGGCTCTTAGAGCTCTGCTTGTAATAAGATAGGTTAGGTTATGAAGAGAGATGGATTAAAACACTAGATCTGAAGATGGTAATTGGTTTGAAGCATCAATACAAGCTGATTTATGGGATCTTGATCTATGCTGATGGTGATTTTATTCTCATTGTAACTTGCATTTTGTTTCTGTTTTCAATTTGTTTCATTTTCCACTATAAAGAACAGTTTAAACAGGGTTAGGACCTACTGTATATCAGTAACCTTCTCTGGCTGAAAAACCTTTATTTCAACGTTTTCCCTCAACTGTGTTATTTGAAAATGATTTAATTTAGTTTAAGTACAGGGATGCTGGCGTTCCCTCATCTCTTTGTCTCAGCTGAATGTTATTTTTAAATGTTACTTTCAATAGATGTTGTGTGAAGATGAACTGAGGAAATTAAGGTTAGCCCTGAGTCCCTGTCTTATTTGCTCAACTATTTGATTGTTTCCCTAGAATGTGTTAAAAGCTTACTAGTTTCAAAGTTCTTATCAGATCTTAGACCATTATGTGTTATCTTTGTGTTTTCCTTTTGTTTTTATATGTTTTCTATCAGAAGTGTATCAAAGGCTGGATAGTTTCAAAGTACTTACCAGATCCTAGTTTGCTTCTATGTTTTTCTTAAGTGCTTGGTCAAAGGCTGGCTAGTTTCAAAGTACTTACCAGATCCTGGGCTGCTCTTTGTTCTGCATCTATCATTTCCCTTTCTTATTGTATCACTCCATTCCATAAATCAAACTTTAAAGAGATCCTTAGGCATAGATGACTTGCCCCATAGACCATTCTTGAACCTGATTGTTCCAATTAAATCCTCTTATGACTTCATAGCCCAATGGACTGAAAATCTGCCATCATCTTTCTTCCTGACTGAAGCTTACTCTTTTTACTTGCAACTTCTCACTTTTGAACCTATTTGCATATGGATCTTTCCGCCTCAGACATCAACTATGTTCAACCCTCCAAAAACCAAACAAACCCTTGGCCTTTATAACTAGCCTAATATCATTACCTTAAGCTTTCAAAGACAAATCCATCTTTGTACATATTGGAGAGATCCCTCTCTGGATTCAGGAGGGCTAGATCCTAGAATCCCAAAGTTGGTTGAAATGATGTTAACTCTGTGATCGGACTTTTGCCAATCTTGCTTATGACAGAGACCTAACAGATTGGTCTGAAGTATTTCATAGTTCACTTTCAAGTTGCTTTGATTGAACTTCGAGAATTAGACAATCTATCTTACAACGATCTAGAGTAGTTAACCTCTAATGTCACTTGCATATATTTTTCTTACACTCTTGAAATAACAAGAATTGCCCTGGGTTGATAATTAATGTAAATCATTAAGGTTACCCTTAAAACGGTCACCTTTTTTACCCAACAGGTAGTTCAAAAGACAAAAAGAATACTAAAATTGAAGGAAAGAAATATAAACAAGGAGCATATAATCTTGTAATTCAAAAATAACTTAGTTCACTAAAGGCATAAAAAATACCTAGGGCCCTGAGAGCAAAGTATTCTCATAAATAAACCAAAAAATTAAAGAGATAAGATATTTGTTTGGAGCAAAAGCCTCAATTAGTATGACTACACGAACCATGACCAAATGTAAAAAAAACAAAAGAGTAAGGATAAAATTTGTGAACAACCAATTACTGAAGTGGTCGAATCGAGGGAAGAATGAAGCAATGATGACATCTTAAAAGCCTAGTAAAATCCTTTAAAATACTTTTGATTCAAAAACATCATGAGAAACAAAGTCCTATAAAGCACCTAAGGACAAAAAAAAACAAGTTACACAAATAGTGAGTTATGTAGCTTCATAATTTGAAGAAGTTTTTGTGCTTGAGGGAGTTGAAGATTTTCCTAATTTTCCTGTTGAAGATTTGTTTGATTTTTCTATCGAAGATTTTCTTTATTCTTTTATTGAAGATTTTACAGTTGAAAATACACCAGAAGAGGAATTTTCATCTTCAACCAATACAAAACCAAAGGCAAGCAAAGTAAAAATATCAAAGAAATAAATTCAAGGATTGGAAATTCTCAAAAATTACATTAAGGATGAAAATGAAAATTTGAAAGCCATTGTAAATAAGCTACAAGAATAAAAAGAGCATCTTAAGAAAGAAAGAAGAATATTGGTAAAGAAAGAAAAAAAAAATGGTATTAGAAAAGGCAAGATACTAAGATAAGAAATAATAATCTTAATATTAAACTCATCCAAACAAAGAAGTAATCTAATACCTCAAGATTAAGGGTTCTACTTGATGCCACATACATGATTGAAAGGGAGGAATAAAAAAAGGATAAAGCCACAATTTTGTAAATGAATAGGAAATTTTAAAGAAGATTTTGTTGCATAAGGGAGATGCAACACCTTTGGACTGGCGAAAATGTTAGAGTTCCAGAATTCATCACTATTTATCTTACCATTTTTCTAGTCATATCATAATTTTGCCATACTTTTACCACCTAATCATCATATACTTTTCCAAATAAGCCAATAACATAGGATCATATGTCAAAGAGAATTCTAAAGTAAAATGTTACCTTTTATACATATTTCAGCTTTGGAAATCAACAATTTTTGTTTAAATTATCTCTAATAGGTCACTATAGAAAACTCTATTTCTGTAGCAACCATGATTCTATAGTATAATAGTGGTTGGGGTCAACTGTTTTAATAGTTAGGATTAGCAAATGAATAGAACGCCACTTGGGAAAGGAGGATGGAACGATGGAGAAGTTTACGTGTTCGTGAGATGAAGGAAGGAGGTCAACATCACACATGTCACACTTAGTCGAAGCAGTGGTAAACACTCTAACCCTATGATCACCATATCAACGAATATGTATTAAAAGAAGGATCACCTCCAAAATCCTATCCAAAATACTCTTCCTACATTAGTGCTGTGAGATCCACATTAGTGATCTAAGATACTATGTCCAAAAGTGTCAGGTTAATTGCATATTTCTCCTTTATATATGTAGACCATAAAATCCTGAATCACATGTAAGTAGTTAGGGGTTATCTTTTTTTATAAAAATTTGCAAGGCTCAATGTAATTAATAGATAGTATTGGATAGAACTCAGAGAATTCTACACAAAATATCATAACATGTTCCTTTGAATATAAATAAAGTTGTGTGTTGATGAAATTATTCCATACCTAACATGTTTTATTTGTGAAATATCTTGAAGGTTTTCTAGGAAACAAGTACCCGACATAAAGGGCCCACTACAAGTTCAATTTATCATATTACTCTATTCACAATTCTATTTATTTGTATTGTTCATTCATTTACAAAGTTTGCTTTTTATCCAATTCCTTTTTGTTGACTTTAGTTGAACACCAAAGATCAAGATAAGCTCTCATGATTTTAAAAAAACATTACTTCACATGAATGGTAGCAATAGCATTTTCATGCTCAATTTAGATATGTAATTGGAGACCTCAAATCAATTCATGAATCATTGATTTGGTTGACCTTTGCAGTAGATTTGGTTATTTAGTTTAGAAATTAATTATTAATTCCTGCATATACTATTCTTATGCTTCATAATGTCATGATCCTTTATTGATATTAAATATAGTAATTCAAAGAAAATTAAATTACCTGATAGGGTGATCTTCACTAGATTTATCACTTAGAAGTGTGTGGCCTAAGGAAATATTCTTGGGTCAAATCTAGGGCTCAAACATTCTTATGCAAATTAAATTTGTGTGTTGACCATGGAACATTACGTGTTAATAGCTTGTGATAGGATCACACGAGACATAATTTAATCATTATTGAGGGAACTATTTTGATTTGTATGAGGTATTTGGTTCCTACAAGATTTTTGTGTCATCGCAAAGAAAATTTTGTTTATGATGGATGGAGATTTTGGAAATATATGACGGAGACCTTTTCAAGAGGGAGTTTTAGAGGATAATTTTTTATCGCCTCTAAAAGTTCAAACAATTATATATATGAAGGGAATATTGTTATAAGACTTATTTAGACACACATACCCTTTACTTGGTTAATTTCTGAGAGAAAGAGTTATTAACATTCAAAGTGGGCTACGTTTTAGATGGAGACATTAGAAGTGGGGAACCTATTGATTGTTGAATTTGGATGACTAATAAAGGGGAATTGTTGTAATATATCCTCAAGTCAAGGTTAAGGGGGGAATTGTTGAGTTTCCTAATCTTTACTTAGTTTACAATTTACCAAATATATATTTGGGTTGTGATGGTTTAGAATAATTGATATAGTTCTGCGTTTGGATCCAAAATGGTTTGTTGTACTCCATTATAAGATGTCAAGTGGCCACTAGCAACATCATTGATTAAGAATATATAAATAAAGATATATATTGTTAAGTGGGGTTTTCCTAGTGTAAAAATGGGTTTTCATCTTTGATGAGACTACTCTTATTGTTTATCTCTTTGATGGAGTTAACACAATTAACATAGTGGTCTTACCTTTTCCCTTCATTCTATACTCATTGTAGTTCCCATATTTTCATCAAAATTTGGGTGGTAACTCCAAATCCTTTTGAAGCACTATATCTAGAGCTTCCCTTTTGGTGGTAGTGTGGTACCTCACTCTAACTATCTTGTTACACCATCAACCATAAATAAACAGTATTATAGCAACAAAAATATATCAATTGAAACAATTATGTTTCACATCCATAATATGCACATATTATATCCATAATATGGACATATTATGGCCATGATTGAAATATGCTATTCATTATTCTATTCAAAGCAATTGCTCAAGGAAAATATAAGGCATTTTCACAATAAGAAATGCATCAAATATATGGTCATATTAAATCTATTTATACAAGATGGTTATAATTAAAGCATGTCTTATATGCAAACTATAATGGACAAGGAGTAAGCTACTATTGTAGCAAATGGCCTTTAGTTTTTTATGAGTTTTCTTTATATTTATAAGGGGATTTTTTACGATTGTTGAAATTACAAGTTTTAATCATTCAAATTGTAATATGGATTTGTCCCAATGAGAATGGGGGTGTATGAATCCAATCCCAATGTCATAATTTGCGAAAATGTAAACCTTCTTTGTTAACATCACTATTTTTTCATTTTTAGATTCCATCAACTAATTGGTTAGAGAGGGATGTTTACTTCAAAAGACAACTCCCAAGGGATAATGGTTCATGACAAGATTTTTGATGGATTGTTGTAAGTACAGGTTTTAAACGTTAAAACGGTAATATAGAGTTGTTCCAATGAGAATGCGGGTCTATGAATCCATTTGTAGTGCCATAATTTGCGGAATTGCAAACTTTCATTGTCAACATCACAACTTTCGATTATTGCATTCCACCAAATAACCTATGGGAGAGGGATGCTTTCTCCAATATTTGATCAGAATGGAAAATGGCATCAACCCATGGTATTCATCTACCCATGTTAACCATCCACAAATGGAATTTACCCATGGTATTGTAAATGGCATCGACCCATGGTATTCATCCACCCATGATATTTATTCACCCATGGTATTGTAAGTGACCCATGGTATGTATCCACCCATGGTATTCATCTACACATGGGATTTACCCATGGTATTGTAAGTGGTATCTACCCATGGTATTGGCCCATGGTATCCACCTATGGTATTCTATCTAAAAAAAAAGGCTATAAATAACAAGTCTCACTTTGTAAAAAGACAGATTTTCCGCCACAATGTAGCTTCTACAATTATTCTCTGTTTAATAAAACAAGTTTCTTTATGGTTTTATTTTCTTTGTGTTCTCTTTTTTTTTTGGCATTCTAATTTTGCAGATCTGGTCACATCCATTTCATTTTTTTAGATCTTGGGGGCCTCCTCCCTAGATCTAGATCAGTGGTATCAAATTCAGGTTACGCATCCATGGGAATGAGGGTTTGAAACATATTTCAGTTTCAATGTTTTGCAGCAATATTCAGCAAAATCCATGAATTTTTTTGGGCGGTGAGTTTTCAGATCAGATCTGAAACTTTTGGTGAAAAATTTACAAAAAAAAATACCAGATCTAGATTCCCTGTGAAAAAATACTTAAATTCAAAAAACAAATCGGCCAAATTGGAGTTCGGATGAGGGAGATATCGCTGATTCAAAATCAGCAATGTTGAAGGAATTTTTCTGAGATAATTCATGGACGGCGGCTCTCCTGTCATTTTTTGAAATTTTCAGTGCATAATTTTAGAAGAATGGATATAGATCTGAGCTCCTCTTGAAAAATCACCCAATTTCAAAAAAAAAAATTGGTCGAATCGGAGTCCGGATGTGGGAGTTATCGTTGATTTAAAATCAACTATTTTTTTCAGAAATTTTGTGACGGCGAGATAGTTCCAATGCAAATCTGAGAGTCTAGAGTCTCCAGATAGTGGTTTCAAACACATGAGAAGATGCGCAATGATCATTCCATTTCCAAAAACATGTTATAATAAATATTCTGAGTTATATTGACCGAGTTATGCTCATTTTAAATCTGGAGCAGCATTTGGAGCGGGTTCCCTTTGGAGACGTGCCCTCCCACCCTGCTTTAGTAGGCACCTGCTTCACATTCATCATTTTCATCATATCAGCGTTTGGTTTGGGTTATTTGGAGACGTGCCCTCCCACCCCAAGCTATGTAGGCACCTGCTACTTCATCAACAATCAGCATCACGGTTATGGGTCAACCGCACAAAATCATTTTCATCGAAGTCCATTTGCTAGGCCGCACACTGTTAGTAACACAGTTGGTCATAAGCATTACAGGGTATCTCTATCCTCGGATCTTCGTTTTTCATTGTTTTGGTTCATCCACAAACCCACACTTCATCGAAGTCCATTTGCTAGGCCGCACGCTGTCAATATCACAGTTGGTCACAAGCATTACAGGGTATCTCTATCCTCGGATCTTCATTCATCATGGTTATGGGTCAACTACACAAAACCCTTCTCTTAAGTGGCTCTTCATATTCAACAAAGGCTTATCAGGAGGGAACTTCACGCAATAGGGACCATTGCTTCTTAAGGAGGGAGGAATGATCCGAATGGAAAATGGCATCAACCCATAGTATTCATCTACCCATGTTATCCATCCACAAATGGAATTTACCCATGGTATTGTAAATGGCATCGACCCATTGTATTCATCCACCCATGATATTTATTCGCCCATGGTATTGTAAGTGACCCATGGTATGTATCCACCCATGGTATTCATCTACACATGGGATTTACCCATGGTATTGTAAGTGGTATCTACCCATGGTATTGGCCCACGGTATCCACCTATGGTATTCTATCTCAAAAAAAAGGCTATAAATAACAAGCCTCACTTTGTAAAAGGACAGATTGTCTGCCACAATGTAGCTTCTACAATTATTCTCTGTTTTAATAAAACAAGTTTCTTTGTGGTTTTATTTTCTTTGCGTTCTCTCTTTTTTTCTGGCATTCTAATTTTGCAAATCTGGTCACATCCATTTCAATTTTTTAGATCTTGGGGGCCTCCTCCCCAGATCTGGATCAATATTAGACAACCCATAATGGACAATGGTTCTATACAAAGGCATGCATGTTTAAATACATTCAATTTGATCTTAAGGAGTAATAAATATTGTATATGTTGATATATATGCTATTGGATCTAAAGGGTTGATAAATTAGGTATATCTCTCTAAGCATATCAAAAGACTTATGAATGTTGTATATGTATCCTTGTAAAATTAAACTTATCAAACTACAAGAAGATCTAGAATCTAATTGAGAAACAATACAATTAAAAATTTAAGAGAAAAGAAGAGAAAAATAATAATTGAAGCAAATTAATTCTCATCAAATTAGGAAAAATAATAATTCAAAGATGAAAAAATGCAATACATTGCAATTGAACGCAAAACGAAACAAATTAGTGCTCATGCAAGTATATTAGGATTAGAATGAGAGAATATTTTTTAATTAGCCAAGTCCACTTTCATGAGGGAGTTAACTTGGATTTTACTATCCAAATTGAGTAAATTAGCGCATAGTGTTAAGCAGGTAAATCCTCTATGCGGACAGAGACGATCCCTCTAGCCCTAGAGTGGGTCTAGAAACAAAGAGACATGCTAGAGTGTTGATTCCTAATTATTGAATGCAAAGAGGACACGGTAGATCAACCTACCTAGAATCCAACACTGTCATCGTTGCTGTAGTGGTGGTGGCCTCTCGCTCCTGCCTCGGCAAGTCACAATCCTTTCGCAATCATGCTAGGATACCTGCACATAAAACAGAAAACAAGAACAACATACGACATAACAATTTCACTCATAACTACTAGCCAGTCAAAAAGGGCTAAGCATATTGCATTAAACATCTGACATAATACAAAATGGGAACCAAACAATAGTCACGTATATGTATTGATAGAAGGAAGAGTTACAACCAATGCTTTGACGTCGCAGTATCCTCTAGCAGGGTTCAGTTGGAGCGCGTCTCAGATGTTCGTCAGGGAATTCGAACGGGATGAAGGCATGGACTCAAGCTCTCTCAAAAGACATGGACTCAAGCTCTCTCAACGTAATTCCTTCTTATTCTATCTCTCCAGTAGTTCTGATATAGTATGTTCAATTCTCCAAGTTCAGCAAGCTTAGGCTAAGAGAGATAGCTTCTTTTTATAGAGTAAAAGGAGGAGGTTAGGATCCCTACAAAGGTGGGAGGGAGGCCTATCCTTTAGGGAGTTCCCATAAGAGGTGGAAACCATAAAATAAAGGAGGGAGTTCGTGGTTTATTTTGTTCAACCACTCCCAATGACTCATCCTCGAGGTGGTTGGAGTGGAATATCCGCCTCTATTTTTAAAAAACATTCCATAAACAGCTCAGCACGGGTGGAAAACTAGGACAGAGCGCCAGCTGGCGCAGGCCCAGTGTTAATCTTCCTCTTCGGCGCGAGGGTATAACTGACTACCCACGCCAAGAAAAAAATAAGGGTTTTTGAGTCTCTGCTCAAGGAATTGTCAACAGAAGGAATATTACTCTCATGTAAAGGGATACAATGATGGTCTTTGCAAGGCATGACACTGCTTATTGATAATGGAAATGACCCTCTAATGGGTGAGATGGGGATTGCAGGGACAGTGACAAAATGTTGTGTAACAGATTCCCCCTAAAGCATGAGGTCCGAGGGAGAGGGAGGGGCGAAATGCTTTATGAGAACACGTTCAAACCAAACACCACTGTCGAAAAACTTGCAATTACGAATACAAATGATATCTCTGACACATGAATATGTGGTATGGGCATAGCCATCCATAATAGAGTATATAAAAACTGACATCCGAGGTATGGACGCAACCATCCAGCAGTAAGGATCAACGAATAGACTCAGGTATGGTCGCAGCCATCCAATCAAAAGAGTCATGCAATAAGTCATGATAATCCACCAAAATTCGTAGCCTGGATTTTATCATACAAAACCCAGGGTCTTGCGCTCCATCTCGACCCAAACAAGTACAAATTCAAGCATGCGAATATATGAGTTGAAGTCGAACATGCAAGAAAATAACCTGATTACCAACTAACGATGAAATTTATTAACGGGCACGAGAGAAACCACTAATAATGAAAATGGCTCTCAAGGTACAACTGGTACAATCCACGGAATGTGAACAATGATCTAGCGTCGAACACCCGCAGAATCACTAGATAGAAGGCCAATGAGGTGGACCTTACGTCGAATGAGAAGAACCTGATATTAAGGCATGCAGGCTCCAAGGTACCAAAAGGGAGTCTCTATATCAAATTCTTGGATAATGAGGTGAAGTCGATAGGAAGTGACCTGATCGAAGGTGGGCCATAATGTTTCCCACATCATCGACACGAGACAGAGGAACATGATAATAGTGAATCAGGACCAACAGAGAATCAGAGGGAGGTTGAAAACTGTAGAGGCAAACTTCTCTTGAACATATCAGCAGCACGACACTAGATTTGGCAGTATTTGACATCAAAGGATCTGAGGTCACGATGATGTGGCAAAGAGCAGTTGAGAGGTCAAAAGAGATTACCCAAACCCATGGAGGCAAAAATAATGAAATGAGATGTCCCCAACCCGACACGAATGTAGAAAAGTGCCATGTTCAAGAGCAACATACTGCCAACATAAATAAAACTTGGTTCCATTTTCTCCCACCATTTCTGGTGATTACCCCAATTATTTTTTAAAACAAGCTTGAAGGGGATAGCATATGCTTGTGCTGTAAGTTTGTCCTTCGGACAAATCCAACTGAGTACATTTTACGAGCTCTAGGAAGGAGGAACTTGATTAACGTCATGGCGATGAAATCCGATGTCATCAGGGTTTAATGAGTCTGACAAAGGGGGAACTCGGCATCTTTTCATGTTTAGAGAGTTTGAAAAGAAGGCAGAAAAGAAAAATCCATCATGGCCCTTTTCGTAAATATTCTCTCAGATCCGAAAAGGTAGAAAACAGTATCCAAAAGAACCTCTTAGTCACGATAGGCTAAGGTATTCATTTTTCGTAAATAATCTATCCCAACCCGAAAAAGGGATAAACATATACTGGGTAGATATCGCTTTGTAGCCATTTAACGAGTTCGAAACGACAAGAGTCTCAGCAATATTTTCAATTTTAGAGAGTCGGAAAAGAGCTGAAAGATGACTCCAATAGTGAATTTTTCTTGTTTTTACCAAGTCCGAAAAAAGTATAAAATTTAACTCGTTACTCCACCACTATATCCTGAAAACCTGTTGCTACACAAGAGATAAGTGTAAAACCCATTTCTCGAAAATGATATAATAAAATAATCGAAAAACATGTCTTAAAACCTAATTAGGGTCATGAAAAAGTTATAAAATGCCAAAAATGGTAAAAATAATTACCTTTCATTTTTTACCTCTTATGGAGCAATAGTTACCCATTTTATAGTATGATTTTGCTGCGACGATAATGGACAATCCAGCAAACCAATCTCAAATCCGTCAGTTCCAGGTAAGAGCTAAGATCTTTCCCTTCATTTTAAGTCATCTTTTACTACCTGCAACTTCCAATTTTGATTTATGGGGGAGGAAATTCAAATATTAGGGCATGGAGGTTGGCGCGGGTTTCGGGCACGGAGTCGCGCCAACCACCCAATTTTCTAAACTAGGGCGCGCCCATTAGTGCGACTGTTTGGGAAAAAATCACGCCAACGGCGCAGACCATTCTTATGCAAAAATGCAAGTTAAATTCCTAATTGTTTACAAATCCAAGCTTCAAAAAAGGCTAATACTATTCATATGAATGTGTTTGCAGGTAGAAAGTGGCAAAATGGTGATCGAATGGAAAGAACGGGAACACAACGAAGAGGACAAGCTTGCCATGGGAAATGAGAGATGCATGGAAGCTCTTACAGATTGTGGACTGAAGAAGTTCTTCTTGACACCGTGTCTTCGTTCTCAACCGGAGCTGCTACAGTATTTGATCAGCGTATGGGATGAGGATCAAGAAAAGTTCATCCTTCAAGATCAGGAACTTGAGATTGATGTTTCTGACGTCTACTTTATCACAGGATTGTCGCGGAGGGGAGCAGCACCGATCTTAACCGGCACCCGGCCTTGCATGGAGAGCATGACCATGGTGAATGACAAGGTATGTCCAGGGGCACGGAAGGGATCAAGAAGTGGGAAAGTTGATATCTAGACTATCCCAAAATTGGCACTAAAATTAGTGCTACATACCATCACATGAACTACGGGATCGCAAGCACTGCACGAAGCAACAAAGACACAGTTGCTTCTTGCTGTAGACTGCTTGACACTGACCATCTACAACTGGGCAGAGGTCGTGACAATAAACATGAAACTCCAACGAACAAAATGAAAGAAGACCAAATTGAAGCAATTTGACTATGGTTCTATCCTGGTATCATTCTTCCTGGAATGACTACTAATTTTTCAACGTCAGGAGGTCATAGTCCCAACACCACCAGCGAGAGAACCACGGATGGCCCAATGGGAAACTCTGATGCCAAGGGTAGGGGGCGGTCAATAGATGTCCTAGAGACCAAATTTCTTTGATTGGCTCCACCGACAGTTGATCGTTGTGGAGGACTGGCCTTACTGTAGTACAAATTTTATTAGTGATCCGGACCTCCCACTCCCGGAGGGAGAGGATTGGGATGAAGATTTGGGTAAGGCTTATTTTTTAATTTTCATGAGTGTTATGATTTTCTAAATTATGTATGTTATGAAATTAAATCCATGTATTTGCAGATGTTGGCCCAAAGAGACCCGCGGGCATGTCTTCTAGAGAGAGGTGAATCCCTCATGATTTCGACCCTCATGGCGAGGGAGGCAAGGAAGAGGAGATCGTGTGCAATCTAGAGGGGATCACAAAGGGAGTCCCAGACTATGCACGATTCGACGATGTTCCTCATGCCTACCAAAGACATATCGTTGGGGTGCCAAGCCGTATTGACCGCTTACTAAGGCGGCTCATATAGGCAGTGACATGCTATCATGAGCATCACGCCAATTAGACACCTAGACTTTATCTCTGCATATTTTGAGAGACATGGTGTCTCAGGATGTAACAAAAACACACATATTTTTTGAATGTATGATGCACATTGATGCAAACACGCGATATATATATAAACACACACACACACACACACACACACACACACATATACATATATTTTCCTACATGGATACTTTTCATATGATGATGATTTTACAAATTATGCAAATGTCTATCTAATACAATGTTAGCCACTATATCAGTTAATGCTTTCATTTATCTAGGAATATGTTGATACGTGATAAAATCAAAATGTCTTTCCAACAAAAAAATACATAAATACAATCTCAAAATGTATGGGTTTCTAACCGAATAATGACCATTGAGTTGCAGAACAACAAGCTGTGAATCTAGATTTACAAGCAATGTGTGTATGCTGAGATTGATTGCCTCGGTTAATAGTTCAAGGACAACACTATATTCAGTGACATTGTTTATAGTTCTTCCTAGACAAATACCTTGCAGTTCTATCAACACACCAGTAGGATCATAGATTACCCAGGCTGCTGAAGACAAATTCCTGGTATTGCAGGAAGCACCATCCAAGAAATTGACATAAGGGGTAATATAAATTTGCACAAATAAGCAAGAACCAAATAAGCAGGAAAATTCACGCAAAGCACACCAAATCAAAACATGTACAAAAAGGAAAAAAAACACATGTGTACACAAATCATGCATGAATGACTCATGCATAATATTTTTTGAGATACAACCCATTTCTGGGTTGTTCTAGAGGATGACCTTCGTAATCAATAAGCTCATAGGCCCCATTCTACAACACACGTTTAATAATGTAAGGCCCATGCCACATGGGTTGAAATTTACCTTCCCCCAGCTCATCATGAGCTTGGTCGTATAGGAGGACGAGATCTCCTTTAATGAAAGAACGAGGGGAAACTGATTGGTCAAATGAGCTTTGACCCGCTTTTTATGTGCGTCAATAACCAGAGCAGCAAAGCGGCAGGTTTCATCCAACCTTTCTAGATAAAGGAGATGCTCTTCTTCTGGTGAAGTGTTCGGTAGTAATTCAACAGCCAACTTGAGCGAAGGTATTTCACATTCAATCGGAAGAGTAGCTTGTAGACCATAAACCAACTGAAAAGAGGTGAATCTAGTCGCATTCTTAACTGAGGTTCGGTATGCCCAAAGAGCCAAAAATACCATGAGATGCCAATTGGATTTATGGATCCCAATCATACATTGAAGCATGGTAACAAGAACTTTGTTCACGGCTTCAACCTAGCCATTGGCCTGAGGATAGTACGGCGTCGAGCTGTCATGACGCAGACCCAACTTGGAAGTCAACTCCGCCACCATGTAATGCCGAAAATGGGAACCATGATCGGTAACGATGGCTTGAGGGACACCAAACCTAGCAATGATGTGATTGAATATGAATTGAGCAGTTGTCTTACTGTCAGCAGCAAGTGTAGGCATTGCTTCGGCCCATTTGGTGAAGTAGTCCACGGCTATGATAATATAAGCATGCCCCCCGACCGAGTGAGGGTTACATGTCATAAAATTGATGCCCCACTTCGCAAAGGGACCAACGGTAATGACAGGATGAAGACGTATAGGTGGCGCATGCATCTTGCGTTGATAAATCTGGCAATCATGACATTTACGAACTGCGACAATGCAATCTTTGAAGATGGAAGGCCAGAAATAACCAGCACGAAGAATCTTTTGTGCAGTGGCATAACCAAACATGTGACTGCCACAGGTGCCACTGTGAAAATCATTGAGGACTTTCTCAGCTACCTCGAGGGTTAAACATCGACGGAGAATGGAATCCACTCTGACACGATAGAGGGTATCCCCGACTATATGATAAGGTTGCGACTGATGACAGATGCATCAGCGGGCATCCTTCATCAACTCAGATCGGAAAGTAGAAGTCTAGATATAAACCATGATATCACCGTACCACGGATCAAGGGTGCTTATCAAGAAAAGTGTATCGTCTAGAGTGTATTCCTCAGAATGAGACAGAGGAGACTCTGAAAGGAGGGAACAAATTAAATCAGAAAAGACTAGTGATTTCTTCGACTTGGAAACAATAAATTCCAAATCGAACTCCTAGAGGATGACAATCCACTTCAAGTATTTTCCCCCCATCAATTGTCGAGACAATATATAGGTCATGGGGTTGCAATCGGAAATCACAGTCACTGTACGCAAAAGAATATAATGACGAAAACGCTGAACTGCTTGAACCGCAGCTAACGCTAACTTCTCGACGTGTGCATAGCGCGTCTCAGGATCGAGAAAGTTACGAGACAAGTAATAGATAACATGCTCATTACCATCATCATCGTCTTGTACTAGAACCATGGCAATCATGCTGAAAGTGGCGGTTAAATAAAGGGAAAAATCATGATGATAGTTAGGAGGACGCAACAGAGGAGCGTTGACAAGCAACGTCTTTAGGGCCTCAAAAAAAATTTGAGCAATCTCATCCCAATAGAATGGGATGTCCTGCTTTAATAATCGTGTGTATCCTCTAGCCACTTCTGCATAGTTAGGTATAAAACGGCGTAGAAAATTAGCCTTTCCTTGCAAACTCTTCAACTGATGTAATGAGGAGGGAGAGGGGAGATTGATAATAGCCTCAACCTTGAGTGGATCAAGGTGAATTCTGTCTTTGGACATGATAAACCCTAAGATTCAACTGGAATCAATGCAGAAGACGCACTTGTGCAGATTAAGCCGAATATTGTAACGTTAACAATGAAAAAAAATCTGACAAAGATGGTTAGGATGGTCCATTCGCTTAGCTGAACGAGTGGGAAGGTCATCCACATAAGGTTGAACGATATGACGAATATCGTGAAAATAGTACGACATTGCTCGCTAAAACGTAGCCCCAGCATTCTTTAAGCCAAAAGGGAGCTTCTTATATGCGAAAGTACCCCAAGGACAGATAAAGGCAGTCTTATGTTGATCAGTCGGGAGAATGTTAATCTAATTGTAACCAGAAAAACCGTCCATGAGGGAAAATATCTCACTCCTAGCACAGTCATCAATGATTTGATCGATAAAGGGAGTAGGATAATTATCCTTTGGACAAGCTCGATTAATATCACGATAATCAACACAGACGTGAATAGTTCCTTGTTTCTTATCTACAGGAACAATATTAGAGACCCATTCTGTCAAAGGAATCAGATAAATGAAAGCAGCTCTGAGAAGTTTTTCAACTTCACCTTTAATGGCGACGGCTTTTCTAGGGTGCACCGGACAAAGACGCTGGCGAACAGGCTTTGAGCCAGGGTAAGTAGGTATTTCATGCACCACTATACTAGGGTCAATGCCGGGCATTTCTTCGTAGGACCATGAAAAGACATCATGAAATTCGTGAAAAAGGCTAGTATAAACTTGTACTTCATCGGAAGAACAAGTGACCCCGACATGGATGTTCTCGATGATTCTCGGTTTAACAGAAATGTCAATAGGAATCTTCTGTGTAATATTACTCAAGTTACCATCCATAAAGACATCATTTGTCAAAATAGGTAGTTGAAGCGGAGAAGGAACCTGAGATGCAAAAAGCTCGAGACAAGTAGAGATGGCCCCGAGGCCAGGCATGAACGACGAACGATGATGACCGTCATCCCACAATAGATCCTCAAGAGACATGGTTTCCACGATGGCTTCATCGGAGGGAAACACTTCTTTCAAAGGATCAGGTAAATTGAAATCACCAAGCCAGGGGGATTGAGAATAAATTTCAAGAGACATGCTCAATGGAGCACAATCAGAGGACGGAGGTTCCAAAGTGGCGATGAGTTCACAATAATCAATCTCAATCGGACTGAAAGGCATCGAATCTCCAAAGGAATCAATCTGTTCAGGGGAAGGAATAATCCATGGGTCATCAGACCGAGAGATCATATGGATCTGAACAATATTTGGTGGAGGGAGAGGAAAAATACTTGGCCCTACACTCTCGTAGGGAGTAGGAATCTGATCCACATACGGAACATTGTTCTCGGAAGAAGAGATGAAGAAGGACAATTGATCAATAGTAACAATCTTCCCTTCGTGTGGAAATTTTAGAACACAAAAGAGAGTGGACAGAACACATAACATGGCATGAGTCCAATTGCGACTGAGGAGAAGATTATAATTGAGTTTAGCATCAACGAATTCAACCTCGACATTAACTGTCTTCCCTTTCAAAGTAAACGGTAAACTAGCCAGAACACCTAAAGGTTTTGATTCTCTTCCATCAAATGCCTTAAGGGAATTTGGTGATGAATTCAGGACTAGAGAACCAATAGCTTTCCAACACGAAGATGACATGACACAGGTTGATGCACCTTCATCCACAACTGCTCGATGGATGTCAAGACCATTAATAACAACTTGAATAATGAGCGCAATTTGATGTGGAAGTCGTGGAACAAAATTCTCTAAATCGAAAGCAAGAAGGCTAGTATCGGCAGGATCAATCCCACCAATCGCAGATAACAAATCTCTTCGCTGCGATGGAAAAATATAAAGTACTTCTAACGTTGACATCGCGGATGGCGCCTGAGCCAAATCCTCAACAATATTATAATGGTGAGCGGCACGGGTGTTGGGACTATAAAAAGACTTGTAGAGTACACCTTTGGAAGGTGGTTACACAATGGATTCAGCATTGGGCCTTTCAATTTCAAGAGGGGCAGTAACAGGCGGAGGAGGAGGACCATCAGCGATTTCCTTCCCCATGGTCTGACGAGATTCTGTATAATATTTCGACCGAGTAGCAATAGAAACGACTGTATAACCGTTCATCATGAACACCTGAGAGCCAAATGGGGCAGAGGACTGAGGTTGCTCTACCATATGAGTCTGCTAAGATGGGAAACGTTCTTTAAGAACATCTAGAGTTCCCTAGGTGCCTTTGAGTAAGCGTCTCACTTCGGATCATCTAGGACAGTCCTTGGTGAAGTGCTCATCGTTACAAATCAAACAAGGGTACTTCGGTTTGCGTTGAGAACCATCGCTAGCATGAGGTTTCTGACAATCCTGTTTTAGGGTATCGGCTTTGGCCTTACCTTTACCCTTCTTTTTACCTTTAGAAGCATTATTCATAGGATTGGCCTAAACGACATTAACTTTTGTGGGTTTACCAGAATTCGAAGTGGACTGAGAAACAACATTATTGGAAGAAGCGGACTTCGGCTTCCCAGTGTTGGAAGATGAAGACTTCTGAGAAGTCTGAGACACAGAACCAATAATACCATCGACAGATGGAGTCGCTGGTGGTTTAGAAGTTCTAGGTCAGGGAGCATCATGCAAGATATCATATAATGCGCCAGACTGAGAGTACACAAGATCAAGGTACTGGGCGTAAGCAATGGCTTGTTCCTCGGTTATACATGCCCCCATAGCTATGTCTTTGTAAAAATAATTGACAAAGGAGGTGGTGAACCAATGAGTTAGAAGCTGATCAGGAATTTCAAATTTGATCATGCGACGACGACGTCGCCACTCATGAATATGATCTGAGATATGAGTGGCTCGGTCCTGTTTCAATGAAGTGAGGAGGTGCGTCCTGGTCTCATAGCGGACTGGTAACTGAAAATACATAAGGAATGCCATGTATAAAGAATTGAAGTCTTGGAAGATGCCACGAGATAGCTCAATGTACCACTTTACAGCGGCACCAGTAAGAGTTCGCTGGAAAAGACGGAGTCGAATAGAATTGTCAACCCAAGAGTTAGAGGAACACCACAAATGGTAAGTCATAACATGAGCTTGGGTGTCTTCGCTAGACTTGCCCTCAAATTTGGGACAATCACCAGGAATCTTGGTTGGAACCGAAGGCCAATATGGGTTATGAAGAATGGGATCATTCGTTAATTTTGACACATTAGGTAATTCCAACGTAGCAAGAAATGGTAATTGAGTGTTGAAATTCATCGGAGGTTGTTGATAAGAACCTGTGTGTACATTCCACCCAGTCCGAGCAGGATTCTATCCCCATACAATTTGTCTTGGAGGATTCGGATCATAGGGGTTAGAAGCAGGATAAGTTGGTCGATACTGGGGTTGAGGACCAGGATACTGAGTTAGAGTAGACCACTGAGGTCCTTGCGGAGCAGCATACAGATTCTATTGTGGAATGCAAGCATGGCTTTGAGGTTGATGATATACATGTTGATTTTGAGGGTAAGAAACATGGGGTGCACTATATACCAGTTGATATGAACCTTGAGGGTAGTAAGCGCCTTGCAGTTGAGCAGGCAGACCCGGCTGAGCAGGTTGAGTAGGCTGCTGAGCGGGAAAACTTGGTTGACTATAGATAAGTAGAATTGGCTGCTGAAATGATTGAACTGGCTGAGGAGCAGGTTGAATCGGTTGCTGAGCTGGTTGAACCGAGTACTGAGGGCCACCGGGTTGGCCTTGTGGAAAAGGTTGGCCCTATGGTTGTGATGGACCAAGTTATCCTTGATAACCAGGTTGACCCAGAGAAGGACCGTAGGGTTGTCCTGGTTGCACAACATTTTGGCCATACTGAGCATGTGACTGCGGTTGTGGTGCAACAGGTTGTCCCTGTGGTGGGTAGATTCCCCCTCAAGGAGCATGAGATAGTCCTAGTTGATTCTGAGGTTGACCAAACAGACCAGAGGGTTGTCCTTATGGGATTGAAGGTTGTCCCTATGGACCAGAGGCAGGGCCCTAATGAGCCAAAGGTTGTCCCACGGAGGGTTATCCTTGCAAGACATAGGGTTTAGCAAGCAGGGTAGGTCCCAAATGAGTAACAGTCTGATAAGGATCATAAACAACTTGATGAGGATCAATAGGAGGCAAATATATCGGATTACCATACACATCATAATGGTGCAGATATACATATACGAGATTACCAACATCATCATAGTGATGGAATCAAGGATTACCAAGAGATTGAAGGGGTTGAGAACCCTGAGAGCTCTGCTGTTGAACAACCAACAGATACTCTTCAAAAGTAAGACCACCAGGAATCACAGGAGTAGTGGAAACTGCAGTAGAAGCAGGTGGGGCCTCCGCGGCACTAGATTGTGATCTACTAGGACCGGGATTAACAGGCCATGTTGGATTGAGGAAAATAAACCTGTGAGTATGAAAAGATCTTGACGACTGAGTGGTAACAACCGGTGTGGATGAATCCACACAAACAGTCGGTTGGACTGGAATAGATGTAACAGTAACCGACGAACCAGGTGTCGAAGGTGATAGTACTAATGAAGGGAGGACCGAACTCTGAGGAGGAGTTAATGTACTGGATTGCGCTTTGGAGGCAACACCGAACATAATTTGACTCAAGGACCTATATCCAAGCGGAAGTGACACCGATGGTGGAGAAGACATAGTAGAAACATGAGGGACATCTTTTGGAAAAAACTGATATTCTCCTGTAGAAACAGGCATTCCTTCACTACCATGTTTGACTCTGCCGTAAGGTCTTCAAAAATACTACGGGGACTAGGAGGCACAGCAACAACAAAAAATGGCAAGCCCAACATAAGAGGAGGAAAATGTCCTTCTTCCCCAAAACCAGACCAAGCACCAGAAGGAGGCCAGTTGAATTCAATTGGTTCTTCAGGAGGAGATTGAGTAGTAAGAGGCAGGATAGATGGGAGAATAGGCAGCGAAAACTAAGAAGACCTAGTGGATTGAGAAGTTTCAAAAGAAACGTCCGAGAAAGAACTACCACTAGGAGGCAGTGAGGACAACGAAACTGGTGGTTCCGCCACTGTGATTGTATATCAAAACAGAAAGGAAAAAAGAAAACCAATCTAAGACTCCAAGATCAAAACCAAGGAAAAACAACAGGCCAAGTAATAAAAATTTAACAGGCGTGTGATCGTAGGTGATTAATTTTATGACACTAAAACCAGATTTCGCTCTTTCATATTTTAAGAGTCGAGAAACAGGGAAAAGATGACTCTAGTCACTTTCATTTTTAAACGAGCGTGAAAGGACAAGTGCTCGATGATCTCTTCTCTTTTTTAAAGAGTCATGAAAAGATCAAAATGACTACTCTGGAATGCTAAGCAAGAGGGTATACTAGGTTTCCGTGAATTTCCATATACACCTTGGTGATCAAATGAAAAAGAAAAGACCAAGGACTTGACGTACGTGTAGGCAGTCTCCCCGAATAATGTGTTCGGTGTATCACGGTTACAAGGCAGCAGACTCGGCTTCCTATGGATAAAATGATTGCAACCTAGAGGGGTCTCCCTTTATATACTCGACGGTACGGGGAGCACAAGTCCGTACTAGCACTATCTAAAGCCAAATGGCGAACGACAACTACTAGGTTTTAAGACGTCGGAACACATCTCTAGCCTAGACCACTAAAATGTTTTGTTAGGTTTCAATGCTTCCTTATGTGAATTAGATGAATTTTAAAATTGATCTTGGATTATGTTTCAGTTTTAAGGACCTATCAAATTTTGATCTCAAAATTCCTAAATGCAAGCTATATGTAAATGAACATCATTTCTGATTCAATGAATGCTAGTTACCAGAAGGATAGAGATGTTTCAAACAAAATCAAACAATGAAAGTATGTGAAGAAATCCACTAATGCATCTAACACAATCAAACGAAAATGAAACTCTTTCTTAGACAATCAGACGCTAGTTATGCAAAATAATATTTCACTTTCGGTGAAAAGAAATAATGCAAAATATGTTTTTTTCAATGAAAAGAAGTACATGATACACTAATTACATGAAACATGAAAACAAACATTAGCTTAAGTTTTGTGAAGGAATCGAAATTGAATGACTCAATAAAATGCAAAACAAACACAATAAAGCACTCAAACTAATGCTGCAATCTTCTAAACCAAGAGAAAGTTTTCAAAACGACCCAAAACAAGCAATGTAATCTATGCTTGGAGCAATAAGGAAAAGAATCAATCAAGAAACAAAATGACTCTGCAACCAAAGAAATCACTCAAAAAGATCAAGAAAACTAAGTGCAATCGTTCCAAGAATGAGACTCACAACAATCAAAACGACTTGGTTTCCGAACAGAAGGCTCAGTGCACCAAACCCTTAGAAACCCTAAGGCCTCAATTTACACCGATAAGAAGATGGACAAACGACTAAGAAAAGCAATTCGACGGAAGTCAAAACAGTACTAGAGGCATAATTACACATAAAAAAATAACCCAGAAGCAAGCGCAATTGACCAAAAGACTCATTAAGGAGGTCAAACCAAATCCTATAGGAGTCGGCATGACTGTAAGGTTGTAATCTGTGCCATACAGGGGTTGGCGCGATTGCAACAAGAGCAACCTGCGCCAATCGGTGCAATTGTTCAGATGAAAAGCGCACCAAGCTAGATAACTATGTGAAAAAGAGGAAAAACCAAAACCTAATGAGAAGAGGTCAATCTTGACACTCTGGAGCTAAACAGAGGATGTAAACAAAGCAAGCAAACTAGAAAAGGAAGATAAGAAAATCAATGATTGAAACTGACCCAACAAGACGAAACGACAAACTCGCATTGATCCCTAATGTAGCTGCCAATTTGTTAAGCAGGTAAATCCTCTCTGCAAACAGAGACGATCCCTCTAGCCCTAGAGTGGGTCTAGAAACAAAGAGACGTGCTAGAGTGTTGAATCCTAATTACTGAATGAAAAGAGGACACAGTAGATCGACCTACCTGGAATCCAAGGCTGTTGTCGTTGCTATAGTGGTGGTGGCCTCTCACTCCTGCCTCGACAAGTCACAATCCTTCCGCAGTCATGATCGGATACCTACACATAGAACAGAAAACAAGAACAGCATACGACATAACAATTTCACTCATAACTACTAGCCAGTCAAAGAGGACTAAGAATATTGCATTAAACATCTAACATAGTACAAAATGGGAACCAAACAATAGTCACGTATATGTATTGATAGAAGGAAGAGTTACAACCAATGCTTTGACGTCGCAGTCTCCTCCAGCGGGGTTCAGTTGGAGCATGTCTCAGATGTTCGTCAGGGAATTCGGACGGGATGAAGGCATGGACTCAAGCTCTCTCAAAAGACATGGACTCAAGCTCTCTCAACGTAATTCCTTCTTATTCTATCTCTCCAGTAGTTCTGCTATAGTATGTTCAATTCTCCAAGTTCAGCTAGCTTAGGCTAAGAGAGATAGCTTCTTTTTATAGAGGAAAAGGAGGAGGTTAGGATCCCTACAAAGGTGGGAGGGAGGCCTATCCTTTAGGGAGTTCCCATAAGAGGTGGAAACCATAAAATAAAGGAGGGATTATGTGGTTTATTCGGCTCAACCACTCCCAATGACTCATTCTCGAGGTGGTTGGAGTGGAATCTCTGCCTCTATTTTTAAAAAACATTCCATAAACAACTTGGCGCAGGTGGAAAACTAGGATAGAGCGCCAACTAACGTGGGGCCTAGTGTTAATCTTCCTCTTTGGCGCGAGGGTATAACTGACTACCCACGCCAAGGAAAAAACAAGGTTTTTTGAGTCTCTACTCAAGGAATTGTCAACAGAAGGAATATTACTCTCATGTAAAGGGATACAATGATGGTCTTTGCAAGGCATGACACTACTTATTGATCACGGAAATGACCCTCTAATGGGCGAGATGGGGATTGCAGGGACAGTGAAAAAATGATGTGTAACACATAGAAAACATGATATACTCTTCAAGTATGCACTTATTCATAGAATGTAGGATATAACCCTACGATGGAGGAAAGAACTGCTCCTATCCTTTGGAAAGTTGGATTTACGTAAAATAAATCCTTAAAATTAAGGGATGAAGCTAAGGTGTGCTCCAAGAGATAAAAAACTTATGCAAAGTAAACACCAAAGTTTAGGGACATAAAGAAAATTTCCAACCAATTTTCGACACCATGCACTATCCATGAAAGGTGTGGTACCACCATCCTTAAGCTTGACAGAAAACATACTGCAATACAATTATAAAATCTAGTGAGAAAATGTAGTGCATATTTTGATTGAATCATTTTTATTCCTAAATTAAATTGGGTGATTGAAAGACCAAGAAAGTAATGCAAGAGTCCAAAGTCAATCACAGAAAACTTGTAACGCAAGACAAATTTCATTGCAACAATCGATGATGTTGAATGCCTTGTGATTAGTAATTCATTTGCATAAAGAAATATCAGTAAGAGAGAGTCAACTTGTCGAAGCATGTAAACGTTAGGATTTGAATTACAATTAGAGAAAACTTGGAATAGCAAGAAGGAATACATGTTTGTAGGCTTGTGGTGTGTGCTTGAGGCCATATAAGATTTCCACAATCTAAAAACAAGACATAAATGTTGGATATATCCCTATGAATATTCCAAATAGATCTCCTCCTCAAGATACCCTTGGATAAATTCACTTTTCATATCCATATAATGAGCTTCCCAATGTTGGGTTGTTGCAAAGGTGAGAACAAGTCAATTGGAATCCATCATTGTAACAAGTGAAAAGGTTTCATTATAATAATTTCCTTTTACATGTGATACAACTTTTTCTATAGGCCATGTTTTGTACTTAGTTACAATTCCATCTATTTCCATCTTTGTTTGATAAATCCATTTGCACCTAACAAGCTTCCTACCATGAGGTAAGAGAATCAAATCCCAAGTTTGTTTCTTCATCAAATATTGATACTCCTCATCCATGGAAACCTATCAACATGGATTACATACAACTTCTATACTATGGATCTATAGAAATGCTTGTCTAATAGGGGATGGGAATAAAAGGCTTTGTAGTAGTGAGTGTTTGTGGAGAACCTTGTAATTATCAACAAGTTCTCCATGTATCTGTTTAATACATCCCCAACTATATCACCTATAGCTTGAAGAGTTTGTTGTGCCCAAATTAGTCTAGTTGTTATCTTTGTAACAATATGTTCATCAATGTCATCGAATACTTCTTCTTTAGTTGAATCAAAAATTTCCATCTGAGAAAATTAAAGAGGCATTTGTGAGACCTACATCAACAAGAACTAATGGATTTGTAGCAAGTTCTTGCTTAGTTACATTCAAATTTGACACTTCTTTCAATGATTTCTTTTTAGTGAAAGGATTTATTACCTTGTACCCCTTAACACTATCAGGATATTCCGCATAGATCCATTCTTGAATTTGGGTGATAAATCCCTCATTCTCTCTAAATGGGTATGTGCCCATGCATAAAATCCAAACATTATAAAGTGATCGACTTCTAGTTTTTGAGCCCTCCAAGCTTCGAATAGAGTGACTCCTTTCAATGCTTTGTGAGCAACTCGATTCTGGGTGTAGGATGCATAGTTGATAGCTTTAGCCTAAAGCTTTGGAGTGAGGGGCTTTGACTGTAGCATGCAATTTTCCATCTCCTTTAAGGATATGTTCTTTTGTTTGCAACTCTATTATGTTACGGAGTATAAATAATTATATGTTGCAACTCAATACCTACCTCTGCACATAAATGTTGGACATCTTAATTGACATACACTCCCCCATTATCTATGTGCAATATCTTGATTCCCTTTCCTGAATACTTATTTTCAAGAAATTTGAAGTCTTCGAAACACTAAAAAACTCTAATTTCTACTTGAGGAAGTAGACCTAGGTGTACCTTGACCACTCATCATTAAAGGTCCAAAAATACTTGGCCCTACTCATGGATGGGTGAGGAAATGTACCTATTATATCACTGTGAACAAGCTCAAGATCCAATGAGGCTCTCCATGCCTTTCTCTTTTAAAATTTGTTTGTGGATGCTTGGTAAGAATGCAAATCTAACATACAACATTGGAATACTTAATGTCACCATATCCTACATGCTTAGTTTTTGAAAATAACAATAGTTAAGGTGAGTGAATATTTAATAGCACAACTTTTTTACTTCATCACCATGTGTTAGAAGTACATTAGAAGGAAATTTTCAAATAAAATTAGGAAAGAGATACAACCTAGACCGATGACCGTCTTTCCCAACTATAACTTTTGTTCTATTAGAAGTTTCTAGAATGACAACTAAATTAGGCATGAACTCCACTCACTTGTTGGTACATAAATATGTGATCTAATAAATGAAAAGAAGGTTGATGGACAAGGAAAGTATATGTTGTACATTTTAAAATTCCCCATGATCTGAATTAATGGTTCCTTTCCCGCATGGTTAAATCGATGAATTACCCCCCATTAAGATGGCAGGACTGGTGCATATCTCCAATGAGGTAAATATTTCTTGTGACGAGGCCATATGGTTTGAGGATCCTCAATCAAGAACCTGCGTAGATAATGAGGAAGAGACAACAACAAGTGCATGACGTGTTTCCTTGTCTTTGCCTTCATCATCTTGTGGCTTTTTAGATTTCTCAACTTCCTCTCAAGAAGATGGGTCATTTGATTAATTTTCTTCCTCATGCATGCTCATCTTCATGATTTGGTTTATTGTAGTATATTCATATCATTTTCTCCACCTTTGCTTTTCTAGTTTTAGGATTGGATGAATCCTGTATAGATTTCATATTACACTCCTTCTTTGAGTTTACTCTTTCTTGCCTTTGAATTGTTTTTTAAGTTTGTTGCTAATCTTGCGTCTCTCATTTGCAACAATTGCATGTGCCTTTGTTGTTTTGAGGGAACACGTTCGAACAAATTTATCTTTCTTATGGGCGAGAGAGGCAACAAAATCATCCATTGAAGACATCTTCCAAGTAGCGTTAGATGCAAATTTTGTTGCATGGAAGATAGAAATGGAAGTTCAATATTCGAGACCCAATTTGGATAGAATTGAGATAATGAATTGCTCTTCATTCTTGTTTAGCCCATATAATTGGAATTGAAGTAATAATGATTTAAACTTGGTGAAGAAATCCTGGATAGTGGAAAAGTTGTTGGGGCTCAAACTGATGAGCTCATTCTCCCATTGATGTCTTAAAAACACATTTTGCTTCTTAGAGAGTCCTTTAATTGTGGTCTAGACTTCATTGGGTGTTTTTATAGATTCAATGCGGAATCAGAGGTTTGGAGAAATAGAGAGACATAAAAATCCATATGATTCCTACATTCAATTAAACAATTCTCCCCATTCAACAATGGAATTTGGTTAAGTCTCAGTTCCCATAATTTCTTGTATAAGCATTTATTTCGCAAGAGAATAACCACTTGCGTCTTCCATTCACTATAGTTGTAGTGCCCCACTCTAGATTTCTGACCTTGATATGACATTAACAATGATTTAGCCTTAAGGTTCACACATTATTATTTGAGGACCTCAGGTGGAGGATACTGACACTTCACTCTACTATTAGTGGATGTGTTTATTTCCTAGTCGGTGTTAGGATGATGGTGGCTTTGATGGATATGTATTTTCTATTAACGTTATGATGATGATAGTTGTGATGAATGTGTCTACTTACATTACTTCTGGTTCACGATAAACAATGATGTGTATGACTATGTCATGTTGATGATTTTGTTATGAAAATGACTAACACTAAGAAACTTGGTGACTGATGATTATTGAGTATTACAGGAAACTGCTAGAGGCACTCGCATATGATGAGCTGACAACATCTGGTTTGATAGGAATTAATATTTTGTCTTGAAATTATAAGTTCAGTTTGGAACTTGATATATATATATATATATACACTCTGATGATATGTCAGTGGTTGCAGGAACATGTTAGTTGCTTGGCCGAATGACTCACATATGGTTGATGGGGTTGTACAATTGGATGGAACAACATGGGAGGGGTGGAATAGTGTCCCTGATCTCACCCGCTAGCCTCCCGCCATGACTTAGGCTGGAAAGGTCGAAGTACCTTTGCCTTGAAGATCACGATGTCGTGAGGGCAGGTCCCAAATTTGGTTCGCTCACGAGGATTTTCTGGGGGGCACGCATCAAGGCGGATTCCTTGATCCCTAACACCATTAGTCTCACTATAGCAGGCAACATATGAGATGATAAGGGTCTTTGTAGTTGCACATATAATTTCCCCTCGTAACCACTGGATGCTTGAAGGGCAAGTGGTGTGGCACCCTTGGAATTTCAAGAGAAATTCTTGAAGGGCACGACCAACTTGGCACCCTTGGCATCAAAAATAAATTCTTAGGCATGGCACCCTTGGAACTTCGAATGGAAGTTCTTGAAGGGCATGACTAAACTCGGCCCTCGACATCATTAAAGAACTAATAAATATAATCAATATATGAAATCCAACTAATTCATAACAAATGATATATGAGGTTAAAACCAAAAGAATTAAATCAAGAATAAAACTTAGGGTAAGGGAGGAATAGGAAGAGATAAATTAATTACCATGATAACTCTACCCTTTCCATGATAAAACAAAATATTAAATGGATAATGTATATAAGTAACTTAATTAGGCAAAAAAGGGGAAAAGAGGGACATAAAGTTAAGTATAAAGATTTCATTAAGAGAAGAGGGTGGTGAATTATAATAAGATTAGTAAATTAAAATTTGAGAAATTAGAGAACTTCCATGTGGCAAGAGCCAACATAAGAATATTCATCATAAATGCAAATTGAGGTAGTTTAGGGGACCAAATCTGAGACTTATCAATTAACTACAGTAATAAACACAAATTAAGGAGTAGAAAAGAGGAATCAAGAGACAACTAGGAGAAGAAATAGGAAGTCTTGTTGGGTTGTGGAAAATTTCTATTTTAAATGAATAATTAAGTAAATTATTTTGGAGAGTCTTGATGAGAGGATGACACATGGGTGGGTGAATAATCAAATTTTGAGTTAATAAAAAAATAGTTATTTATGCATGAAGTTCCAAGTGTCACCTATGAAACATTCTATAAAAGAAAGGGAAAGGGAAGGGAAAAAGGGGGGCTTTTGTTTTACCCTATTGTGGGATGGAGGAGATTATGTCAAAATTGAGTGGTTATGAGCTATAGTTGAGTTTGGTGAGATAGAGTGTTATAGAGAGGGGACTCTTGAGCCAAGAGAGGCTCACCTCTATCTGCTAGCATTTTCCTTTGTTTGTACAACCCCATTGCAGCTCGGGGGGTCCGCGGGGAAGGAGAGTACTCAAGGAGTAGGTTGGGAGGTTAACCGGTGAGTCACTACATTCGGCTTGAGCACGACAACATTCAGGCGTGGAGGTAGATGACAACAAAGGAGCTCAATTAGCAGCAAGTTGCGGCAAGTTAGGTTGGTTCCCGTCTAAGGGTGAACGGTACATGTGTCAATTGTATTGTTTTTTTTGTATATAATGCATCATTGTGTATATGATCAATAATAAATGGATTTATATGTGTTGAAGTTAATTTATGGATAGAGTATAAGTGATTTTATTTTATTGAGTTTCGGCACTGGTATGATTATGTTATTATAAAAAAAAAGGGTTAAAGCCTAACATTCATCTAGTAAAATATAGATTTGAGTCTCTACAGTAGTTGAATAGTTTGAGGATTATTTTTTGAGATTGATCCATCATGTTTGTTGCACTCTAATTTATACCTTCTACTTGCAAACTGGTATACTACTCCCTTAGATTCACTCAAGCTTTCATGCCATGTAATATTCAACTGATCAACTCGCAAGAGGATTAAAATTTAATTGGAAATTAATGCAGTCAACAATTTGAGTAGTTTATTGGATCTCGAAGATGAAGTTAAAAGTAATTCATATCATAGAAGCCTCAACTCAAAAAAATTGGAGCAACGTAATTCTCATTAACTTGCAAAAGAAAATTCATCCAAAGATGAAAAAAATACAATACATTGCAATTAAATCGAGTTAGTGTTGATGAAATTGTACTAGGCTTAACTGCATGCCAAGCAAGAGAGAACATGCCCTAATTGAGCAAGCGCATTTTCATGAGGAAATTAGTTTGGCTTTTGCTAGCCAAATGGAGTAAATTAGCTCCTAAATAATGGGATCTACTCCTCAAGTGTGTACTTATTCCTAAAAAGTATGATCTAACCACACAATGGAGACAATAAGTGCTCATATCCCTTTGAAAAATGGAATTCACCTAAGATAAGCCCCTAGAATTAAGGGACTACAATAGAAAATTGTGCATGTGAGGGAAAATCATGAATGTACACCAACAATCCTAACATATATATATTTTTTATTCCAACATATACAACATTTATTAGTTTTTCAAATGAAACAATGAGATATATCCTAGTATACACAACATCCATATTAAATGCACAATATTTGTCATTCTTCACATTTGGGATCTTTTACCTCTTCAAATTGGTACATAAATTACAAAATGACATAAATCTACAAATATTTACACTAACTATATTAAATTCATTAAAAATGTCATTCTCATTGTATCAATTCTATCTTATTATCTTTTCCATATAATATATTAATATTTTCATTTTCAGTTTACACTGTAAATAAATATATTTGAAATTAAAAATATGACATTAAAATTAAAACATTTATTCAATTAAAATTGAAATGAAACCATAAATTTATTTTCTTAAATCTTATTTAAGTATCATATATATTTTTGTTGAAATCTCATAGAGTTGATAATAGGAACCATTTTTAGAAAAATTAAACCATTCCAAGAGGCATTCAAACTCATAAAAACTTTGCACAATTTTCAGCATCTCATCACTAGTGAGCAGATCCTTCTTCCATCTTCAAGCCTACTCTGACCTAACTTCACTTAATTTAAAAAAAAAAAAAATCATACCAAAGGCTTTAAAATTATATTTAAACCAGCTATCAAATATTAATAATTTTTCCTGGATGGTTATTTCTCACAACATGGGAAATTTACTTCTGACATAATAAGAATATCGAATGACTCGAATGACTTTGGAGTGTTTTTATCAAATAGTGAATAATTTTTTGCGATGGTGAATCGATAAATGTTCGAGTAATCACGCCGAGGATTGCTGAGACACCATGTGTGTGTGGGGTACTTATTCTGAGACATCACATGGGTGTGGGGTACTGATTTTCCAGCGTGTGTATGGGAGAACATGGTGTCAACTAACAAGTGAAGATACCCACCAGAGACGAACACTGAATCAATAAATCAATATATTTTGGGATGGTTATCTCTGGTCAACTCGGGAAATAACTCCAGTGACTTTGGACTTGAACCAGGACCTCTTCATGGGCTTTACCTCGTTGAACAAGCAGACCGAGTCATGCGACATTAATATTTGACTCTTCCAATATATTCTCAGTGAAGCAAAGATAGATTGGGAGGGAGCCGGAATGGATAACGCTGTAAATTGGATTTTGGCGTTGGGTAGGCGGGGCGCGTGTATTGTGTAGTAGGGAGGAGGAGAGTATTAATATGTAACTTCCCTAGCATAGAAATATATGCCACCGTGAGGTCCAAAATCCAAGCCACAAAGTGTTCTTGCTGTTGCAACAGTTGAAGGATGAGAAAGGGATGATGAATCTGATGGGGGAGTTGCCAGAGAACTGCATATCGCATATACTCTGCTTCACCACACCCAGAGATGTTTGCAGGCTCAGCGCTGTCAACCGGACATTCAGCCTGGCCGGCAATTCGGACTTCGTCTGGGAGAAGATGCTTCCAACTCAGTATCCCCATCTTCTTGAAAGGCTAGATTCGCCTCTGCAATTCTCTTCCAAGAGAGAATTGTATTTCATTCTCTGTCATTCCAATTTGATCGACGATAGAACTAAGGTATGTACGGATCCTATAGCTTTTTGTCTGAATCTTTCTCAATCTCAATTAACACAGGGTGACAAATTAAGGATGCCACCCATCTTAGACAAACAGTTTTGCAGAGTGTTCTTTTTCCAATTGACCCAGTTTGTTGGAAATGGATTCCCAAATGTGATTACTCCCCAAAAATTACCATGGATCTGTAATACTAGAATACAGTGCCTGAAATATAGGGTTAGAGAAAATGCTGTGTTGTGATTAATATATCAAATTAGGCCACAATATATGAACCAAAATTGTGCATTTGACAAGAAGCCATTCAATGAGAAGGGCTATAATCTCATGAAAAGGGTTACAATCTCTTGACGAGGAGTCTTAGAGGTCTTGCTGTATTTACTGTAGCATAGGTTATCATAACGGAAATATATTAATTATCAAGAGCAGTAAACCATTGAAAACAATATTCAAGGTGCGTACCTTCAAAGACTATTGAAAACCAGTCACTGGGGTTGGCACTAAGCGTTTTCAAGGTGCGTACCTTCAAAGACTATTGAAAACCAGTCACTGAGGTTGGCACTGAGCCTTTATATCTCAGGACTTAAACCTAGTTTTTTTGGCTAACATTCATGGTGATTTGAACCTTTATGATAAGGAGTGTCTTAACAGTGTACCTAGGTTTGTTTTTTTTTTTATTCATTTTATTTGGTTTTGTTTGACTAACATTCACGGGTGATTTGTACCAGTGACTTATGGCAAGGAGTGTCTTAACAATGTACCCAGATTTTTTTTATGAATTCTATTCATTCTGTTTGGTTTAACGTTTAAGGTTTTGTTGATTATTTTTTAATAATTTATTTATTTAAATGGAATGCACAGTGCTACGAACACCTCATTGTCACCTGGGGAGATAGGCTTTTCTCAATGAAAAATTTGTAACAATTTCTTCTGAGACCCTGTGCACTGTATGCTAGTTTTTTTTGTCTGAAATTCTATTCATGCCGTTTGGTTTTACGTTTAGGTTTTTGTTGATTATGTTTTAATAATTTATTTATTTGAATAGGATGCACAGTGCTACGAACACGTCATCCTCAGGGAGATAGGCTTTTCTCAATGAAAAATTTGTAACAATTTCTTCTGAGATTTTTATTTTAGCCTTAACGCCAAATTTTACAACTAAGAAAAAGTTGGAGTTACCTTTGTCGTTAACAGAATATTATGATCCAGTTGACTTTTAGGTATGAGGGGATTTCCCCACGATCATATAGTTTTTTCAAAAGGCATACCCATTTGCCATGGATATGGGGAGCTAGTTGTCTTTCACAATTCTGCATTTATTGATTATTGTGAGAAAAACAACTTCCTTGTTGAAGATGTCACGATGAAATACTTCATGATAGGTTTGGAAGGGTCTGCAAAGATTTGGTATGAAAGTCTTGGCAAAGACATGTTTGCATCTTTTGCAGAATTCTTGAAAGCATTTTGTGCAAGTCAGGATTATGATTTAGGAAGTTGGCTTCCCCTTGTCGAAGAAGTAGAAAGGTTATATGTGGCATGAAATTTCTAGAAGAAGACCCTGGTCCTTCACCTTCAGGTGGGGAAATCAATGACGAAGAAGACCTTTAGACAGATATTGGTGTTTCATCTCAAAAAGAAGGAGCCAGTGAAGAGTCCCTGTAATATCCCGTTTCGGGGATATCTCAAAAACACAAGAAAACTCCAACCAGAGATTGACTGGGAGGGCATTTATTGGATATGTCGCCTCTAAAAGAGTACGAGATCTGGAGGCTACCTGGCCCTTTCCAGACTCTGTCTAAGAGCAAGAGAAAAACACACCAAGTGGTATAGAACTATAGTGCTCAAACACAATAATAGAAATAGAAAGAGAGAATACAACAACCACGGCAACTACGGCAACTACAACAACTCAACCAGAAAACATATAAAGAAAATGCTGAGCCATTTTATTAATCTGAGAAATGCAATGAAGAACAAGAGGCGATCTTGCGCAAGGCAAGTGAGAAAACACTCTTAGAAATAACAAGAAATGGCTGCTCGAAGAACTGCGTTCCAGCTGCTGGAGAAACGCTGTGTAGCTGCTACTGCTGGAAGCGACTGATGATTAGGGGCTGATCCCCTTGCCGGAATGAGATGAAAATCAACAAACCTCCTCTCCTCAACAACCCGGACAAGATCCACAAACCATTCCAAGAATGGCCGACCCCCGAAAACACTAGAAACTGCCTCCCCAGTGAATTATGCTGGCCTCCAAGGGACAACAAGCAGAAACTGATGTAAACAGCCTAAAATACCGCCAAACTCCGCCAAAAACCTCCGACGCAAAGGTCAACCTCTCGTCGAAATTGGCGAAATCACCCGTGTAACCCCAATCCGAAGCTCCGCCACAGGATCATGGCCCTTTCTCCCAAAGGATCGCGCGCTTCTCTAAGCTCCAGCCCCACAACAAACCCAACACGAAACCACGCAAAATGCAAGAAACAAACTCGCCCCCGAGTAGGCACTTGAAGTCCCCTCGGGCTAAGGGTGAGATCTCCGCACAGAGACACTGCACTAAAATGTCGTCAGCAGCATGTGCTAAAATGTACTCAACGTGCATAAGAAGACCAAAGTCTCACTCCAAAATCAACAAATCCAGAATGATCCAAATGAGGAGGCTCCTCCATCTTTTATAGCATGGGTTTCCCTCCAAAACCCGTTGTAACTTCTCTCTCCTCCACATCCTCATCCTTATCTGCGTAGAAGCTTCTAGAGTGCACGTAGGCCCCCTCCTCTACGTGGTGTGTGGCCCCCCTTGACCCCCCTTGAGTCACAACGTTGTGCTACTAGGCGGATGTCTTATTCTACTAAAGTGAGTTAGACCCTCTTTACTCACTTTTTATTTATTTACAACCCATAGATGGCAAAACTATACAAAATTAAATATTCCAATTAGCTGTCGCTAATTAGGAATATTACAGTTCCCCCGGCAAAATGTTGCTTGCCCTCAAGCAACTGAAGTGATGGATGCTGCAAAATCTTCTCGCTCTCCCAAGTGGCATCCTCATCCAGTAAATTCTTCCCCTCTGCATCACCTTGACATGAAGGGATCTCTCAATGCCAGGATCCCAAACTGACCTCTCACAGTACCAGCCAACCAATAATCCTCCCGGATCCCATCGCCACCATGGCGAATAATCGCCCAAGTCCCATGGCTCGGACTGTGCACTGCCTCTGGCTATGACTGATGCTCTAAGAGGTGAAGACCACCAACAAGCATCAATGCTCCCGAGCTCCTGCTGCGCTGTACCTGTAACTGCATATGCTGCCCCTCCAACTGCATACCAACTCATCACCTCTCTCCAATCCAAGTCTTGACTCAATCCCATGCTGATCTTGCTCTCCCGAAATCGGGAAGGAGTCCTGAAGTAACGACAACCGGTGCCCTCCTGCCAACTAGGATTTGTAACATCTACTATGTCCAAGGGCCCCTGCTCCGCTGTGCTCCTACGAAGAATACCGTACCATCAAGAGGGTACCAACTCATGATCTCCTGCCAGTCCACCCTGGAAGAAGAATCCGATGTAGCAACAACAACGGCATATGGAATATGCCAGGAGTGTAGCCGCAAGCCCGTAATCAACTCCCACTGCTCTGCCCTGTCTGCCAATGAACGCTGCTTGTAGAAGAAAGCCCCTCTCTCTATAATGGGCCAAAGTGGGCAAAATATATTGCAAGCTCCATCGATGTACTCCTGGAGAGTGCTACCCACTAAAAACACTGCAGCTCTGCTGACTGCGAGTACATCTATCTACGCCTCATTCTTGTGTCGACCCACAGATGGATGCTCCATCATATCCAACAGCTCCTCCCACTCCTGATCAGGAATGTCATGCTCCCGCTGTCTACTGGCCCCCTACAGAACAATCCCATCAACCTCCAACACCTCCAGAGGATATGGATTTGCAACTGCTGTCACCGTACTGGATGTCGGTGCACCTGACTATTCCTCCTCAATGGTTGACCCCTCGGTTAGCCGCATATCCATCACAGACTCAATGTGAGCCTCCATTTGGCTCTCTCCCAAAGGACTATCATGCATGATGTGCATAGCATCCTCCTCTACTGACTCAGGCTCCATCATATACAGCTCTGGCTGGATCGTCACAAGTGTCTCATCGCCCAAAGCATCTCCCGTAGAGTCCCCTGACTGCTCACCCTGTACACTAGAATGCAGCTCCGGTCTACTGTCTCCATCTCTGCGTGACTGCTGTTGCTCCCCAGAAGCGTCCTCAACTGATCCTATGGACTCATATGAGAAAGAGTCCTCACCCTGACATACAGAAGGAATGCCCTCCTGTTCTACCTCCGCCATCTCATCTGCATTGAACGTGCCATCCACCCTCTCGATAAAGTGTCGATACAGTGTCTGGAGCCCAGACACATACTGGGATGCTACCTCTGCTATGCCCGGTATCCTCTACTCATGCATGATCTCGACATGCCCTGAGGGAAAAGTGACGCATGTCTCCCTCATGACCTGCTCCCCAAGCGTAGGCTCAGCGATGACTGATGTGCCACCTCTGCAGAGGATCATCTCATCCCCTAACCTGTGGCCTTTAACTAGCACAGTGACCCAGTGCCACTGCTGAGAAGTCTCTCGCCTAGTGTGCTGAGTGCCATCCAAATATCTTGGGTGAGCCTCGCGTACTCCGTTGCTCATGCCCAAAGTGCCAAAGGACAACAACAAAATCGGCTGTGCCCGTGAGTGATGTAGAAGAGGGTCATGTGCGTGAGTCGCCACAGATACCGTCAAGTATCGCTCATCTGTCTCCCCATCGATCCTGGGTGAAATACGCCCAAAGGTAAGCCCGGTGTCCCTGTCCGTGAGTCTCCCTGGAGGCAATGCTCTAAGACCCTGCTGTGCAGCACCATACGCCCTCGCATACCACCGATCATCCATGTACTCCTCTACATGCCACTGCACACTGAGGCATACCCCTGTATACTGCTGGATACCCCATGCTATTGTTGTACCACCATGTATCGTCTCGTGCCCTGACTGTGTCCAGGCATCAGTCACTCCCCGCGAGCTCTCAATGTGATGTAGGACACTCCTACTCCCCAATGCAGTCCCACACACTACGGTACACCACCATGCAACTCCATGTCCACAGGTAGTCCACTGCTCAATGCTAGAGGCTCCCACACATCCCTGGATGTGATGACCTAGAGCTGTGCCTCTACATGTCGGACTACCACCAATCGGTAACATCGTTTCCACCATCGCATCACCATACCCGCCGACGAATGGATCATCACTCCAAACCCTCCTCGAGGGGTCCGAGAAGTGAATCTCTCTATGTGTCAGTAGTGTTACCACCACTGCTCGGCTCCGCTGCGTCCTCTGTGCCCCACACAAAGGTGAAGAATCCTTGGCCCCATACAAGGCGCCATCTGGTGGCCTGCCAATGCCACTTCCTCCGACAAGCTCCTGCCAAGGTATGTTGACCATCCTGTGATCCCGTGTATGAGTGTCATACCAAGACAACCTAGGGAGTCTGCCCATAAACTGGTTAGCCACTGGAGTTGACCGAAACTCCCCTAGCGGATGCGCATGCTCTACTGCTAGGCCAACTGTACCCTCCAAGACATAGTCAACCAACCTGCCTGGGAAATGATAGGTGATCCTGCCTAGATCCCAATGCCAATCTGGGGTTCTTGTATTCCCTGCACCTGGGAACTCCTGCTGAACTACACCTGGGTCCACCACCATCTACATAACCCACTCCATCGGGTGCCAACTCGAAATCTCTCGCCATCCAACCTCAACATGTGGATGCTGTACCCTGTGCAACTTTGATTGTCTCATACTGCTGTCCAAGTCAACGTATGAGATCTGACTAGGTGGCTTTGCCTCTCTCTCTCCAATGGGAAGAGGTGACCCAACAATGCTGCTAGTCCTGTCCATGCATGCCTGAAGGGGAATGATCTGATGCTCCAACGTGCCCTCTGGTTGTGCCATCAGGGAATCCAGTCGTTCCCCAATGCGGGACAACTTGGCCGCCGACTCGGCACAAGCCACTCTCATGCCCTCCAGCTCCTTGTCCTGCAACAAAATGGCCTCCCGTACTGACGTGGCCTTCCCTTTCAAAACTAGAAGGTCTGCCCGAAGCCGATGATACCACTGTCTATGACCATCATCCAATACCTCTGTATCTCTTGGTGCCTCAACGAATGTGGATACATCTCCTGACACCTCACCCATCTGTCGTGTGCTGCTACCACCCAAAGACTCGGACACGACTCCGGTCATCACCTCAATGGATGGCTCTATTGGGGTAGGCTCTACCTTCTCCTCTACAATATCAACCGACACGGTCAAGGAGGTCTCCAATGAGGGTGAGTCCTGTGTCACACTAGGTGTATCCTTGAACTCCCTGCAATCTTGTGTGCCCTCATCCTCCAAGTGCGAGGTAACCATTTTGATGGTCTCCCCCTTCGATACTCGGTCAAGCTGGAAAGAGATATCCAACTTCTCCACCCAAGCTTTTTCCGAACGCTTGGATGACTCGTCAAATGTCGGTAAATGGGATCTGCCCACTGTGTGTCGTAAGCCCTCGTCATGTGGGTGCCTGTTCCTGCTGTGAAAGTTGCGGGGTCTGCTATCCCGCTGGAGCTGAACAAAATCTCTGAATGGAAGGGCATCCCTGAACTCCTGCCCATATGCCTGATACTCGGCGAAATAATCACCGATGTGGCCAGGCTCTGGCTCTTGCTGTGCTCCTGCCCGTGTCTGCACCCAGAAAAGTGGGCATAGTGGAACGTGTGGGTGTATGTGATGCCATATGCTGAGTGGCATCATGCGCCGACAAATGGTGGGATGTGCTTGATCCCTCGCCAATCTGGAAACCCTTTGGGGTTTTACGCTGTCTAGCCTCCACAACAGTGAATCTCTGTCCCATCACCTCAATCTGCCTCGACAGATCCTGTACTGATTTGAGGAGCATCTCCCCAAATCTCTTCGCACCATCATCACCTGCCATCGGCGCTTTCTGCTATGTGTCTATAGGCTCCTCAGAAACTGCACTGCTGCTCCAAAACTACACTGCTGCTTGACTTCGACCTCCGATTTACCCACTGAAAACTACTCAGAAAATTCTAGGAATTTGGGAAGGTGATCCTTGCCCAAAACCCAGAAAAACCTAGAAAGGGTTTCGTTTAATTCCAAACATCAAAATCTGACCCTTTGTATTTTGGCCCTTTTCCAATTTCGTTTTTTGGTACTGCAACTGCTACTGTTAATCATTGCTCTCCAAAATCCCAGCAAACGTCTGTATGGTCTCTTTACCGATGTCATAGACCACAGGCTGAGCCAGAACTATGCTCTGATACCACTGTAATATCCCATTTCGGGGATATCTCAAAAACACAAGAAAACTCCAACCAGAGATTGACTGGGAGGGCATTTATTGGATATGTCGCCTCTAAAAGAGTACGAGATCTGGAGGCTACCTGGCCCTTTCCAGACTCTGTCTAAGAGCAAGAGAAAAACACACCAAGTGGTATAGAACTATAGTGCTCAAACACAATAATAGAAATAGAAAGAGAGAATACAACAACCACGGCAACTACGGCAACTACAACAACTCAACCAGAAAACATATAAAGAAAATGCTGAGCCATTTTATTAATCTGAGAAATGCAATGAAGAACAAGAGGCGATCTTGCGCAAGGCAAGTGAGAAAACACTCTTAGAAATAACAAGAAATGGCTGCTCGAAGAACTGCGTTCCAGCTGCTGGAGAAACGCTGTGTAGCTGCTACTGCTGGAAGCGACTGATGATTAGGGGCTGATCCCCTTGCCGGAATGAGATGAAAATCAACAAACCTCCTCTCCTCAACAACCCGGACAAGATCCACAAACCATTCCAAGAATGGCCGACCCCCGAAAACACTAGAAACTGCCTCCCCAGTGAATTATGCTGGCCTCCAAGGGACAGCGCAGTAGCTGGATAGAAACAGCTAAAATACTGCCAGAAACTCCGCCAAAAACCTCCGACAGGCAAAGGCTGAACCTCTGCTCGAAATCTCGGCGAAATCACCTGCAGAAACCCCAATCCGAAGCTCCGCCACAAGGGACTGCGTCCTCTCTCCCAGTGACTGCGCAGTCTCTCTAAGCTCCAGCTCCACAACAAACCCAAACAATGAAACAACTTGCAAAATGCAAGAAAACAAACCTTGCCCGAGTAGGCACTTGAAGTCCCCCGGGGCTAAGGGTGAGATCTCCGCACAGAGACACTCGGTGCACTAAACAGCGCTGCAGACAGGCTAAACAGCCAACGTGCATAAGAAGACCAAAGTCTCACTCCAAAATCAACAAATCCAGAATGATCCAAATGAGGAGGCTCCTCCATCTTTTATAGCATGGGTTTCCCTCCAAAACCCGTCGTAACTTTTCTCTCCTCCACATCCTCATCCTTATCTGCGCAGAAGCTTCTAGAGTGCACGTAGGCCCCCTCCTCTATGTGGTGTGTGGCCCCCCTTGACCCCCCTTGAGTCACAACGTTGTGCTACTAGGCAGATGTCTTATTCTACTAAAGTGAGTTAGACCCTCTTTACTCACTTTTTATTTATTTACAACCCATAGATGGCAAAACTATACAAAATCGAATATTCCAATTAGCTGTCGCTAATTAGGAATATTACAGTCCCATCTTGTTGAGGATGACAAATTTATTGTAGATACAAAAGTAGATATTTTTGATCGTACAACAAAAGAGATGGAGACTTTGAGGTAGGGAGAAGTGATGAAGAATTTCCTCATCCTTCCATCAACAATCAGAAAACAATTAAAGAGCAAGATAATGAGAAGACACTGGATGGCAAGATCATTCAAGAACCCACCCCCCTTCTCCAGATGAAAATACAAGATTGAGATCCTACACTCCTTTCCATGCACATGCTCTCAAATTTGTACTTTCATTTGGAGGTTTCAGATCCTACACCCATTTCCAAGCACATGATCTTCATAGCACTTCTCTTAGTGAATTGGAAGAGGAAGAATTAAAGGACAAGCCTATCTTAGAGGATGACAGTGATAGTAAGGAGATTGAGAGCATTGATACTTTTTTGCATTATAGAAGACACAAATAGGATGCAAGAGGCTTCTAGTTTGATGGAGATCCTATATATGACACAAACACTGAGGGAGGTCAGATTGCAAAATTTTGGTTGCATGAGTAACCAAGTTATTCCATGGATTTTTTAGTATCCATATCAATTGATACAGAAATCAACATATGTACAGTAACCAGTTGCAGAAGGGGATTTCCATGTCCAAGACTTAATAGAAATTGCTTGGCCATCCTAACTGTGTGACTCTTAAGAAGACCCATTCAACAAGAAGGATCTCAACTTGGTAGCAATGGGTAGGCCGCAACATGTTCAACTTCAAGTATATTTCCTGAGCTTTCAGCTTCCTTTATCAAAACAACTAATTGTGAGTTGTGGGTTTCCATATATTTTTAGTTCTTATTGATTTTCTCATTGTCTTGTCTATGTGTATATGTGATTAGGGGAAGCCAGAGAGGGCAACAAACTTTGTGTAGGCTCTAGTTGGAGTTGCCATCAAAGTCTCTTTGCTTATCGGCTTGACAAACAATAGTGATGAGTGGTCTTATGCCTAGAATGAGAAGGATCATTAGATCAGCCCAATCTATCTATGAATTGAAGAAGCATGTAGTGGAGACTCTATTTCAGGCTTTAGAAGTGGAGACTCTGGGGTTCTCACATTCTTCCAAGTGTAGCATGTGTGATCCAGATTTATGCAGGAACGCAACAGAATACACATATAACCATAAATACAAAGATGCAGCGGAAATAACACTTCATTTCATTAATATCAAAGAACTGAAATTTGTTTATAGATAGAATGGATATAAACTAGCTAGGGCACTGGTAGCTTATCCCTGAGAAGAGATGTGGTGGCTATAGGCCTCTGAACCGTGTTACAATGAGGTTTGAGGGCCTATTTATTATTGATAAACAATGGAAAACCCTAAACATCCAAAAACCTAACCCTAGGAGATGAAGCGCCAAAACTATGGGCCCCGTTTGGGTAAATTGATACATCAGCTTCCCCGGGACGTAACTTTGGCATACGATCTCTGTTTGACGCGCTCAATACCTCGTTAGAAAAATCTATCTGAGGACTACAACTTTTGAGTGAGCAACATATTGCTCCCGGTTTTCCTAAAAAATGTAGTTTAGGGCTTCAAAATGGCTCCGGAAGTTCAAGACCCGAAAATCTGCTAAAAATAGTAAACTGTGCTATAATTAAGGAAACTGAAAAATTGAAAAAAACAATAGTGGGGCCCTAAGTGGAATAGGCGGGTGGCCACCAATATCCACCTGGATCATTCCTCCCCCCTTAGGAAGCAATGGTCTCCCCATTGTGTTGAGTTCTTCCATGAGATGAGGAAACTTCTGTTGAACTTGGTCCTTAGTGAACCACTTGCCTTGGTGCAGGAGTTGGCCATGTGGAAATTTTTGAATCGTTAATCTGGTTATGCTCCTCCTACTTAGATAAATTATTAACTTAATAAAATTTAAGCTAAAATCGAAGCAAAACACATAATAGATCTCCACCAATCCAGATCTAGAATAAGTTCATGCACACATAGGCAAAGTGACAGAGTTATTTCTGGACAAATAGTCCCCGGAAAAACCCAATGTGGGAAAACCGGTCTTCTGGCTGCTGGTGGGTTTTATTATTAAGAATTTTCTGAATACAACAAGCTTGGGTTCTAGATCTGGAAAACCCGACAGAGAAATATTAGATCTACAACTCACTGGCTGATCTAGGGCCAAAATAATGATTGATCCACACCCTCAAGTGGGATTTACAGAACTCAGCGAAAATTAGGACCTAGAAACCCTAGCGTTGCCCCTGAAGCCTCTGCGTCAGCCTTTGAAGCCTCTCTGACCCTCAACGCTGCTCTGAAAAGGGATGTGTTACCCCAGACTGGGTGACACAATCCCTACGCTGTCCCTTAGGGTCTCTGCGTAACCCTTGAGGGTTTCTTGTAGAAAATTACGCTGTCGTTGAGAGACTGCGCAACACTTGCGTAGCATAGTGCTTCCCTTCCAGCTGCTGCTCTCCTACTTCTCTGCCCTGCCTCTCTAAGCTGATCTCTGCCTCTTGCTGATTCTAGACCCTGGGATCAGATCATCCCCTTGGCCTAAATTCCCCTCTCTGCAGTTGAAACACTAATGAGAATTCTTAGCAAACCCGCCCTAGAATCTCAGCTTAGCTTCAGTGCTCTGCCTCTGTGTGTGTTTACAAATGACCCCAAGCCTTTCCTTTATACTTTTCTCGTTGGGAGACCAACAACCATGATCAGATCTTGAATCAATGGCTAAGATTAAAAGAAAGCTTGATCCGTGTAACTTAAGACAATTTCATCACCTGTTTAATTAAATTCACTTTAATTATTTAAGTTCCCTAAGTTTTAACTTAGGAAATACATTAAAATAGTTAATTAATTTAATATCTCCTAAACCAGATGAAATTTCCCAAATCAATTTCTGGGTTTTGTAGATCAAGTGTACTCTAGTCTCTTCACAAAATTTGGGATCTAGAGCACAATTAATGCTACCCCAAATACACAAAATCTCAACACTCCCTCTTAGCATCAAGGGTGTGCTCTAGTAATACATCACACTATGCATTACAAGACTTTGAGTACTGGTTCTGTGCTGTTGAAGCTTGGCATGCTGCCACTCAACTCTGCACTGCTGCTGCCATTTTGTACTACTGCCCATGACTCTGCCATTGCCATTGCAACCTCTGTATTGCAACTCCCTCTCAATACGCTGCATCTGTGCTGCTCATAGCACTGCCACTACTGATCTGCTGCACTGCAACTTCAGTTGTTGAGAGAAACGACTGAATCTCCTGCCAAATCTTTGACAGACAAGTCAGATGGGTTGCATCCTCATCACTGAGGCTCCATAGGCTACAGATCTGTGCTGGCATCTGAAGGATGATGCACAGCTACAACTCTGCACTGCGTAAGCAGACTCCCTCTGCACTACTGAAGTCACATCAACCCCTTGTGCTGAAATCTCTCACGTTGCTGCTGTACTACACTGTCCCTCTAAAGCCTTCTACGCTGCTGTAGCTCTGCACTCGTAAGCAGCTTTGCTTTACGCTACTGAAGTCGCATCAGCCTCTGCGCTGCTATTGCTTCTACGTTGTTGTTGCTCTGATCCTCCCAGCCTTCAGATCTGCCTTTGCTTCATCCGTGATCTATGCACCCACTGCTCCACTTGTCCTACTACTGTATTAAAGCTGCCGTAGCTCGCATGTGATCCAAGAGATGAGCTGCTCAAGGATCCCGCCTTCTTTTTATGTAGATCCTCTACATATCCATGTCACCCCACTTCCGTGGTTCATGAACACTCATGGCTGCATCATTTTCCGACCCATCATTTGCCACAACAGCTTTGGAAGAAGAAGCTTCTTTGTCCTTTTTCTTGGCAAAATGTCCCATTTCACCACACTGGAAGCACTTGATCTTTGAGAGATCCTTCTTCTTCTTTGGCTATCTTTTTGATGCCAAGGCTGCATCTTCCTCATCTTCCTTCTTCACTTTGCTTGATCCAGAGCTATACTGCTTCTTGGTGAATTTGCAGGGTTTTTCTTGATGGAGAACTGACCACAAGTTGTCCCAATCTGGGAGGTCCGCTCTGCCCAAGATACTTTGGACAAAGGTTTCCCACTCATCTGTGACTGCATTGAGGGTAGTCCTGACCATCACATCGTCTTCCACCTTAGCACCAGTTGCAGTCAACTGATCTCTGATCGACTACAGTCTGAAGAGGAAATGCTCCATGTCTTCTCCCTTGGTCATCATGAATGACCTCATCCGTGTCTCCAACAACATCTTCCTTTGGACAGATTTTCCCTCATACAGGGAGATTAAGGCCTTCCACATCTCATTAGCTGGCTTCTTCTCAGCTAAGTGTGGTACAATATGGTCCTTAATTCCGTCCATAATCAGCCGCTTGGCATGCCCAGTAGCTTCCCTATGCTTCCGAAGGAGATCCGGATCTGTCGGTGTGGCCGGAGTTTGCTTTGCATGGTCTTTAAGATTGTATGCCTCAAGGACTATCAGGATCCTTTCCTTCCAAACTGAAAAGTTTGAGAGGCCATCCAGCCTGCCCTGATCACGTAGTCCATGAGGAGCTATTTGCTCAGAATGTGTTAGAACTTCCTTTTCTCTTTGCTAGAGAAATGGATCTAAGGCCCTTGGTCATACAGGCATCTTCTGCTCCCTCTGACAACTGATTTCCCTCCTTGGAAATCTGCCAAATCAACTATGATTCAACTCTCTTTGATCTTCTGATCAAACTGCAAGTTTCTTTTGCTAGAAACTCTCCGAGAAGCTGATCTTCTCCCGCTCTTTGTTACTTGTGCTTAGGTTAAAAATCTGAAAACTTCAGAAATTTAACCCCACCAGCACCTTCTGAATTTCTGCAGCTTTTCTGGATCTAACAGATTCAGATCTGCATCACACTGGCAGGCTTCAGACTAATCCAACGTTGTTTCTGAGCTGCCTCTGTGCAGTAATTGCGTGGGCTTGCTAGGAAATAGTGTTAGACTGCGTCGCCCTTCCCTTTGTGTGAATCTGCCTCTGAAAACTGCGCTGTCCCTTCAGATCTGCATTTCTGCTGCTTTTCCAGTTGCTTCATACAACTAGAACCTTTAGTCTCTTGCTGGTGACCTTCCTAGATTTGCAATTGCTTTGATACCATGTGTAAATTTCTGAATCTTTACACTTTATGCATAAATTATTACTGTTAATCTGGTTATGCTCCTCCTACTTAGATAAGTTATTAACTGAATAAAATTCAAGTTAAAATCAAAGCAAAACACATAACAGATCTCCACCAATCCAGATCTAGAATAAGTTCATGCAAACATAGACAAAGTGACAGTTATTTTTGGACAAATAGTCCTCGGAAAAACCCAATACAGGAAAACCAGTCTTCTCGCTGCTGGAGGGTTTTATTATTAAGAATTTTCTGAATACAACAAGCCTGGGTTCCAGATCTGGAAACCCTGACAGAGAAATATTAGATCTACAACTCACTAGCTGATCTAGGGCCAAAATAATGACCGATCCACACCCTCAAAAGGGATTTACAGAACTCAGCCAAAATTAGGGCCTAGAAACCCCAATGCTGCCCCTGAAGCCTTTGCCTCAGCCTTTGAAGCCCCTCTGACCCTCAACGTTGCTTCGAAAAGGGATGCGTTACCCCAGACTGGGTGGCACAGTCCCTACGCTGCTCCTTAGGGTCTCTGTGTAACCCTTGAGTGTTTCTTGCAGAAAATTACGCTGTCTTTGAGGAACTACGCAACACCTGCATAACATAGTGCTGCCCTTTATGCCGCTGCTCTCCTGCTTCTCTGCGCTGCCTCTCTGAGCTGATCTCTGCTTCTTGCTGATTCTAGACCCTGGGATCAGATCATCCCCTTGGCCTAAATTCCTCTCTTTGCAGCTGAAACACTTCTGAGAATTCTTAGCAAACCCGCCCTAGAATCTTAGCTTAGCTTCAGTGCTCTGCCTTTGTGTGTATTTACAAATGACCCCAAGCCTTTCCTTTATACTTTTCTCGTTGGGAAACCAACGACGATGATTAGATCTTGAATCAATGGCTAAGATTAAAAGAAAGCTTGATCTGTGTGACTTAAGACAATTTTATCACATGTTTAATTAAATTCACTTTAATTATTTAAGTTCCCTAAGTTTTAACTTAGGAAATACATTAAAATAATTAATTAATTTAATATCTCCTAAACCAGATGAAATTTCCCAAATCAATTTCTAGGTTTTGTAGATCAAGTGTATTCTAGTCCCTCCACAAAATTTGGGATCTAGAGCACAACTGATGTACCCCAAATACACAAAATCTCAATAGGCCAGCTTTGACAACTTGATACAGTTGGATCTTCTGCTTGCGAGTGTTCTTGATTTGCATGTCCATGATACAATTTGTGGGGGCCTGTTCCATGCAGTCTGGGTTTAACTTTGTTGGTGTTATTTGTTCTGCAATGTTGGAGGTGTCCAGTAGAGGTGGGAAGTAGGGCCGAAGGGGGTCCACATTGAATACTGGGTGCAGACCAAGGAATGGTGGAATACTGAGCTTGAAAGCATTGGTCCCTACAGCCTTGGTGATAGTGTATGGCCCATACCGGAGCGGGCAAAGCTTGTGGTGAGGTCCAATGAGGCGCTCCTTCTGCAAATGTAGCCACACTTTGTCGCCCACTTGGAAGTTGTGTGGAACTCGATGTTGATCATGTCGTTGCTTGTACTTAACATTGGATCTGTCCAATATTTCATGAACCCGTTGGCAGATGTGCTGAATGCGCTCGATGAAGTTGTTCGCTTTGTCATCTTCAGACTAGACATGAGCTGAATTGGCCTGAGTAGCCGCAAATGACATAGCTACGTCAATGGGACATAGTGGCTGGAATCCCAAGCCCACCTGAAAGGGGCTGTGGCCAGTTGAGCTGTGGAGAGCCCGGTTATAACTGTGTTGTACATAGGGGAGGATCTCATCCCATGTGCGTGGATACTTTGAATTGTACATGCACATAATGTGTACAATCATCCTGTTGACGACCTTTGTCTGGCCATCAGTTTGGGGATGGAAAGCTGTGGACTTGATGAACTTGGTGTCCAGCATTGACTAGAGGCTGGACCAAAATGTGCTGAGGAACCTGCTGTCTCGATCTGAGATTATAGACTGTGGGATCCCAAAGTGCACCCACACTCGTTCAAAGAAGAGTTTACCAGTGGCTTCTGCTGTGATATTCTTCCTGCAAGCCGCCATAATGGCCATCTTCGAGAATCTGTTAACGACCACGAAAACACAGTCGTTTCCATGCTTAGTAGAAGTAAGGCCCGACATGCAATCTATGGAGATGGATTCCCAAGGTCGACTAGGGGTAGGTGGTGGAGTATAGAGGCCTTGCTTCTTGATGGTCAGTTTGGCAGTGGCGCAAGCAGTGCAGGATCTGATGTACTTCCCGACATCCTGCAGAAGGTTCGGCCAATAGAAATACTTCTGTAATACTGCCACTGTTTTCTCGACCTTGAAATGCCCCGCAACTCTATTGTAGTGTGCTTCCCAAATCATCTTGGCACGCTCGCTTGAAGGAACACAAAGGTGTCCCAGGTGACATAGCAGTGCATCTTGGAGGTGAAAATTTGGAACTTGCGTACCCTCTAAGAGTGTCTTGTATGTGTTGCTGAATTTTGGATCGCTCTTGTAGAGAAGCGGCCAATCAGAAGTCTCGTGCCCACAAGAATTGAAAACGGTGGTTAGCGCTATGATCGGTGGTCGACTGAGGCAGTCTGCAACATTATTGGAGCTGCCCTTCATGTACTTGATGTTCAAATGAAATTGTTGCAGATATGTAGACGACTTCTGACGGCGATCGTTTTGCAACTTCCCTTGTGTCTGTATGAACTGCAGGGGTTAGTGGTCTGTGTGAATGATTGTTTCCTTCCCCAAAATGTAATGCTTCCATTGTGGACAAGCCTGCACAATGGAATATATTTCTTTGTCATAAGTGGGATATTTGTGGACTGTGTCGGACAATGTCTCATTGTGATATGCCACTGGATGCCCCTGTTGAGTAAGAACTGCCCCAATAACATAGTCAAATGCATTTGTCTCGATCTCAAATGGTTGTTGCAAGTCTGGTAATGTGAGCACTGGGGCAGAGCATAGACGATGTTTCAATTCTACGAACGCCTTATGTTGAGATTCCGACCAAAAGAATTTTGCTTTTGCTCCTGCCTTGGTGACTTGACTCAAGGGCCAAGTGATATGAGAGAATTCCAGCACGAACCTGTGGTAGAAATTAGCAAGACCCAAAAAGCTGCAAAGCTCTGTTAGAGTGGTTGGGGCTGGCCAATCCCGAATGACTTGGATCTTGGTTGGATCCACATGCACTCCTCGTTCATCAATAATGTATCCCAGATACTGAACCTGGATCATGTCAAAAGTGCACTTTTCCAAATTGGCACATAACTTGTGTTGCCGCAGTGTTTGGAGGACCTGTCGGATGTGGTAGAGGTGCTCTTCCCAAGTCTGGCTGAAGATCAGAATGTCATCCAAGTACACTACTACAAATGAGTTGGTGAATGGCCGCAAGATGTCGTCCATCAACCTCATGAAGGTTGCAAGAGCATTCGTCAACTCGAGAGGCATGACCAACCATTCGAAAAGGCCCTCCTTGGCTTTGAAGGTAGTCTTTCACACATCGGAGGGTTTGATTGGTACCTGGTGATACCCAGACTTCAAGTTGATCTTGCTGAAATATTTCGTCCCTTTGAGTTGGTCCAGAAGGTCATCAATCTGTGGGATCGGGTACCTATTCTGGACAGTGATCTTGTTCAGCGCCCGATAGTCAATACAGAGTCTCCAAGTCCCATCTTTCTTCTGTACCTATTAGAGTCCTGTAATTTATAGTATCACAAGGTGACTATGTACTTTCTCTTTGCAAATTTTTCATATTGTACACAAATGTCAATATTCAAAAGTCTTTTCCAAAGAAAGATAAAGAGACACAAAAGAAGAAGAAAAGAGGGTATTTAAAAAGGAAAATGCAAAGTTCATACTATAGAAAAGCAACCTAAAAACTGCTGGATTGTTTTCCTATAATCAAACTAAAAAGATCAAATTTTGCCTTAAAGGTCCGAGAAGGAATGATTTTTGTCAAGTTTGGGACCTTATGGTATGTTTCTATTCTAAGTCCCCAACCACGTTGCATATCCTTTTACCCCGCTCCTTTGTTATCTCTCTTATCCTAAGTTTCATTTTAACCCCTCGACTCTCATACCCCGACTCCACCTCACATCACTTGCCCTGACCCATTCGCGTTAACCATCTATGTTCTCCACCTCCACATCCGATGGTCTTTGACACATTTCGCACTCCCTTTAGCCTTCAACTTTAACCCTGAAGGGGGTCCGCAATGGGCAGTTTCAAGTCCGGGCCCTACTCCCACACATCAACTCACAGTTATTTCGCACCCCCCTTTCACAATATCACCTACCACCTTAAGACCCCTCCGAAAACCAACTTCGGGTTTTATACAACAGACCATCGCAGCCAACCGTTATCCCCCTTAAAACCTTTGCCTCTCATCGTATGCCGCAAGTTTCCAAAGATAAGTGCAAAAGTTCATGATATAATCTCCAAAGTATGACATACGATGACGGTGGGGCCCAATCGCAATCGCAAATCGCAAATGTTAAAGGATGGGCGCAAAGGGTAAATGTTAAAGTCAGCGAAGTGCGATATGCGACGCCGGTGAGACCTGATCGCAATCACAAATCGCAAATGTTAAAGGATGGGCGCAAAAGGTAAATGTTAAAGTCAACAAAGTGCGATATGCGATGACAGTGGGACCCGATCGCAATCGCAAATCGCAAATGTTAAAGGTTAGGCGCGAGAGGTAAATGTTAAGATCGCCGAAGTGCGATATGTGACGCGGGTGGGACCTGATCGCATATCGCAGTGCGGGGGTTTAGGAGAACAAGTGTTAAAGAAAAAGTTAAAAACAACATGGTGTGAAGTGCGATGTTGTCATGGATGCGACGTGATTCAAAGATGAAATCTAAAAGATTTCAGGTCTAGGCGGATGCAGTTGGTACGCGGTTTTACGAAGAAATAGGCTAAAACACGGCATAGAGGACTTTTGGTGAAATAAGCCCCGATAAGGAATGCAAGAGGTCAAGTCGGGTAATTTATGAAGAAATAGGCTAAAACACAGCAGAAAGACTTGGGTAGGACCCGACAAGGGGCAAAAGGCAGGGCGAGGCTGAACGTCACGGTAACAAGGAAATAGACTGAAAAGGTCGACTCGAGCAAAGGGCGTTCATACAAAACCGTTATGGTATACCAGCAAAAGCGGAAAGTGTAGTAAAACACATCAACACCGTCACCAATCACTGAAAGTGGCTAGCACTACACCAGATTTGATTACCCAACACCGGTTTTCTGAAAAACAAAGCCAGATTCAGAGCCACCATTGGTTGCCTCTTCGTGATCATCACAACCACCTCCAAGCTTGGTGTTTGATCTTACGAAGAGCCATCGAAGCGTTTGGATCTACGAAGAGTTGCCCAAAATTAATTCTAGAGGCGGTGTTGTTGTTAGTGATTTCTGATCAGGCCTTGCATGGCCACACTTGTCCATTTTTTGTTAAATTTGTAATCAATGAAAGGTTGCTGAGTAAGATAGGGCAACTGACTCAAGTTGTTAGTTAAATATTGCTAGAATTTTCATTATTAGGGGTTGGAAAATTGGACCCTTCTGAAGCTTGCATTGTAAGAAGTATTGGAATTCTGTAACTGTTTGCGCTGGACATCAATAATAAGCGGTCGTTCACAGGATTCTTGAGCTATGTTAATGGTGATGTTTTTCCTCCATGTTAATGTTTTTCCTCTGTCTTTTCATGCTGTGCATCAATTTATCTGATTTCAAAACATAAAATTTAGATTAAGATTTGCTAAGAGAGCACCTTAATTTTGTCTGTGTTTGTTATATTAATGTTTTCATCTAAGATCTAAATGCAGAATTCAGAGACGGTCTGCTCTGCATTTAAGTTGAACCTTAATCTCCTTCTCCTTTCCCATTTCACACTGCTAGTAAGATCGAGTCTGCATAGTTAGCCTGCCCTGTGAATACCCTTGAAAAGTTGATGCACAATTCAGCCTTTTATGACTCCATAGCCCAATGGATTAAGTCTCATAGCTCTATGTATCATATCTCTATCTGTCCAACCACCCAATCAATCAAAACAAACAACCCTCAGAATTTTTATAACTAGCCTAATATCAACATTTAGAATTATCAAGTTAAATCATCAAACAGAGAGAGCCCTCTCTGAGTCTAGGAAGGCTAGGTCCTGGACTCCAAAGTGGTTTGATGTTGCCCTCTGTCGTTTGTTCTTGCAATCTTACAAATTACGAAGTGATAACATAATGGCAACTCCACTGGGAACTGAGTTATTGAAAAAGCTTAATATCTCATAAGAACTCAGAAATCCCAGTCAAAATATTGTATGATTCAAGTATGTTCCAAGATTGGTATCTGGTTGTTGATGGTGGACAACAAGCTAGACACAAGAAAGTTGAAATCATCCACCTAGCGACTCCACAGTTTTCAGTTGACTTAAAGACTCCACTGGTAGAAGAATCCAGATTGGTTGTGAATATACAGTGACCCCCCTCTCTAACTGATTGACAAGACGGATCCAAGAATACAACGCAGGTATGCTCCTATGAACAGAGATCACATTCCTAGATTCCCATACAAAATGCCTCAGGTAAATTGGGACAGAAATCTTCCTATTTTTCAAGATGAGAAGTTTGATGATGCTTCGTTACATCTCATTAAATGTCATATACACTCATGGAGGTTGAAAGTCAAATGGCATGAGGATTGCCTCATGAAGATGTTCATGGTAACATTAGAAGGGAAAGCAAGGGAATGGCATGAAGGTCTGAACCCTGGTAGTTTATTTTCTTTAAAATATTTCCACAAGGTGTTTTATGAGCATTATAAAGAAAATTCTCCATCTTTATCATTAGCTGAAAATTGTTGTGATCCATCTGAGGATCTCATACAATACCTTGTAAATATTGATAAAGATTTAGGAAATTGGCATCCTGAGGATCTCTTAGAAGCAATTCATGAATTTCATTCTCAAGTTAACTGTCATGACAACCAAGAGAAGTTAGTTGAAAATGAAAGCAATCAGGAAATGAAAGAAGATCCACAAGATCTTTGTGTGGGGACAAATGATAATTCATCTGCTCTTTTGTGTGAGGCTAAAGAAGACATTCAGCCTCATGATGAGTCTTCACAAGAGAAAGAAAACAATTGTTGTTCAATCCAAAGAAAACAAAGACTCCCTCCTCCTTTAATTGAAGAAGAAATCAATAAGATTTTAAGCATGCAGCCAACCTCTAAATTTTTATGTAATGAAGAGATTATTTCTAGTTGTTCTACAGCTGATTTATGTACTGAAGCATTTCCTCATGAAGAAACAAAAGAACAGATTGACACTGATGCTGTTCTACCTTCTCAAGAAGGCCTATTGCCAGAAAGTGCTCCTATTCATCAAAATGATGACCTTCCAACAAAATTCAGCCAACTCAGTCAAGACATATCAGGTTTGCTTGAGGAAAACATAGTGGTATATAATGAGGATGCCATGTCAGATGACTATTAAGAATATGTAGATATTCTCTTTCAGAAGGAGCTTGAGCATGACAAAGTGGAACAAGGTGCAGCCCTAGATGAAAGTTGTTATTTAAATCATCAGGTCAGGTATTGTTCCAAGATCCTTTTGTTGGTTTCTTAGAATCATCTAAAGAAGGAGTATGCTATGCCAGGAATGGTTTGTTGCAGAGTTTAAGGAAAAGTTTGAGCACTGTTGTTCAATGGGAAGTAAGATGGGAGTGGCTCTTTTGTTTTTTCAACCTATTCAAAAAGGTGAACAAGAATCAATCATGTAGTCATTTACTTGATTGGTCGCATTAGAGAAAGGAGTTCACTTAGTGTATATATCATCTCCAAGTTAGATTAGGGTAGGTAGGTGTGCAAATAAGCTCAGCACTCTGGGCATCTTTCCAGTTTTAGTTTTAGTTTGCTTTCTAGTTTTCAATTCAAGTGTGTCCCAGACTACAGTTTGCAGAGAGTGTTGATTTCAACTTAAAGGTTTTCAGCTACAGAGATGGTAGCAGATCAAGTTGTAGGATTGGGATTAGCCCAATGGATCAGGCCACTAGTCTGCAATGTTCTTGACACTTCCCTAAACAAAAGTGCCATCCCTAGTTGGAGCCACTGTTAGAGTCCTGTAGTTTACAGTATCACAAGGTGACTATGTACTTTCTCTTTGCAAATATTTCATATTGTACACAGATGTCAATATTCAAAAGTCTTTCCAAAGAAAGATAAAGAGACACGAAAGAAGAAGAAAAGATGGTATTTAAAAAGGAAAATGCAAAGTTCATACTATATGAAAGCAGCTTAAAAACTGCTGGACTGTTTTCCTATAATCAAACTGAAAAGATCAAATTTTTCTCTAAAGGTCCGAGAAGGGATGATTTTTGTCAAGTTTGGGACCTTATGATATGTTTCTATCCTAAGTCCCCGACCACGTTGCATATCCGTTTACCCCACCCCTTTGTTATCTCTCTTATCCTAAGTTTCATTTTACCCCCTCGACTCTCATACCCCGACTCCATCTCACATCACCTGCCCCGACCCATCCGCGTTAACCATCTATGTACCCCACCTCCACATCCGATGGTCTTTGACACATTTCGCACCCCCCTTAGCCTTCAACTTTAACCATGAAGGGGGTCCGAAATGGGTAGTTTCAAGTCTGGGCCCTACTCCCACGTGTCAATTCACAGTTATTTCGCACCCCCCTTTCACAATACCGCCTACCACCTCAGGACCCCTCCGAAAACCAACTTCGGGTTTTATACAACAGACTGTCGCAGCCAACCTTTATACCCCTTAAAACCTTTGCCTCTCATCGTATGCCGCAAGTTTCCAAAGATAAGTGCAAAAGTTCTTGATATAATCTCCTAAGTACGACATATGACGACGGTGGGGCCCAATCGCAATCGCAAATTGCAAATGTTAAAGGATGGGCGCAAAGGGTAAATGTTAAAGTCAGCGAAGTGCGATATGCGACGCCGGTGGGACCTGATCGCAATCACAAATCGCAAATGTTCAAGGATGGGCGCAAAGGGTAAATGTTAAAGTCAACGAAGTGTGATATGCGACGACAGTGGGACTCGATTGCAATCACAAATCGCAAATGTTAAAGGATAAGCGCGAGAGGTAACTGTTAAGGTCACCGAAGTGCGATATGAGACGTGGGTGGGATCCGATCGCATATCGCAGTGCGCGGGTGCAGGAGAACAAGTGTTAAAGAAAAAGTTAAAAACAACAGGGTGCAAAGTGCGATGTTTTCATGGATGCAACGTGATTCAAAGATGAAATCTTTCAGATTTTAGGTCTGGGAGGATGCAGTTTTTACACGGTTTTACGAAGAAATAGGTTAAAACATGACATAAAGGAATTTTGGTGAAATAAGCCCCAACAAGGAACGCAAGAGGTTGAGTCGGGCAATATATGAAGAAATAGGCTAAAACACGGCAGAAAGACTCGGGTAGGACCCGACAAGGGGCAAAAGGCAGGGCGAGGTTGAACATCACGGTAGCAAGGAAATAGGCCGAAAAGGTCAACTCGGGCAAAGGGCGTTCATACAAAACCGTTATGGTATACTAGCAGAAGCTGAAAGGGCAGTAAAACACATCAACACCGTCACCAATCACTAAAAGTGGCTAGCGTTGCACCAGATTTGATTACCCAACGTCGGTTTTCTGAAAAACAGAGCCAGATGTCAGAGCCACCATTGGTTGCCTCTTCGTGACCATCACAACCACCTCCAAGCTTGGTGTTTGATCTTACGAAGAGCCATTGAAGCGTTTGAATCTACAAAGAGTTGCCCAAAATTAATTCCAGAGGAGGTGTTATTGTCAGTGATTCTGATCAGGCCTTGCATGGCCACACTTGTCCATTTTCTGTTAAATTTGTAATCAATGAAAGGTTGCCGAGTAAGATAGGGCAACAGACTCAAGTTGTTAGTTAAATATTGCTAGAATTTTCATTATCAGGGGTTGGAAAATTGGACCTTGCTAAAGCTTGCATTGTAAGAAGTATTGGAACTCTATAATTGTTTGAGCTGGGCATCAATAATAAGAGGTCGTTCACAGGATTCTTGAGCTATGTTAATGGTGATGTTTTTCCTTTGTGTTAATGTTTTTCCTCTGTCTTTTCATGCTATGCATCAATTTATTTGATCTCAAAACAGAAAATTTAGATTAAGGTTTGCTAAGAGAGCACCTTAATTTTGTCTGTGTTTGTTATCTTAATGTTTTCCTCTGAGACCTGAATGCAGAATTCAGAGACGGTCTGCTCTGCATTTAAGTTGAACCGTAATCTCCTCCTCCTTTCCCATTTCACACTACTAGTAAGATCGAGTCTGCATATTTAGCCTGCCCTGTGAATGCCCTTGAAAAGTTGATGCACAATTCAGCCTTTTATGACTCCATAGCCCAATGGATTAAGTCTCACAGCTCTATCTGTCCAACCACCCAATCAATCAAAACAAACAACCCTCAGAATTTCTATAACTAGCCTAATATCATCATTTAGAATTATCAAGTTAAATCATAAAACAGAGAGAGCCCTCTCTGAGTCTAGGAAGGCTAGGTCCTGGACTACAAAGTGGTTTGATGTTGCCCTCTGTCGTTTGTTCTTGCCAATCTTACAAATTATGGAGTGATAACAGTACCAACACGATCGAGCTCCACAGGGCGATGAACTCGGCCGTATGTTACCTTCCTGCAAAAGGTCCTGAATCTGCCTCTTGATTTCATCGTTCTCGAGAACAGAGTGTCGATAGATCAGTCCATTGGGCAGCGATGCACCTGGGGTCAGATCAATGGGGTGCTTGACCTGACAGTGCAGAGGCACCCCTGTGGGTGAGGTGAAGATGTCCCCATACTCCTCCACGACCTTGTCCTGTCGTGCGGAGGAGCCTTGTCTGGAGGTTGTGGCCATAGTCTTCTTCTTGCCCTGGGGGCAGATCATCAGGAAAACAAATTTCCTAGTTTTGGAAATGAGCTTACTGCATTGTTTTGCAGTAACCAAAAAGATAGCGACAAGCGGTGGTACCTCTGGTATCCTATACAACTTATTGCCCAAAGTAACAATAATAGCGCGAGGCCGGGACTCATACACAGCGTGTCGCTTCCACAAGTATGGTTGGCCTAATAATACATCACAAACATCAAAAGGAGCAATGTCACATAATATCTCATTTGTGAAGGGCTTGATGTTGTAGGGAAGGCAACACTGTTGGCTGACGCGGAGATCCTGTCCTTGGTGAAGCCACTTGATGGTGTACGGATGTGGGTGTGCTGTGGTCGTCAAGCCCAACCGCTTCACGACTTTTGCTGAATTGAGGTTATTTTGGCTCCCATTGTTGACAATGAACTGTAGCGGGGAACCCTTTACCCACATCTAGGAGTGGAAGAGATGCACACCCACATCCGTACACCATCAAGTGGCTTCACCAAGGACGGGATCTCCGCGTCAGCCAACAGTGTTGCCTTCCCTACAACATCAAGCCCTTCACAAATCCTCTCGGTTCCTCCTTCTGGATCTTCGCAGTGGCAATGGTGGCTTTGGGCTTCGCATCAATAATCTGCTTCCCTTTTTCATTCCCCTTGTCGGGTTTTGATTCAGAGTCGAAGCATGCATCTGATTCATAAGCCCTCATCTCGGCCACCAGCGACTGCTTGGCCCGACACTCACTTGTGTTGTGAGTGGAGCTCTTATGGAACTCACACCACTTTCCTGTGTCTTTCTTTGGCTTCGCAATGTTAGTTTTTGCTTGCGGCTTCGGCAGGTTGTCTTGGGCCACCATGCCTTGGCTTTGTCCTTTGTTCTGCGGTTTGGGGGCACCTTTCCCTTACTTTTGATTTGCAGATCCAAAGTCTCGTTTCTTCTGTTTGAATTTTTGTTCAATCTTGGTAGCATACTGGTATGCCATACCAAGTGAGGAGATGTCGAGGAACTCCATTTCCTCTTGAATGTATCTGTGAGGACAACTGCAGTACTTCAGCACCAAATGTTTCTCCGAATCTTTGATACCCAACTTTGTGCGTAGGGTATGGAACAGATTCGTCAGCTCATGCGCATCTTGATCCCTTTGTTGCCGCAACGTAGTCCATTGTATGTACTTGTCCTCATAGCTACCCACGGGATAGTATTGTTCCTTGATGGCATCTCGGAAAGAATTCCAAGTGGGTACGACCGAGAATAGAGAGGGTTCTGTCTCGTCCTTTTTCTCACAATAGGTTTCCCACTAGTCCTTGACATTGGGGGTCGCTTTGAGGAGTGCAAAAATAATTTTCTCTCGGTCGGAAAAGTCATGAACTGAGAAATATCCTTCTAATAGATTCAACCATCTATCTACGATGCCTGCATCTATTTGGCCCTCAAATATGGGAATGTCAAAGTTTACTTGTACCTTAAAGGGAGTCACGCCTCCAGAGTGGCCGCTGGATGCATATGCGCTGCTGGTGGGCAGTCGTTGAAGGATCTAGGAAAAGTTATCCATCATCGCGTTCCTTTGTTTTTCGAGGGCCTCCTCGAACAATATTTTGATAGGATCTCTTGTTCCCTCATCTTTCTTTTCGTCCCCCATGGGCGACCGTCGGGGTTTGCGAGGCTGATCTTTCAAAGGTTCAACTAGATTGAGCCCTAACTCCTTATACCCCGACCTCGTTGGGGACATGCAAAGAAGGATCGAGAATGAGCAGACCACTTTGATACCACTGATCCAGATTTATGCAGGAATGCAACAAAATACACATATAACCATAAATACAAAGATGCAGCGGAAATACGACTTCATTTCATTAATATCAAAGAACTGAAATTTGTTTATAGACAGAATGGAAATAAACTAGCTAGGGCGCTGGTAGCTTATCCCTGAGAAGAGATGTGGTGGCTATAGGCCTCTGAATTGTGTTGCAATGAGGTTCAAGGGCCTATTTATTATTGAGAAACAATGGAAAACCCTAAACATCCAAAAACCTAACCCTAGGAGATGAAGCGCCAAAACTATGGGCCCCGTTTGGGTAAATTGGTACATCAACTTCTCGAGGACGTAACTTTGGCATACGATCTCTGTTTGACCTCGTTAGAAAGATCTATTCGAGGACTACAACTTTTGAGTGAGCAACATCAGTCTGTAGACTCATGTTGCTCTCGATTTTCCCAAAAACGTCGTTTAGGGCCTCAAAACAACTCCGGAAGTTTAGGACCCGAAAAACTGCTAAAAATAGTAAACTGTGCTATAATTAAGGAAACTGAAAAACTAAAAGAAACAATGGTGGGGCCCCAAGTGGAATAGGCAGGTGGCCACCAATATCCACCTGGATCAATGTGTCTTGCAATTGGAGCCAACTGCTACCCCTCATTAAAGAGGGTTACTTATAGCCATTTTTCTTTTTGGGCAACACCATTTTAAGCCCAAAGAATGCAAGTCAACGTTGTGTAGGCCATATGTTGTTATGCATTATGGTATCCTAGGCCTATTATGGTCGGCCATACCCGATCCTTTTAGACTTCACTTTTGAGTTCTTTGATCTTGTATAGTATTGGAGAGGTTAGGAATCAAAACGGACCTACTTTGACGCACGGTTTAGAGGAGCCATTGGTTTTCTATGAGTGATCACATTACGTGTTGAGATTTTGGGGTAGCATCGAGTGTTCTCTAGCTTCGAAACTTTGTGGAGGGGCTAAGACACACGAGATCTCCAAGACCCAGAAAGCTTTTGGAGAAATTTCATCTAGTGTAATAGTTATTCAAATGATTAAATTTTTTAATGGGGACCCTAAGTCTAACTTAGGGAAATTAAAAAATTAAAGTGAATTAAATTACACATGTGGTGAAATGTTCTAAGTGACGTGGATGAAGCTTTCTTTTAATCTTAACCGTTGATAAGAGATTAGATCACGACCATTTGTTTCCCAACGAGAAAAGTATAAAGGAAGGGCTTGGGGTCAGTTGGAGAACACAGACACACACATTGTAGAGTATTGAAGCCAAGTCAAATTTCTGGGGCAGGGTTTGCTGAGGAATTCAAAGTGAGTTTAGAGTGCAGTGAGGGGCAGAGATCGACAATGGATGATCTGATCCGAGGCCAAGAATACAACAGCAGAGAGGCATCATCGTACTAGGGTAGCGTAGAGGCCAGCAGGAGGGACACAACCTAGCCAAGTTGATGCAGAGGCCACGCAGAGGGTGATGCAGAGCTGTCTAGGTGACGTAGAGGCAGCGCAGAGCCTTCCAAAGTGACGCAAGGGTAGCCTGCGTTGGGCTAGAGGGCTGACACAGAGGCTGGAGAAGACTGCGCTAAGGGTTCCAGTGGCCCAGAAAGGGCTTGTTATCTGTAAATCCTGATTGAGGGTGTGATTCAACCATACTTTCTGTCTCCGAGTGAAAGGTACAACTATCGTGTAATTTATCTGTAGGGCAGACAGTTTTTGGTGCCTAGATTGTTGTATTCAGATTTTGCATAATAATAAAACCCTCTAGAGCTGTTGCACCGGTTTTCCCGCATTGGGTTTTTCCAGGGACATTTGTCCGAAAAATCTGTGTGTAATTTTGTCACGTGTGTGCTGTTTAGTAAATGATCTGTAGATGTGTAGGCTGCAATTTGTATTTGCTTTAATGTTTTTCTGAATACTTTAGTTAAATAACTTGTTAAGTTAATTAAACAAGTAGGCGAAGTAGATCAAGACACTGTAGTAGGGTTTCTGTTTTGAAACTTTCACATGGTATCAGAGCATTGTAGATCAAGCTGATCCACGAGCAAAGCAGTTGAAGAAATTTGCTACAGGAAGGGCAGCTGAAGCAGCAGGGATCCAGAAGAAGGCATCGCAACACTAGGAGGGACGCAGACCCTGCAAGGGTGATGCAGAGCCAGTCTGCTCACGCAGAGGCTGACACAACTCCAGAGAGGTGACGCATAGCTAGTCTGCTCACGCAGAGGCTGACGAACACTAGAAGAGGGATGCTGAGCCAGTCTTCTCACGCAGAAGCTGTCGCAGCACCAGTTGGGTGACGTAGTCCAAGTTGGGAAGTTGCTGTGCAGTTTGCCAAGACCAAAAGTGATGTTTCGGGTCTTCAGAAGTCGCTGGTGTGGCGCAGGTTCTATCGGTGCAAATCAATGCCTAGCAAAGGTGACAAAAGCGGGAGGGGAACAGTCGCTCAGCAGATTCTCTAGCCAAGGAATCTAAGTTTGATCAAGAGGAGTGATCATAGAGGACTGATTCGTCAGAGTTGGTGAAGGATTTCCGGGAGGGAAAGCATTGGTCAGAGGGAGCACATTCTCTAGAGGGTTCTTTTGCCAAGAAGCCCAGATCCAATTCTTTGCTGAGAATAGCAGCAGCGGAAGGGAGAAGAGTTTTTGGTTTGATAGACTGAGCAGAGATGGTTTCTCATGGACTGAAAGATTAGGATAGGTTGACGGTGTGTCCAACTTTGTTATCTGGAGGGCCAGAATCCTGACAGTCTTGGATGAGTACGACATCAAGGACCATGCGGAAAATTGTCCTAGTTGTGCCTACCGATGCAGATCCCCTGAAGAAATTCAATGAGAATTAGGCGCAAGCTAAGCCCCTGATCATGGATGGAGTAAAGGATCACGTGGTCCCTCATATTGCCGAGAAAAACACGACAAACGAGATGTGGACAACATTGAATACGATGTATTAGGGAAGCTCCATCCAGAGGAAGATGCTTTTGGAGAATCAGATGCGGTTGTTCCAGATGCAGAAGGGAGAGGAAATCGATCCCTTCCTCTTTAGACTTTAGACTATCCAGGACCAACTAATTGCTATGGGGTCAACTCCGGATGAAGGGTTCATGGTGAGGACTGCCCTGAATGCAATCATCGATGAATGGGAAATGTTTGTCCAAAGCATCTAGGGTAGAGCAGCGTTACCATCCTGGGTGGACATTTGGGAAATCCTCCGTTAGGAGGAAATCAAGAGAATAACCAAGAGGCAAAGCAGCAGCGGTGGAGTCAAAGTAAAGAAAGAGGAGGAGGAGGATGCAACCCTTCATCTAAGGGATAGAGACAGCAAGGGAAGAAGAAGAAGGACCTATCAAAGGTTCGGTGCTTTAAATATGGCGAACTTGGACACTTTGCCAGCTCTTGTCCTAAGAGGAAGGACAAGGAATCTTCTGATTCCAAGGTAGTAGCAGCGAAAGGGGACAATGGCAGTGACAATGATGTAGCCATGAGTGCTCATGAACCAAGGAAGTGGGGCGATATTGATCTGTAGCAGAACTACAGATGGTGGCGGGATCCTTGAGGTACCCAAACTCTTGGATCACATACGAGCTACGAGAGCCTTAAGACAGTAGCAGGATGACTGGAGCAGTGGGTTCAGAAGATCATAGTGAAGTAGAGGCAGAGCTGGGATGCTGAAGTTTGGAGCAGTGCAGAGGAAAGGCAGCAGCAGCGTAGAGGTAGTGCTGCAGTGTAGTGCTGTGCTTCAGAGAGACAGTGCAACGCAGCAGCAGAAAGAGCTTCAGTGATGAGATGCAGCCCAACTGAATTGTCTGTTAGTGATTGGGTGATGGTCCTTCAGTTGCTTACTTCTCAGCAACTGAGTTGCAGTGCAGTAGTTAGCAGTGGCAGTGCTATGGGCAACATGATGCAGCAAATTTAGAGGGAGTTGCAGTATAGATGTGGCAGTCTCAGCGATAGTGACATGGGTAGCAGTATAGTGGCAGCAGCGCAGTGGATGGAGGGCAGCAGGCCAAGCATCAGCAACGCATATACTGATGCTGAGATCAGGTGGAAGTATTGCTAGAGCACACTCCTCGCTAAGAGGGAGTGTTGAGATTTTGGGGTAGCATCGGGTGTGCTCTAGCTTCGAAACTTTGTGGAGGGGCTAAGACACACGAGATCTCCAAGACCCAGAAAGCGTTTGGAAAAATTTCATCCAGTGTAATGGGAACCCTAAGTCTAACTTAGGGAAATTAAAAAATTAAAGTGAATTAAATTACACATGTGATGAAATGTTCTAAGTGACGTGGATCAAGCTTTCTTTTAATCTCAGCCGTTGATAAGAGATCAGATCATGGCCGTTGGTTTGCCAACGAGATAAGTATAAAGGAAAGCCTTGGGGTCAGTTGGAGAACACACACAGACATTGCAGAGCACTGAAGCTAAGTCGAATTTATGGGGTGGGGTTTGCTGAGGAATTCGAAGTGAGTTTGCAGTGCAGTGAGGGGCAGAGATCGGCAAGGGATGATTTGATCTAAGGCCGAGAATACAACAACAGAGAGGCAGCATCGTACCAGTGCATCGCAGAGGCCAACAAGAGGGACGTAGCCTAGCCAAGCTGATGTAGAGCCGTCTGGGTGACGCAGAGGCAGCGCGGAGCCTTCCAGAGTGACGCAGGGGTAGCCTGCGCTGTGCAGAGGCTGAGTTGGGCTAGAGGGCTAACACAGAGGCTGGAGAAGACTGTGCTGAGGGTTCCAGTGGGCCATAAAGGGCTCGTTATCTGTAAATCCCGATTGAGGGTGTGATTCAGCCAGATTTTCTGTCTTCGACTGAAAGGTACAACTGCTGTGTAATTTCTCTGTAGGACAAACCATTTCTGGTGCCCAGATTGTTGTATTCAGATTCTGCATAATAATAAAACCCTCTAGAGCTGCTGCACCGGTTTTCCCGCATTGGGTTTTTCGGGGGCATTTGTTCGAAAAATCTGTGTGTAATTTTGTCACATGCGTGTGTTGTTCAGTAAATGATCTGTAGATGTGTAGGTTGCAGTTTGTATTTGCTTTAATGTTTTTCTGAATACTTCAATTAAATAACTTGTTAAGTTAATTAAACAAGTAGGCGAAGTAAATCAAGACACTGCAATAGGGTTTCTGTTTTGAAACTTTCACACTATGTAGGACCAATCCAATCCATAAGTCTTGAGTGCACCTATGTCTAAACCATATGGTCATGTGCCATAGAATCTGTATGCATTCTTTTGCCTTGGTGCATTATTCATTTCATAGTTCTCGACATGACAGTCTTATAGTTCACAACATGTCACATTTCCCAAGGTTCTTCAGGGATCCTCATTCATAGCGTCCCTAAAGTTCAACAAAGGCTTAGAGTGCTCAACATAATATATAGTTGACACGTCATATGGAAATTTTGTCAAAATGTGAAGGCATCAAGGATATATTCCCAGTCAAAGGTGGCTATCCCCTCTTTGTGGCACATGTGGGTCAAAGAAGGCATTTTGAGGTCCATACATGATCAAATGGGACATTTCTTACGTCAAAATTCATCTAAGAAATTATTCCAAGCACACCTATGTGTTCAATTCCTCAAGGCATTGAAGGCATTTTGATCTAAGATCTGGCTCACTAAAATAAGATGTCAACCCACACGTGTGAGAACTATAGGAATTTTTGAAAGGTCAAATCTAGCCATTGGAGATAATTGAATGATGAAAAGGTCGATTACTTAAATGAATTCAAGTTGCCAAGAAAAAAGGTGGAAGAGCATTACAACTTAAGTCAATTGGACCAAGTCAACTTTCTTAAGCTAGCTATTTGACTTCTCCAAGTGAAGGTTGAGGGTTTAAGGGTCAAGTAAAGTTAACGTTGAATCAAAGGTGGGAAAAATTTAGCTATTTAAAGGTGATGATCCTTTCTCCAAGAAAAGTGAGCCTCTCTTTCAGGAAATCAAGTCAAATTAATCCACTTAGAGCCTCCTTCAAGCAAATTCAGCCCTCCCAAAGTAGCTGTTTTTTTTCTTTGGAAGCAAATCAACCTCCCTTTCGTGGGCATTTTCTCATGTAAAAAATATTTCTCATTGTAAAGACTTAGTCTTAGGGTCGTGGATGACAAGTCAAATCATTTATTTGGAAGAGTGTTTCAAATTAGCCATTAGAAAGAAAATTATATTGGGCTAGTCTGTCATTCCATTTTTTGTTGTGAATTGTGAGATCATCATGCTATAATAAGATTTTTTTATTTATTTTCGAGCAGAGACTTGTTTTGTGGATCGATTCTTCTATTCTTTTTCTTCTTAGCCATATAGAAATTGTGTTTCATAAGATTTTTGTAGGTTTTCCAAATTACACAGCTTGTGGATCGATCCACTAAGGGTCTATATAGTTACATGGAAGAGGAAGGTTAGGGCACTAGTCCTCACTTTCTCTTTGTTGGATTAGGGCTATCAAAATTTGATTGTTAGACAAACCCTTTTCAGGGGTTTCTTCTTCCATGACAGGATCTCTCCTAATCCATAATTGATCCATTGGCCGGAGGTATTCCAAGAGGAAATTGCTCCTAGTTGGATTTGGCTACTAGTACATCATGTTAGACTAGAGTTAGGGAAACCAACGTTTGGACTCCAAACTCACATCTTAGTCCAAAAGTACAAGGTTGATATAGAAAAGGTTGTGATCGCAATCCAACACTGGGAGAAGTAATTTGTAAGACTAAGATAAGCCTCACCGCACCAACCACTTAATTAAAAATCCAAAACTCTTATCAAATTTTTGTTTAATAAAATATAAACATTTCACTAGCTTGACCTTAATTTCTATTTTTCAGCTAGTTTTATCACTTGGGTTGTGCTTGAATCTTATCCATTTGGCCCAAGAAAAGTATAGCTTGGTTTTATTGTGTAGGAAAACTGATCCAAAGCAAATTCAAGGGGCTGTCCAAAGGTTTTGCAGGTCTGCAATACAATTTATAGCAGCAGATTTGAATGGTAAGTGAAACCGTCTTCTAAGGGTTTGAGTCTAAAGATATGTACTTGTAAACCCTTGTTATTTTTTTATTCTAGGTCATAATTCATCATTATTTCAAATGAAGAATCATTTTCCAACTTGCCACAATTTAAATTTCTGCGTAAATAAAATTTGTCTTTCGACCCCTTGGGGATTTGACTCCTTTTAACGAGTAGTATTTTCTGGATCGCAATATTTTTCAAATTGTTCACTTTTTCTTAGTGTTGGGACGTTTTATTGACATATATTCACTGTCCTATCATTTCCACATTTCGATCCACTTTAAAAGAGCATTTTATAGGTTTGTGGGTGGCCCCAAAGTGGGGTTTAGCTTGTTGGTTTCTGCATTTTTTTTAGCTTTTTTCTGGATTTGAAGTTACAAAACAACAAACTCATTGTTGATTTTCAGCCATTTACCAAGGTCTACAACAATTAATTTATCTCAAACTTGGTAAGGGCTCCTATCACTCAAACTTTGTGCTATTTTAATGCTTATTTTCCATAATTAGAGTGCTATTTTCTTGCTGGTCTGCATTTTCTGCAGTCAGATTTTCATATTTAGATCGATAAAATCTTTAAATTAACTTTTAGACTCCATCACCCAAAAGGTGCTATTAGGCACTAGCCTATGAATCTGTGCTGGAAGGTAAGGTATTTAGTGTAGGGAATCCTCCCCTGGTTTTGTAGGAGTTGGCATAAAGAGTGGGGATTCATGCCAAAGTGATAGTGGGCACTTGGCCCATCTGGTGCCACCATAACATAAAGAAATAAATGGAAAAAATAAACTTGCATAGATCCATCTTAATCTTGAATCTTTTAAGCAGGGAAATATTTACACCTAGTTTTTTTTTACCCCTCTTGGGGCTTAAAAGACCCAGGGTTAAGATGGAATATGGTAATCATAATTCTATCAGACTGATCACAATCAATAAAAAAAAGGAAACAAGTTGATGACTTTGTAGGAAGCCACTCACATCACAATAGCAAAATATGAAACTAATATTTATTTCAGGAAGATATACCAAGGTCACAAGATCAAGATGAATAGCTAGGTCAACAAAACTAGAATAGATGCCAAAAGAAATGCTTCTTAAAAGTTATAGTGATTGTAAGGTTTAGCAGTTGATGACGTGATTTACATTTAAAGGAAGGTTCTTTCTTCTTTGTACTTCATTGGGGCCCAGATGAACCAAGCACACAGAGTTCCAACAGTTTGTGAGAGAAATTTAATAAATATTTGTGAGAGAATCTGAGTTTAAATGAATCTAATTGCCCAATATATCATTTTTGTTTCTTTCCTTATGCATGTGTCCTGTGAATAAGCCTCAGTTAAATAGTGCAAGGCAGATTCTATAAATCCATTATGCAGTAATTAGATAACCATCCCAGTAGGTTGCACGTGAATGGAAGCGCCCTCCATATGAGCTTAGGTGTATTCAGTTCTATGTTCTTGTGGGGATCTATATCTTGTATGCATTGACTGGTTTCACTCCATATGGAGTGGGTTATTGATCATTGGTTGAAAAATGGATGTAACCCACTCTTCTTCAACAAAAATAATATTTGTCGATAAAACTGTATTTGTCTTACATTTTTAGTCAGCCAAAGATGTGCTTCCTGTTGTCAGCTTTAAGCCTGTAAACCCAAAGGCATTATGATTAGTTAAAAATAATAATGATAATTTAAGAGGGCTTAAACTTGGATGAGGTGCAACTAGTTCTTAGCTTCAGCGGAAGTGGATTTGGTCTCAGAGTTTTAAGTCTGAACTCCGCTCAGCAATTCAGTTGGCGTCAATAATTTTTTATTTTTTTTCCAAAGGAAATAAATTCACCACCCTCTAAGCCCAAGGGCTAAAGTGAGGTTGTTCATAGCCTCATACTAGGCCAGCTCACAGATATACTCACAAGGCTCGAAGCCATTACAACAATATTCATCAAAGCATTATAGCTCATGATGTCACTGGTGGGGAGTTGAACCTGGGTGGAGAAGATAACAACCATTCTGCTTAACCACCCGAGATAACCCCAATTAACAGTATTTGTCAATATACTTGAATACATCACCCGATTCCTTGGTTTAATGATGTATTTAATTTGGCAAATAATATACTCAATGACTCCGTGCTTATTGCTTACTGTGTTCCCTTTTTTATTGGTTGAATAAAATAGTTCTCTTTCAGAGTTTCTTAGTTTCCTCTTCTTAGCTGAATGTTTATATCTGGAACTAATGAACTGAATGTTTCTTGACAATTTCAGAAGTTCTGGATTGAGCGGGCGACAGGTAAATTGTGCTTTATGTTATCGGCAAGGGATTTAGATATATGTCAGGGAGATGATAACCATTGCTGGCACTGGGTTTCTCAGGATGACACCAGGTAACCCAACAATGCATTCTTTCAATTTTTTTGTTAATACTAACAAGAAAACATCATGTAAAGAATATCTAATAACACAGTTTTGACTTTTGACTACAGTTTCAAGGAGATAGCGGAGCTACTTGCAGTATGTAGGCTTGATGTGCAAGGTCAATTTGACTGCAAGCTTTTGTCTTCTGGTATAGCATATGCTGTCTCATTTAGGCTCAAACTGCATGAGTCACCCCGTGGAACTGACCAGTTTGATAGAGGTTTTCTTCTCTTCTTGCGTCGAATGTATGCATGGGTTCGTAAGCCAGTCAAATTCTTACTTACAACTCCTTGGGGTGATCACCAGGAATCTGCTCGATATTTGAGTAACACAGATGCCGCAGTTGAAAAGGAAGGGTACCAGTTGACTCCCTTTAGACATGTAGAGGAGGGCTGGATGGAGTTTGATGCAGGAAGATTTGTTGTGGAAGAAGAGGATAATCCAGGTTTGATAAAGTTTTGCATGAGGGAATGGGAAGGTGGGTATTGGAAAGGTGGACTTCTTTTAGAAGGAGTTAAGATTCAACCGACTTCTTTGGCCATTGAAAGTACAAATGCTAATCAAGAATAGTATTGGGCTCAAAAGTTCTTCTTTGCCAGAGTGCTATCTGATGATTGTTGTAATCTCTCATTAAAATTATATAATTTGGTTCTGATGCATCATTTAACAAGTTTATTAATAAGCATATCAGTCTTATTATTTTCACACATTGAAACATATCACCAACATTTTGGGTAGTTCGGAAACGAACAATTCCAGTGGGAATGCTTTGATTTCTCTTTTCAGTATCTTCAAATCTATGTGTTTATTTATTTGATTACTGGCGTATAGTCAATGTATTGAAATGGCTATATTGGAATTTCTCTCTTTCGAATGTTCAATTCTATGTATTTCTCGGTTCAATCCATGGAGTGCATTCAATATACAAAACTGGCTATAACAAAGTTTCTCTTGTTATTATCCACAACTGATCGAAAACTGTTTTTATGTGGTGCGAATGATTTAATAACTATATTTGTGTCTTAATGTTTTACTTTATGTCCTTATCCATTATGTACATCTTCTGAGAATGATGTACTGTCTAGCAAGGTTACTATTACAACATGAAAAAGCGTGTCTTATTCTGCATTTTCATGGGCTCTCTCGCTGGCAGAGCAGAAATAATTTGAACTGCATTTTCATGGGCTTTCTCGCTGGCAGATCAGAAATACTTTGAAGCTTAGTGGCTGTTACAAGTTGTGGGGAGACTGGGAGGCCATGCACCTTTTTCTGCCTTAACCAAATGTCATTCATCATCCAGAGGCAAGAACAAAGGTGTGGGGAGTATCGTTGGTTTGATGGAGGCTTTCTTGTAGACATATCTATCCATGGTGTCGATTTGGGCGCACTTGACACATATTTGGGGTGCATAGTTGCATGGTTGGAAGATTGGGAAGTGCCCTCCAACCATTTAGTTGAATCTCTTTGGGAGAATTTGAAGGAGGACAGGTTCAATGAAAGGTTTTTCCATCTGTTTCTTCTTCTCATGGATGATTAGGGATTTTTTGCAAGAATTGCAAAAGCCCGTTTGCTACTGAAATAAGCTTTCATAGAAAGATAGTTTGTCACAAAAGAAGAGATTAGGAATGAGGTTGTTGAACTCCCCCTAGTCCTTGATGTAACCTTGAATTATTGAAGAATTTGGCAATTGTTATTTCTGCTGTTTGGAGAGGTGTGTTATTGCACTTTTTATTTATTAGTTGCACATTATTGTTCATTGTAATTTCATGGTTGTGTTAGTGCATCTTGTTTAAGGGCTCTTACTTTTTTTTGCATAATTTGAAAATATGTTTTTGACTAATTATGGCACATAAGGGAATGGCTTAATTATGTCTTTTCTATCATATTCAAACCCTCTCACTTTAAGATCTTATTACCACACAATCTCTCACACCAAAAGATGAAAAAGTCTTAACACCTAAATGGAGACATGTGCAACTAGGAGCATGGTCATTTTCACCTCACCATCTCTCTGCACTTTATATCAAGGATAAACTTGAGTCAATGGGGGCTACACTAAGTTCGCTAGGCTTCTTGTAGTATGAGTGGGAGAAAAGGAAGCCTAACAACAATGTAAATAGAAATAGAAAATGTAAAGAAATGGGCTTGGAGATGATGAATGAAAGGGGAAATATAGTGCAAATATAGTGCCTCATTACTTGGGCTATGGAATGATGGATCAAATCTACAAGGGTGTTCACTAAGAGTTAGCAAGCAAGACATAACAAGGAGTAGAAAGGAAAGTGCCTCATCATAGGAGCTCCACAATCCAAACTAAAGGTATGAATTTCCAAACTTTCGCCCACTTTGGGAGATCTAGTATTTTAAACTTCTTCTCTCCAAGTAAAGGGGCAAGCTTCACTCACAATAAGAGGTCCTATAGTTTTATTCCTCTCCTCAAGACGAGATTCTTCCCAACTTTAGCTTTTGTCAATCTAACCTGTAATACAAGCTTACTAGATATGCACCTAGAACTTATATTACCACAGAAATAAGATTGTACAAAAATGAAGCATAACTTGCATAATAATTACCTTCTTGCTTGGAGCTAACATGCTCACAAGTTTTTCCATTAATCCTCTATTCTAATCCGCATACAGAACGAGTAGAGAAAACCTTTATATAGGTTTTAACTCAACTTTCATCCCTAATAAAATACTATTTTCCAAAGAAAATATAACTAACTAGGGGGGTGAATTTGATTAAGAGCCATGTTACCCACCAAAATGGGTAACCCCATAGGAGAAAACTTTTTCTCCCATCTTAGATAACCAACCAGCCAACGACCCTATACATTTGCTCATTGATGATGATATGTCGTTTTCTCCACCATTTGCACTAGTGATGCACCTCTTACCATTTGACATTCCTCTTGGATGAAGGTGGGATACCACTCAACAAGTTCTTTGACCATTTTGCAATAGAGTGATTTTACTTAATATTTGGGGCATTTAACATGGATAAATGGGTGATGTGGATGATTGACTGATCTTAACTATAAAATTCTTCTCACCCTACCAAGTTTTTCTTCTCACCCTACCAAGGGTCTAATCTTTAACCCTAGTCCAGTGGGACCTCCTCTAAGGCCTTAGGGTCACAGAAGGGGCATTACTTGGGAAACTTGGATTGAAGTAGTGTGTCCATTACGCTTTCCATACTTAGCCTTTTTCATGCCACATCATTTTTTTTTATATCATCTCCATCCTTCGAGTTAATTGTCATTAGTTTATTGGGATTTGGCTGGAAAACTTTTCCTTGAAGGTTGATGTAGCTAAAAGAACGAAAATCCATACTGTTATGAGGAATTCTAATCTTCAGATAAACTAGTCTTCCCTGAGTGTGATGTTCCTTCACTCGGAACAACAGAGGAAAGGTAAATGCTATTCTCTCTATAATCAACAAATAAACATAAGATAAAGAGATTTACTTGTGATCCTTCTCTCTTGTTCTTCTTCTTTCGTCGTTTTCGATCCAACTGAACTCGTGAGATCAATACCTGCAATTAAAACCAGAAGACAACACATGACGATACAAATATACAATATCTATTTATCATTACCAGATTGAACTGACTAAATATGAGAATATATGCACATATTGAGAATCCATTCACAAGATACAGATGCATATATGGGAGAAAGAACCAATATATTTATTGCAGTATTAGGAGGGATAGATTACAACCAGTCGATTAGTTCACTGTCAACTTGCTCCAACTTCATCCTGTCCTCATCACACCAAGCGTCAATCCAGCAACATCATAGTACTTCAGCTCTCCAAGAATTGAGAATCCAACAACATAACACTACATAAATTTCTTCCTCCCTTGCACTTAGATGAGTGTTCAATTTATAGGGAAATTGTAGGTAGTTTCTCAATAAATGATATTGAATGGATGTCTAATAACAGATGAGACATGCTTCCAGGTTCAATGGTGATGGATGGACACGTGTATTCAAAGTATGACACCTATGAGCTCTTCTAGAAGGAACTGGACATGTAGCAGAACAATGATGATTTCGCTCCGAAGAGACCAACACGCCCTTAAGTGTTGGGAAGTGCTTCGCAGAGCACCCTTGCATGGGGGTAAGTGCTTTGCAACGCACTTAGGCCCATTCAGAGGAGCATTGATGAGTTAATGGGTCATTTTAACTATACTTCAAACGTTGAAACTCTCATGAATTAAAGCCATCAGTGGAATGACTTCTCTAGGGCATGTAACAACTAAATTAGGGGATAATAGACCCTGTTCATTCTTGTCTTAAGGATGATGCCCAAATTGACCTATAATAGCTGCCCCCTAAAGCATGAAGTCAAAATAATGCTAATATTTGGATGAGATGCTTTATGGTGTGATGAGTAGGATCTGAAGCTGACGGTGACCTACATCAAGTTGCAATACATTACATCATGATATCTTGTACATCTTGAACATGAATTGTCGAGGGAGGCATGCCCATGCTCAACACATAAACTATCATAACACGTTCATAAATTAGAAAGTCATCTATAGATATAGACATGCCTACAGATATAGACCCATGATAGGATGACCATCTGTATGTAAAGCCATTGTACGAATGATGTGGTACAATTCTTGAAATCGCAAAGCTTGGATGGATGAAACTAGATTAGGGGTCTTCTATTTCGTTTACTCGATCGTTCAAGTACAAGTCTAACCATGCGAATATGTGATTTAAAGTCGAACATGGGAAGACATTGTCTGATTACCAACCAATGATGTAAGCCATTAACAGACACAAGAGAAACCACCGTTGATGTTAATGGTTCTCAAGGTACTGCAGTACAATTTGCAAGATGTGAATAGATGATTTGATGTCGAACGATAAACAAAATATTTTGGTCGAATGTATGTGATGTCAACTTATCGCCAGAAGCGAGAAACCCGTCGTTGATGTAAGCAAGTTCCAAGGCACTGGAAGGATGTTTCTCAGTCAACTTTCCGTATGATGAGCTGATGTCGACATGAAGCAGCTCGTCGCAGATACGACATGAAATGACAGTAATGATTTTGGAGACAAAATGTGACTTGATGAAGCAATGTTCAGGGATGGTGATCATGAAAATGGAGGTTTATGAGTATTGTAGAAGATGAAGTATTACTAGATGACTTCTCTTGAACATATCGACGCCACTAAATGGATTGGAAGCATTGACCCAAAACCGAAGTGATGGATGGTATGATAAACCGTCAAGATGATTACCCACCCAAAGCCACTGAGTTGAAGTGAAAGTTTCATGTTCAAGAGCGACCTGCTACCATAAAGTGTTTTGTTCTTTTTCCCAAGTTTTCCCCAGTCATTGCTGACTAGTACCTCTTTTACTTTTTAACAAGCTTGAGGAGGGTAACATATGCTTGATCTATAATTTGACCCTTCGGGTGAATCCATCGCAATTTGATGATTTAATGAGTCTAGCGATAGTGAAACTCGATCTTGTCATGATCAGACAAGTTCGTCGATATTTGATGTTTTAACGAGTCTAACGACAGTGAAAATTTTGTCCTTTTTCATGTTTAGAGAGTTTGAAAAAGAGACGAAAAGAAATCTCCATGAGTCATTTTTCATAAATTTGTCGCTCAAGTCTGAAAAAGTGTAAAATGATACCTAAGAAAACCTCTTAGCCATGTTCGACTAAGGTGTTCCTTTTTCATAAATAATCTATCTGAGTCTGGAATAGTTAAACTTACACTAAGTAGATGTCGTTTAATTTCCTTTTACGAGTTCGAAAATACAAGTGCTCAAAAATCTTTTCACAGTAACGGAGTCTGAAAAGAGCTAAAAAAAGACTCCAAGGGGTTTCTTTTTCGATGTTTAATAGAGCTCAAGAAAGAGATAAAAGTATGCTCTGTGGTCAAATCATTTTTGGATAATTGTGCACTTCAAACTCACTGTATCAGTTGTAAACCTGTCCAGAGAACCATCAAACAAATTAAAAATACTTCTCTCATAGTAAAAATGAACAAAAACTATAGTCACATCATTAAATATGATTAAAATAATCAAAATGACTAATAAAAAGAAGTTTTTACCATTTCATTTTAGCATTCCATAGTTACCATTTGAAATTTCGGAGCTATGAACCTGTTTTTCCCTCGAACTTTAGCGGTCGATTGCGACAGTTTCAGTGGACGATTTCTCATGCCGTTTGATCTAGGTTGTAGATGTGAACCTTCTCTTCCTTTTAGTGTCATTTTTGTTTCATTTCATGTTGAATTTTTAGGTTTTTGAGCCCCCTAGGGTAAATCTATTGCGTTCTAAGGGAAACACACCCTTGCATGTCAAAAAGTGCGTTGCAGAGCACTGAAATCGAAGCTTAGATGCTATGCAACATTCTGTCTATGGCCCAGGGGTGCATTTTGCACATTTTACAAATTTGTTTCTTGCTGTGTGCTAAAAAATTCCCAATTTTTTTGCATGAAATAGATCCTAATGAAGCTTATAGTTGGATTTCAAGTATTGATTAGATCAAAATGACCCTTACATGGCGAGAAAGAGAACATGAAGAACAAGACATGATTGCCCTAAATGATCCTAGCACTATAAGAGCCCTCAAGGATTGTGGGTTACTTAAGTATTTCAGATTATCAGGGATGAGACATCATCTTGAAATATTAGAGTTCCTGGTTCGTTCATGGGATCTAACATCTCAGGCATTTCATATTGGGGACAAAGTGCTCCCAATACTAGTTGAGGATGTTTACTTTCTTACTTGATTATTGAAACGTGGTTCTCTTGTTTCCCTCATGGGATCTGCTCGTGGAGGCGAGACAGTGAAGGACTACATATGCCAACATTGTCGGCTAGATACTAAACCTAGCAAATATGGAAAGATAAACATTCGTGATGTGCGTGATTTGCCTCTGAGAACTATCCTTTTCACTATTGCAAAACTTGTTGGCTCTGTGACACTACATGTCACAAACTGATCATATATGCAGTATGCTCTTGAGTGTCTCGAACCGACAGTGTTCAACTGGGATGAAGCAGTACTCTTTCAGATGAAAGAACAACTAACTAAAGTAAAGGGTGGCAGAATTTTCTTTTTTAGTTATGGTTCGATCTTGATTTCCTTTAGTTTAGAGAGAGTTCCATTGATGCAGCCGCAACATGTGACACTGAGCATTTTTGGTCCTAGGGATCCTCGGATGCAAAGATGGGTCAAATTGATGGCTAGGCATGCTGGTAAATCGACTATCATATTTACTACTGCATTCTTTCCCTGACTCCGATGACAAAATATCACCATAGAGGAGTATCTGTACGCAGGTGTAGATTTCCATGGAGATCAAGATTTGATTTTACCAGATGGCATTCAATGGGGTGCAATTGATAAAAATGTTTTGACCATGTTTTTGATTTTAAGGTTTCTACATATTTTTGTATTTTTGATGTTTTCCAAGACTAAACTAAAGTTTTTATGTACACATATGTGGGTCATGTTCGACTAGTGGGTCGACCAGAGTAGGCAACAGATGAACCAACAGAGAGGACTATTGGGAGATAAGTCCTTTGGGATTTAGATCTGACTGAGACTCTTGCTGAGTTGCAATAGCATGTTGAGGGATTGACTCTTGGGATACTGGATGTTCGGATCGAGATTTACCTATGAGGCTGCAGCGCCATACTATTGGTGTTCCTAGCTGTTGGATGAGGCTATTGTGCAAGATACTAGAGTAGTTGCTTTTTATCATGAGCATCACTAGTTTTACTTTTGAAATTTTTGTATACATTTTGAGGTCAGATGACCAATGTGTCTTGGGCACAAATTTTGTAAAAACCTAAAATTTCTATCTATTTTGTTTTAAAGTTTTCCCATGTTTAATGCGTAATCCTATTCAATTGTATGATATGAATTGAAAATGTATCTTTACATGTGTTGCAAATGTATGTTTAAAACATAATTCGCTAAAGAATCAATTAATGTGTTCAAATTTCTGGAAATGTGTTGATATTGAATGTAATCAAAATGTCTTTTCAAAATTCGAACTCTAAGGAACATATGATGAATTTTTGGATTTTGGATGGTATAGACTCTAGTAAGTTGTAGTATGACAAGCTGTGAGTCTAACCTAATGATGATGTGGTTAATGCCAAGTGAAATGGCATTAAAGAGAAGTTCGATCAACGCGCTATACTCAATGATATTGTTCGTGGATCGACTAATAAAAATCCCTTGAAAACTCACTAACTCGCCACCTGAAGTGAAAATGGCCCATGCTGCAGAAGACAGGTTCTACATACTACGACTAGCACCATTGGCGTACCCAACGAATGGTTCCAAAGATTCAAACATCTGCAATGAAATTTAAAGTGGATTACTAACTTCATGAAAAATTTGAAAAACAAACTAAGACAATGAATGAAAATCTAAGTATATATACAATATGTTACAAAAGTTTACTACGCTCAATTAAGCAGAGTAGCGTTTAAGATACATATCATTTCAAGGCTGCGCCAACGTAATTCCATCATAATCAACGAACTCGTAGGCACCCTTAGCCAGAATTTTTTTGACAATGTAGGGGCCATGCCATAGTGGCTCAAATTTTCATGTTCCTATCAAATCATCTTCCTAATCATAAAGTAATACCATGTCTCCCTCTGAGAATATGCGAGGCTTGACATTGCGGTCATATTGTGCCTTGATTCGTCTCTTATGCACTTCATTTTCCAATGCGGCTTCACGACGTGTTTCATCTAGATGGATGAGGTTTAAAAGATGTGCTTCTTCATTAGAGGTGTCAGGTAACAAGTCAATAGTGAGTTTTAATGACATAATTTCACATTAGATTGGTAATAAGATAACTTCCAGACCATATACCAACTGAAAGGGAGTAAATCTGGTCGCATTTCTCACCGAGGTTTGATATGCCCATAAAGCCGAGTACATGATTAAATTCCAATTTCGTTTGTGAACCCATATCATTCGTTGAAGCATTCGCTTAAGGATCTTGTTAATGGATTCAACTTGTCCATTAGATTGCAGATAATAAGTGGTAGAACTATCATGCAACAGTCCTAATTTGGTAGTGAAATCATTCATCATGTTATTGCGAAAATGCTTACCATGATCTATAAATATAGCTTGTGGTACAAAAAATCGAAAAACGACATGATTGAAAAAGAACAATGCAACTGCTTCGCCTGTGTTATTGAATGTAGGCATCACTTCGGCCCACTTGGTAAAGTATTCTACTGTGACAATAATATAATCGTTCCCCCCGGCCGAACGAGGGTTGCAAGTCATGAAGTTAATGCCCCATTTTGCAAATGGTCCCACAGTGATGACATGATGCATTGGTGTTGGCGACATGCAGATTTTACGATCAAATATCTGGAAAACATGACAACTTCTGACTGCGAGAATGCAGTTGCAGAATATGGTTGGCCAAAAGTAACCAGCGCGTAGAATATTCTGTGCGGTAGCGTACCCAGAAAAATGTCCACCACAAGCACCAACATGAAAATCAGTCAAACTTTCTTAGCCTCCTCATGAGTGAGGCACCTCCTTAAAATCGTATCGACACCATGATGATAAAGTGTATTGTCGACGATCATATAATCTTTGGCTGGGTATCGAATACATTGATGTCGCGTGTGAGATGTATTGGGTTGGAAAGTTTGGGTTTGGAGATAGATGATAAAATCTCCATACCAAGGGTCAGATGACCCAATAAAAAACAAAGACTCATATGGAATTGATGGTTCCGAATTAGACTCAGTACTATCATAGGGGAGCTCACAGAGAAGCTCAACAAAAACCAAAGACTTATTTGACAAATTCCAAATCAAATTCCAGCAAAATGACAATCCATTTTGAATATTACCCCCCAACAATTGACGTGACATAATGTATGTCCTAGGGTTGCAATCCAAAATGAAAATGGTCTTCCGGAGTAGGATATAATGACAAAATATTTGGACAACTTGGACTGCTGCCAATGCCAGTTTTCCGACGTATGAGTACCTAATTCCGTGTCATTGTGATTACGACTCAAATAATATATAAAATGTTCTATCCCATCATATTCTTGGACTAAAACCATAGCAATGGTTGTATCTGCAGCGGCGAGATACAAGAAATAATCACTCTGATAATTAGGGGGATATATTAATGACGCTCAGATAATGGTATCTTTAAGAGCATCAAAAGAAGCTTGCGCAACCTTATTCCAATCGAAAGGAATCCCCTTTTCCAAGAGATGAGTAAATCCCTTAGCCATTTCGATGTATTTGGGTATGAAGCTCCTTAGAAAGTTAGCATTTCCTTGAAGTCTCTGTAACTGAAGCAAGTTTGATGGCGCAAACAAATCGATAATGGCCTGGACCTTCAGTGGGTCAATTCAAATTCTATCTTTTGAGACAACGAATCCAAGAAAACGACCAAAACCAACACAAAAAACACATTTTTGTGGATTGACGCATATCTTGTAGTGTCGACAGCGTAGAAATATAGCTCTCAGATGCACCGGGTGATTAGTCTGTTTTCGTGAATGAGCGGGTAAATCATCTAGATAAGGTTGAACAATGTGCTTAATGTCATGGAAAGAATAATCCATTTCTCTCTGAAATGTTGCCCCAACGTTATTTAAAACAAATGGGAGTTTACAATAAGCGAATGTACCCCAGGGACAGATGAATGCTATCTTATATTGGTCCTTTGGGAGAATATTTATTTGATTGTAATAGGAGAATCCATCCATGAACAAAAAAATTTCACAGCTGACACATTTGTAGTAATTTGGTCGATAAAGGGAGTAGGATAATTGTCTTTTGGACAAGCAAGATTGACATCCCGATAATCAATGCACACTCTGATTGTCCCTTGTTTATTCATGACAGGAACAATGTTGGAAACCCAATCAGTAAGCGGAATAGGGTAAATGAAACCAACACGCAAAATTTTTTCAACTTCTGCTTTAATGACAACAACCTTCTTCGGATGAACAGGATGAAGGCGTTGACGTACCAGTTTGACATCAAGGTACATTTTAATTGTGTGTTCAACAATACTAGAATCTATGCCTGTCATTTCCTCATAAGACCAAGCAAATACATCTAGGAATTCACGAAAAAGAGATCGATAAGTGTCAAGTTCAGATGCAGAACAAGACACGCCGACATGAATGTTTTATACAACGCTAGGTTTGGTTGAAATATCGATAGAAATAATTTCTTCAATATTTGATCAGTTTCGCTTGGATTCGATGGCATTAATTGGAACATAATTTGAAAATAAATCAGAGATCATAGGGCGATATAGTTCAATAAGATTATTTTCGTTGTAATCTAGAATATGTGAATGATGATGATAATCGTTCCAGGGTTCTCCTTCTGGCATCATGGCTTCCACAATGCTCTCATTAGTCAAGAATATGGATGAAAAAGGATCAAAGGGAGTACCAAAATCTAATGAATGATCGACCAAAACGATCAGCGACGATGGATCAAGATGTACTGCTCAAGCCAACAAAAATAATTGCTATGCGAGCTCAATTGGGCTTGGCAACAGAAATTCACCCAACATATCTACTTCAAAATTATCGGTAATCTTCCTTAAGTCATATGAAGTGGAAGATAACATGCAACAGGTCTCTTAATTCACAATTTCCACCAACATTGCAGGTGGCGGTAATGAAAAGGTGCCCATTAGGGAGGAATCCTTAAAGAAACCAACACCAATGTTTTGAAGTGCTAGCTAGGGTGCGTGAACTAACAGAATGCTTCTAGATACCTGGGAACTAGAGGCAAATAAGGATAGTTGATTAATCGTATTCATAGCGTAAACCCATGGCCTTCCAAGTAATATGCTATAGTCAAGGGGTCCGTCAACGACCTCAACTTCAACAGTTACAGTTTTTACCCCTAGTTCAACATGCAGGTTATTGATAATACCACAAGGATTATATGTACGACTATCAAAATCTTTCAACGTCGTAGGTGATTGAGATAAGTGAGACGAGCCAAGTGACTTCCAGCAATTGATAGACATAATACAAGTAGATGCTCCCTCATCAGTAATAGTGTGATGAACGAGGTGATTTAGAAAATTTACTTGGATTGAAAATGATAATTCGGCAGGTAATTGTGGCACATAGGCCATGTGATTAAAGACTACAAGATTAGAATTTGTTGGGTCGATTCCACCAATTGCCAACAACAAAGCTTGCTCCTCGGAGGGACAATTTTGAAGTACCTCAAGTGTCGACATAGTTGAAGGTGACTGAGCTAGATATTCAACTATATTGTAATTTTGAGCTGCGCGAGCTCAAGGATTGAATGCCGATTTGTGGACGACTCCCTTTGGTGGTTTTATTGTTAACTCTGGAATAACAGGTGGCAGAATTGATTGAGTGGACGGATTCTTGGTCGAGGTAGTAGGTTTATTAGTAGCCTGAATACCGTAATCTTTATTTCGCGTAAACACCAAAACATCAATTTTTGGCTTTGTGACAGATAACATAAGCACATGGGAACTAGAAGCGGGATCCATAGCAACCATGTTTGTGTCCGTATTTAGAAAAGGATTTGTCAACACATCAGATGCAGGCAAAGTCTTAAGAAGCTTTGAGACTTCGGAGTGGTGAGGACAGTCTCGCGTAAAGTGCTCCTCATTACATATCAAGCAAGGGTAATGAGGTTTTTGAGAATTTCTAGATTGTTGATCTGATGATCTTTCCTGCTGGGGTGAATTTTTCTTTTTCTTTGCTTTCCCCTTATTCTTGCTTCCGGGTTGCTTGTCACTTTTTCCTTTCTCAGATGACATGCATTAGGGGAATTTTGAGGTCTAAAATGGGCCTCCTAAGAAAAATTTACAACAAAAATAAACTTTATAAGAACCAATAGGATTCAAGATGGTGATGTCAACCATGGGGGATGATTCACCATTTTTTAAGTAAAAGGGTAAAACGATTAAAAAATAATAAAACTACTTTTTCAACTTGTATTTCAGCTTATCTCCCAAAGTTTTTACTCAAATTCGGGCAGGGGTACTCGTTGGATGCAAAATTTAATTCCTCATCCAAGGAGTACTCATGTTGCATATTTTCGATAGACCTTGCTACGCAAAAAATGTAAAATACATGAAAAAACGTGATTGCAATCACGTTTTTCATGTATTTTTCATTTTTCATATAGTAGGGTCCATCGAAAGTATGCAACATGGGTACTCCTTGGATGAAAAATTAAACTTTGCATCCAACAAGTATTCCTGCTCGAAATTTGAGTAAAATATTTGGAAGATAAGTTGAAAATATGAGCTGAAAAAGTAGTTTTTTCTTTTTTCCCTCTAAAATTTGATGATGTAATCAAATCTTATTTTATTATTTCCAATATTACTTTATAATTTCCTTAGGAGGCCCATTTTAGACCTAAAAATTCCCCTAATGGCATGTATTTTGGAAGAAGGTGTAGGATAATATGCAGTAGAGGTGTGAGTGTTTGCAGAACAAATCATACCGTCGCCGACATGAGAGTCCTTACCAGATGGAGGAGCAATAGTAAAATTTGATCGTGACGCGTTTGGAATTTTATCATAGAGTGTTCCAGACTGAGTATAAATCAAATCTAAGTACTGGGCACGAGCAATGAATTTCTCTTCAGTGACGACGCCGCCTTTAGCTACATCCTCGGTGATAGATGGCAGCAAGGACTTAATAAAACAATCAGCCAAGAGCTGATCAGGAAAAAACGTTTTGACCATTTGACGACGATGATGCCCCTCATGAATATGATTAGAAATGTGAGTAGCAATTGTCTGTTTAAAGTTGGACAATATTTTTGTTCCAGTTTCATATCGTATGAGTAACTGGAAGTGGGTTAAAAAGGTAGTGGCTAAGGTAGTGAAGTTATCAAATGAAGCTCGTGGTAATTCAATATACCACTTCGTAGCCAGACCAGTAAGTGTACGCTGGAAAAGGCATAGTCTAACAGAGTCATTATTTAAGGAGTTTGATGCGCACCACAAAAGATAAGTCATAACATGCATTGACGGGTCTTCTATAGGGTTTCCATTGAATTTAGGAATGTCGAAGGGTAATTTCTGTGGAATCACCGACCACCAAGAAGAATCGCTGATGGGATCATTGGTAAGCCAATTTAAATCAGGTAATTCTAATGTTGCGACAAATGGCAACTGTCGATTCAAGTCAGGTCGAGCAAAACCAAGATAGGATGGAATTTCTTGGGAAATAGGGCTTTGTGCACCGGCATAAGGAATTTGATGCTGGTAACCTAGATATGGGTTATTTTGATGACCAAACGCTTGATGGATACGTTTACCAAGACCTAAATAAGCTTGTTGTTGTGGCATTTGAGGTTGTGGCTGCCAAGGTGATTGCTCGCCAAGATTATAACCCAAACCAGAATAGATTGGACCCGATTGTGAATAGGTAAGACCGGTAGGAGCCTGTGACATCCCATAAAAGGGTAATCTAGCCTATGGTTGTAAGATTCCAGATACAGGTGGTTTTTGTAAACCAACAAAAGGAGGTATACTCTGGAGGCCCAAGACTCGAGGGTAATGGGTTGAAGGACCTGCCTGAGACAGTTGAGGGACAACCAACTGAGCCTGTAAATGGCGTTATGAAGTATTAACAGGTGAGGTAGATGTAGGTGCAACATGTTGAACCGGTTGGTATGAATGTACAATTGTTTGTGGTTGAATGGGTAGGATAGGCTGCCACTAACAAACAATCATTTCGACATTTGGTTGACCATAAAATGACAGAGTACTGTTAAAATGGGTGACCATAGGTTGCCCCCCAACATGAGGAGTATAATAAGATGGAATATATTGATCTCCAAATGGTGGGAGTCCAGTTGAGATTGAACTGGATGGAAGGTACCTATATGGACCAACTTGATGCTGAACTAAAGATGTGTATAAAGGATCAATCCGTTCAGTACTTATTAGAGATGTACCAGATAAGATACTAGAAGATGACATGGGTGAATTCCATGGATTTGAGGAGGCACCAGAGTAGGTTCCAGATAATGATTGGTAACTCGGTGGGATAGACGGAACACCATAAATATGTGACTCAGGTGACTTGGTAAACATCAATGGAGTAGCAACAGTAGATGATGTTGCAACTGTAATAGATGGTACAACCTGAGATGTTGACTCAGCCATGGTCAAATTACCCAGTGGATACCCTATAGGATCTACGGAACTTGGATTGAAACAGGATAAACTGAAGCAGTGTAAGTTAATCAAGGAAAAGACTCGTAAAGATAAAGCCCCGACCCAAAATGTGTTGGAGTTGAGGGTATTTCTTCTCGAGGTTCTTCCTCAATCAAAATCAAACCAGGTGGAAGAATTTTGTCGTCAGGCTTGAGATATATTTTAGGTGGTTGACTTTGCGATAGAAGGGAAGACTCAATGGCTACAGATGACTGAGGAGTGACTGATATAGGAACAACTTCTTGTTGTTCGACTATGAGATCCATATGTTGTGGTAAAAGAACGATGGGATCTGGATCAAATTCCAGTTAAACAACGTAGGGTTCTGGATGTATAGTTGTACTAACTGGAATTTCTGTGTCCATAGGTAGTGATGAGGACTCCGTTTCGACGACAGTTGATAAAATAGGATGTGTAGAAACGACTCAAGATGACTCTAGTATATGTGATGAAGATGATGCACCATGGGTACTCATGGTATTGGATTCAGTAGAATGGGGTCACCTTCGCCAACCAGAATTGGCTTCCGGTGGTAAAGGTGGTTTAATCTTCATTCTACGTGAACGATGGGGAAAGGGTTTTTCTTCTTCCATGATGACTGATTGATTTTATGAAAAAAAAAAAAAACAAATAAAAGGGTGATACTAGGCAAAAGGATTACCAAGTAATTGTGAACAACAAAATACCTCCCGGCGAACTAAGAAGTACAGGTAGGAAATTTCCTCGAATGCTATGTTCGGTGTATCACAAGTTACAAGGCGGCCGACTCGGTTACCTATGGATGGTAAGAAACCTAAATTTTTCCTCCCAAATATACCCGAATGTACGTGGAGGCCCAAGTCTGTAATAGCATTGTATAATGCGAAACCACACAGTGAGAGGACCCCCTTATACTTTTTGTACTAGAACTACCGCCCTATATACCCGAAGGTACGTGGACGAGCTCCAATATACTTACATACGTGGAGTGGGATTTCACACTCGGAATGTATCGTAGACAAGTTAACGACAACTGCTATGCTTAATGATGTCAGAACACGTCTCTAGACTATACCTTCTAAGTGTTATCGTTAATGTTACAATGCTTTCTTCGGTTGATTGAGGTGAATTTTATGTTGATCTTGCTTAACAATTTATCTTTCAGGCTCACTGCGAGATGTAATGAGAAATTCATAAAATGAAAACTAAATTAGAAGAAATATTTTCAATTCAGTTTTTAATGAAAACCTTAGCTACTAAAGGGATATAGAAATAAACTTTTTGAGCATAGAACAAAGAGCACAAACTAAATGCAGATTTACCTAATCTATTCCTATGCAACACTCACAATATCTAAATGCATATGAATGCTTTTATTTTTAGTTTCCTTTAATGTGAAGGATTAAAAAGAAAATAAATGCACAAATCAATCAAACAATGTTTTCTCTTTTGAGAAATGAGGACTGAAACAACAATTTTCTCTTAGGAAATGAATACTGAAACGACAATTTTCCTTTTGAAAACATAGAATTGATCTAATGAAAAATTTACAACTTTGGATTTAATTTGAAAATGATAAAGAAAAAAGCTAATGAAACATTGAATAAACAATTATCCAAAGGAGGAAGAACTGGCAATGTTTACTGGTCTTTAACGTCAAATAGGCATATGAGAATACAACAAGAAATAGGATGAAATCGAATGAAGAAGACAAATTATGATATAATTTGTCTAGCTGAGGAGCAACGCACCCCTTAAGGGCAGACAGTGTGTTGCAGAGCACCTTTGAATGGGAGACAATGCTATGCAGAGCACTGTACCCTGACCAACCCTTAAGGACAGACAGTGTGTTGCAGAGCACCTTTGAATGGGAGACAATGCTATGTAGAGCATTGTACCTTGACCAACAATGCGTTGGGCATAGTGAAGCTTGAAGATCAAGCAGGCTAAACACACTTCTAAGGAAAAAAGTAAATTCAAATGACTGAATAGATGAAGTAAAGTCTACTGATGATGGTTAAAAAAGACAGGAACACCAGAAATGATGGATTTCTCCCCAGCGGAGTTGCCAATTTGTTATGAGGAATTATAATCTCCAGATAAACTAGTCTTCCCTGAGTGTGGTGTTCCTTCACTCATAACAACAGAGGAAAGGTAAATGATTTTATATCTATAATAAACAGATAAAAATAAGATGAAGATATTTACTTGTTATCCTTCGCTCTCGTTCTTCTTCTTTTGTCGATTTTTTTTGCTTACGATCCAACTGAAATCGCTAGATCAATACCGCAATTAAAACCAGAAGACAACACACGAAGATACAAATATACAATATCTATTTATCATAACCAGATTGAATTGACTAAATCTGAGAATATATACACATATTCAGAATTAATTCACAAGATACAAATGCATATATGGGAGAAAGAACAAATATATTTACTATAGTATTAGGAGGGATAGATTACAACTAGTTGATCAGTTCATTGTCAACCTGCTCCAAATTCATCCCGTCCTCATCACACCAAGCATCAATCCAACAACATCACAGTACTTCAACTCTCCAAGAATTGAGAATCCAACAACATAACACACATAAATTTCTTCCTCCCTTGCACTTAGATGAATGCTCAATTTATAGGGAAATTGTAGGTAGTTTCTCAAAAAATGATATTGAATGGATTTCTAATAATAGATGAGACATGTTTCTAGGTTTAATGGTGATGGATGGACACATGTATTCAAAGTATGACACCTATGAGCTCTTCTAGAAGGCACTGGACGTATGGAGATTCCAAGAACAATGATGATTTCACTCCCAAGAGACCAACACACCCTTAAGTGTCGAGAAGTGAAGTGTCGGGAAGTGCTTTGCAGAGTGTTATCACTCCAATAATTCCTAGGGTTGTTAATATTTTGTTTTAAATAATATTAGAGGTAACCACAAACCTAGTTTTAAGCTTAGGATCTAGCCTTCCTAATGCTCAGAGAGGGCTCTCTCTTTATGATTTAACTTTATTGTTTTTAGTTGATTTTAGGCTAGTTATGTAAGATTGATTGGGTTTTGATTTTGGTTTGGTTTGGTGGTGGAATTACTGATTCAGATAGATAGATGCAGGTTTGTTTTCCATTAGGATAATGGAGTCAATGTATCAAGCAACATATTAGAATCAAGTTCTAAAGGAAGTGTTCACAGGGCAAGGTATCTGAGTTGGTTCAAATATTTAGGCTGGAAGGTGAAATGGTTTCAATCAGGATGAGAGAGTAATTAAGGATTCTCAGATCCAGATAATGAAGGAAATGAAAAAGGTCAATAAAAACTAGGGAGCAATGAAGAATTCCCTAATATAGATATCATAAGAAAACATGTAAATGAATAATAGTTCAAGACAGAGTGTATTTAAACAAGTTCTGATATAATTCCTGTTATAACATTTAGATTCAGAAAACATGCAAGTATGTGAAAAAATTCAGAAAATAACAAAGAACAATTGAAAGTACTTCAATGAAGTGGCTCAACACATGAATCATGTAATATAATGCTTTTATTGCTCAATCCAGTCAGCTGACTTGAAAATGGTACAATAAACCGTCAGGTTTCAGATCAATAAAACTATAGAAATGTTTAGCAATCCACAATCCACCCACAATACTTCGAATTATGAATTTATACAAAAACTATTAAAAAATATCCTAAAACTGTTTTAGGAATTATTCAAGGAAAAATAGATATCTTGATGCAAGAAGATAGAGACACCCAGGAGACTAAATGATAGTTGTCCCTTCTTATTTGGTTTCGCTGTTTTCTTGTTGATATTTTGCTGCTTTCTCTCTTTTGTTGTTGCTCAACGCTGGCTGTCTTCTTCATGTTGAGTGTCCTTTACGCTGGATTTTCTTTAACTCTGTTTTTTCATCTCTGTTTTGACTTTAAACTTTGTCTTTCATCTGATACCTGCCTGCTTTGATACTCTTTAACCTATTACTTCTTTACATTTAACCTTTAACTGATCTGTTTCACTTTTACTGCTCTTTACCTGTTTTTCTTTTACCTTTCAAAGTAAATCACATAAATTCTCCCAAGCCTTTGCATTTGGTAATTTAATCTTTACCATTCTTCTGAAAATTTCACTAGCTTCTTTGTACTTTGCAAATGTAGGCTTATTGATGAATAAACGATTTACCTCATGTTGTAGGTAAAAGAGGTTCTCAAAACTTTGATAAAGCACTTTTTCTGTAGGAATTCCTTTCATTGAGGAATTGTTGGCTTGTTCCTTTGCCACTTCTCTATTTTTCTTATCATAATCCTCATGTTTCATCAATCTGCCATTGATAACCAAAGGATTTGGTAGACCTTTTTGCCTCAAAATATCAAATTTCACCATGAATCTAGTTATTGCAAGTTCCATGTTTTGACACTTGTCTTCAAGTTGTACCATTAAGTTCCTTTTATAAATCTCCTTTCTTACCTTAAGGATTGTTTCAGTCCTACCACTAAAGCCAATTTCTTCCAATTCTTGCTTCTCCTTAGAATTGAGAAATTTAATGATCTCAACTGCCTCTTTTGGCTTTTTACTAAGTTCTTCCTTTACTCTCTGAATGGCTTCACCTGCTGCTTTTGAATCAAATATTTCTGCTCATAAATAACTTGGATAGATGGGTAAATATTATTGACAGATTCAATAGTATTGGCCCACAGTTGCTGCTTGGCTTGGGAAAGTGGTTCTTTCAATGTCAACTCTTTCTCTAATTTCTGTACTTTCTCACTCAATCTGTTTAACTTCTGTGTTTCATTCTTATGCATGATTTGAACTAGCTTCTTCTCATCCTCTAGAATTTTTATTTGTTCTTTAAGTCTATTTATTTAATTAGTATGTATGGACCTATCTTGCATTTCTTTTACCAGTTTACCTGCTTCATCACTAGGATGAGCTCCTGCTGTAGATGACGTAGTTGCTGAAGTAGTAGGAATTGATGTAACTACTGGAACTGATGTGGCCACTGAAGCAGCTAAAGTAGAAGGAATTGCTGTAGTAACTGTAGGAATAACAGTGACAGGGATTGCTTCCATGCTGGCCTTTTTCTCCTGCACTAAATTATCCATATCATTCTCTATCTCTTTCAGTTGAGCAGTCAACTGAATGATGAGATTCATCATTTCATCTTTTTGGCCTTCATTCTCTAGCACTTCTTTTTCTTATGGATGTTCTGTAGGAGGAAATTTGAGCCGTTTATTTAATGCAACAATGTTTGCATTCTTTTTCTTGATGAGTTCTTCTGCAACTTTGATGTTTTTGGGATCATATCCTACCTCTATGACTAGTTCTTCCAGTGATTTGATTCTATTTTCTTTGGCTTGTGTGGAAGCCTTTTCTAAATTTAACTGTCCATTGATGTTTTCTAGAGTATTTTGCAACTTTTGTACACTCATGGATTTTTTTGTCATAGTAGAATATATCATTTCTCCAGCTTGCTTATGGAATACTATTTGGTCTATAGGATGTAGACACTATCACATTTGCCCCAAATTTCGATGGCCAAAATGTCACTCTTGTGACACATAGGCGTCCCAATAGTGACGTTTTTATGTGCGCCAAAACATGGTTTCTCTTCACGTCACACTTTTGACACTTGACTTAAACTTCGGTAGAGCGACGATAGTTCTGACGTTCTCTATTTCTGTCGCACTTCCGACGTTCAATAGCTCGTCGCATTTCTGACGGTCATAAGCGTCACTAGTCTGATGCCTTATGTCAAGTGTCGGAAGTTCGGCATGAGGAGAAACCACGTTTTGGCGCACCAAAAAATGTCGCTCTTGGGCCGCCTATGTGTCGCTAGTCCGACACCTCCAAATGTCGCTAGAACGATAATACTAGAAGGTAGAAAGACCCACGAAACCAAAATTTAAAAAAAAAAAAATGTTGCTATAACGACGGTTTTGAGTGGTCGGAAGACCGATGAAACCAAATTTTTTTTTTTAAAACAAACATCGCTAGAATGAAGGTTTCAAGCCGTTGGAAGACTGATGAAACCATTAAAAAAAAAAAAAAAAAAAAACGTCTCGAGAACGATGAATCTGAGCGATCAGAAGACCGACGAAACCAAAAAAAAAAAAAAAAAACGTCGCTATAACAACGGTTCTAAGACGTCGGAAGACTGACGAAACCAAAAAGTTTAAAAAAAGTAAACGCCGCTATAGCGACGGTGCTAAGATGTCAGAATATCGACGGAAACAAACCATTTTATAAAAAAAAAACGTTGGATAAGCTAGCATCGGAATACCGACGCTATCAATATAATATTTAAAAAAAACGTCAGAAGAATTGACTGTATCATATGGATGCTTTGATACTCAAAGTCAACAAGCTACTTGTCAATTACTGAAGCTACAAAACTTGTGAATATATAATCATCAGTCATCAAAGGAGAAATTTGGTTGTATATCTTACAAGTTCATTTTGATATCCACAATCACTGTGAAAGGGAGTTGATCTCCTTCAAAAATTCTGAGCCCAAGTAATTGGAGTAGTTTGGTTTGGTTTAATAATTAAAGATTTACACTGTTTTAACTTCTGGCACAACATTTTTATCTTGAACAACTAGGATCTATCCTGGAAGCAGCGCTCTAAGATTAATCGATTGGTCAACAAGCATCCCTCAGCAAGCAGCGAGATTCTGGCAGTAACATTCATCTGGGTAGCAAGGTTTGGAGACTGCAGGGCCGTAAGCATAGAGCCAAATTTCTTGTCTGGTACCACACTTTTAAGACTGCAACTCACCTTGAATAGAGTGAACGTACCCTACTGCAGCTCAACCACTATTCCATAAGCCCTTCTTGAGACCATCTATTACAGTTCAAGTTTGCTCGTATTTCCATGGTAAATTGGGCCCTGATACATTAATAATACAATAGATAGCACTATAGTAAGGGACTCTCAGATTAGACAATATAACATGGTCACATTTGAACATTGATTTTCTAAAATTAGATATTGAAAACACTGGTAGATTGATTGGATGGGATACATTCACTATTGTGCACAGTTAACCCTAACTTCTGTGGTTTTTCTGAAGAATTATGTCACTGTCAGTAGTATAGAAAAATACTATACTGTAAATCATTGGGTAAATTTGCTGTCCAATAGCTTATTGAAGTTTGGATGAAAAAATATACTACTGTTGAAGATCATTATATTGTGCATTAAATTTATGGATGCCCACTATGAATAAATAAACGTGTCCCATTGTCGAATCATTGTAAAAATCCTAGACAAACATAATCCCTAGGGCAAGAAAAAAAATACCCTAATAAATAAGAAACATAAACATACCCCTTCCCAGTGTCTTATGCATACAAAATTGATTGGTAATGTAGTGTCAAGATGAGCTTGGAATAGAGAAGGGAGTGGAACAAGAAATAGGTCTCTTGGTTAGGTTTCCTGTAACCACAATGTGCCAAGTAAGCTACTATAAATGGATGAGTCCAAATTTAATGGAATCTTGTATTCAAGCAAACTAAGCATCACTGATGGAAGGAAAAGTTACTCACTTACACTGTGGTAAGGGTTTTTACTGTTATTTTTTAGTCTAGCTCTCATAGATAGATATTCTAGGGAGGGCCAGGATTTTAGGTGCAGATGCATTGTACCTAGCTGGTCCATGAGCTTGGATCTGGAAGATGAAATCCCAAATGGTGCCATAATTTGGATCCATCTCCCATTCCTAAACATATTGAAGGACTCAACCCGAGTTGATATTGGGACTCCTCGGGGAAATACATTGACAAAACCTGTGCAATAATCTGCATTCAACTGAACTTGGAGAAAGGCTTACGAGAATCAATAGAAATCCAAATCAGGGACTGGAATCATGTACTGCTGATATCAAGATAAATAATTTTGATAAATACTGCTGATATTATCGTCGAGGTTGGTTTTGGTGACATTATCGTGATAAATATGAAATTATTACAATAAGAGAAACACTTCTCAAAACCAAAAAGAAAAGAAAAAGGATCCATTAAAGACCCAAACAATACAAGTCTCTTAACAATGACAAGCAGAGGAGTCAAATCTCTCAGCACTTAGAAGACTCAGCAACTCAAGGCTCTGGAGTATGAATCGAAACCAAAATTCAGAAACTGGAGATTGGAAATATCCCAATTTTAGTCACTTGTCCACATAAAAAAGAAAATATTGATCATCTCCAAAATAAATATGCCCAAAGCAACATATTTTAGGTGAAGAAGGACCTGTACAATCTCTAGGACATTCATTCCCCTCTCAATTGTGGCAATTCCCCTAGAATCAAAGCAAGATTGGCTCCCTCCCTCCATGAAAGATGATAACACTCATGACTCAACCTAAGAATATGGATCATACATAAGCACAATAAAGAGTAAAGCAAACAAGAAGCAGCAAAGAATAGAGCCATGGATAAGCTATCAACAATAAGCCAAGATTTTGATATAGATAAAAGTACATGAACCCTCCAAATGATCAAGGTTTCATCTTCGAACTGACAAGCATTGGGAAAACCAGAAAGAATAAACAGTTTCAGAGTATTAATAAAGAAGGAGAAAACATTTCTTGTGCTTGATGAAAGCCCTAGTTTGTGGGCCAAATTTGAAAGGAGAAAATATTCAGGTGTCTTATCAGCATAAGCATAATACTAGGAGACATTCATCTCAATTCATGTAAAAGAGTGTCAAGTTCTTGACTCTTGAACAGGTCCTTGAACTACTTTGAAATTTCACTCATCTGAAAGTTGAATTCTCAAAAGGAAATATCATTCCACCAGTGAAAATGGGAAGCCCTAGCCAGAGGGATGGATACCTATGCAAATTTGGCATGAAAACATATTTGCAGGCAGATCAATATTGGAATCATCATATATTCATGCATATAGTTAGCATAAGAAGAAGTATTGAAATGACACTCTTCTAGTTCGAGGAAGTTGTGACAATTTGGAAATATTATTGATGATAGTATCCTTTATAAATTCTAATGATGGGACTTATTCTCAATCAAAGTTGTGAACAGGTCAGGACCATTGATAGTATGATGCAATTTATATCTCTATGTAGATCTACCGAGGTAGTATGGTGCCACTGTTAGATCTAACTCTTGTTTCTCACCTCAAGTTTGATCTACCTACAATGGTACCCTACTCAGCGATAACATAAGGATCAAGAATTTATGCATGCATGAATAAGACTAGTCCTTCTTATACTTATTTTTCAAACCAAGGTCAAGTATTGGAACTTGGGATATGATGTCACTTGTAACATACCCCCATGTGTAATTGTGAATTTTTTGTTCCTGTTTATGTTTGGGTGATCCAATATTCCTTGAATGGCATAGTTTTGACCATTATTATGTTATTTTTCCAACACCCTTTTGCTGAGGTTGGGCCTAACATCATTGTTCTATTAGATGTGTTCTATAGGTTTGAAACACGTCAGTTGCATTTACAAGACTGGAAGGATTTTCTTGAAATACCTCCAAGGGAATCAACACAAGAGGATTGTAAAGAGGGAAATGAAACCTACAACTATCATTTCATATTGCTACCTCTAAAGAAGTCCTATTTTGTGCCTTAAAGGGAGGCCTCTATACGTTTCTATACCTGCATTCATTTAATACATCTAACTCTTGTTTCTCATTTAATACATCTAACTCTTGTTTCTCACCTCAAGTTTGATCTACCTATAATTGCACCCTACTCAGCGATAACATAAGGATTGAGGATTTATGCATGCATGAATAAGACCAGTCCTTATACTTATTTTTCAACCCAAGGTCAAGTTTTGGAACTTGGGATATGATGTCACTTGTAACATACCCCCATGTGTAATTGTGATTTTTTTTGTTCCTGTTTATGTTTGGGTGATCCACTATTCCTTGAATGGCTTAATTTTTACCATTCTTATGTTATTTCTCCAACACCCTTTTGCTGAGGTTGGGTCTAACATCATTTTTATATTAGATGTGTTCTATAGGTTTGAAACCTGTTGGTTGCATTTACAAGACTAGAAGGCTATGCTTGAAATTCCTCCAAGGGAATCAACTCAAGAGGATTGTAAAGAGGGAAATGAAACCTACAACTATCATTTCATACTGCTACCTCTAAAGAAGTCATATTTTGTGCCTTAAATGGAGGCCTCTATACGTTGCTATACCTGCATTCATTTAATACATGGTGCATGTGGGAAGGGTCATCAAGTGTATACCAAATTATAAACCTGCTAGTAAGTCCTTTGGAAACTGATTTGATTTTTTCAAGCCCCTTTAATGAATTATTCACTACCTGGAAAAGAAAATATCCTTATTCACTAAGAAAAAGCACTCTATAAAATGATTTTGGGAAATTTTTCCATCCTTCCTTTGCTGGTAGCTTTGGTTACCAAGAAATCAACAAATTTTCAAAGACTGTCCTCAAAACATAGGCAAATTTCTCTCAAATAATTGGGGACTCACAGCACAATTTTTATCCAAAAAAGTTTTGAAAGAAATAAACATTAATCATCTCTAGCAAGAAGAGAGAATCTGGATTATTTTTGCAACAGGAAGGAAAAACTGGCCAAGCATCCCCAAGATGATGCAGGGGAATTAGGCACAATGAAGTACTTTGTATTTTTATAAGACATAGGGGGTCTCATGTTTTTAAATTCTCATGTAATTGTTAATGTTTTGAATAAAATAAGTGAGGAGTTGTAAATGTTTTCTAAACCACTAGAGGACATGAGGGAAGCTGATTGAGTTAGGTAGGTGAAGAGTTAGTTTCAGTTATTCAAGGGATTGAGTCTAATTTAGGATATAGAGAATTCCAAGAGTCTTGGTGAGCTGTTAGGGAAACTGAAGTGATTTCGTAGTAACTTTTATAAATGTGATAAGTCTAAAATACAGGGAGAGAGTTCACCCCTGTTCAGAGCTAGACAACTGTTCTGGTGCAGAATAGCGAGGAAAGGGCCATCGAACTAAAAATCTGGCCAAACCGAAGTTTTGTAAGTAAATTCATGTCTATATTATGAAAGAAATTTTCCCCGAATGCAAGTGCATTAGTTGATTCAAATTCTGTGTGAGAATGCTTTGAACCTCCTTGAACAATGCAGGATACAGTCTCTGTAGTTTGGGGTTTAATGTACTCCGTATGTCATTGAGGAAATCGACATTGATGTCGATGTTCTGATGTGAAATGGAATGGGTGTAATTTTATGAATTGGAATAGTAACTCTGATGAATTAGATTAGAGCATAAGTCAATCTTCTCTTGTTGTGAGCTTCATTGAGTCGCATGGTTCATATAAGTCTCTGTGTGAATTAGTTGTACACAATTACTGTATGGAGAGGTTCTGATCTTCTATTGAGGGCATAAAAGAGTTAACCTTTGATATTGAATATATTCAAGTTTGTGTTAATTTCTGTGTGAAGGAACGATGACATAGTGAGGCAGATTCGATGTAGAGCAACATTGAAGAGGTTCACACAGTCTTTAAGTGGAGAACAACCAGATTGGTTGGGCGAAGTTAGTAAATAAGTGATGGCACAGTTTTTATAAGGAACTTAGGAAGTGCATATTTATGTGCAATTGGACAGAATATTGAATGAATCCAGAGTTGAAATTCGGAGAAGCGGAACCACGAAAGGTTGGGGAGCGGAACCTTGAAGGAATAGTAAACTCGAGTTGAGAAACCAGCGAGTTCACGTGATTCATAAGTGGTAAATAAGTTTTGGCAAAAAAAATGTGATTAGGGTCCTTGCCTGACATGTGGCCTCAGGCAGTATTGGAAAACCATTTACGTCATGTTATTTTTGAGTGTTAACCCACGGAGGATGAAAAAATGCGATATCCGCGTTATCCGTCCGATCTTCCACTATCAAGATCTAACGGTGATTCGTTGCACACGATGGATGGAGATTAATGGTGAGGTAAGTACCGCGGGCCCGATGTATTGGTAAATGTGATGCGATGATTTGGTTGATAGAAAATGTTAATATGTTGCGTGGTTTAGTTCATGTTGTGAGCGAAAGTGTTAATAAGCTGTGGGATCGAGGGCCTCTACATATGTTATTGTTTGGGTTTTAAACCTAGGCGAGGCCTTATATTAATATTATAACATTTGGTTCAGGAGAATGTTGGTATATGTTATGATAAGCCTTGGTATTAATATATAAGGTTGGGTCGATATGTGTTGAGGAGTTATGATATGTTAGGGCTTATAAAAGCAAAGGTCGAGGATTGGATATTCATGCAAATTGGGTAATAGCACATATGTTAACCGTAAGTACTTCTAAGGGTTATTTGGGTTATAACATTTTCAAGATGAGCTTCCGCATTATTGAATTGAATGTTAAGAAGGGGATTTTATAATATGGTTGTATAACCATAGGTGTGAGAGAAAAGTAAAAATTCCGCCTATATTGCCTAAGTTGCCCATATTTAAAATTATTTGGGTAAAATTGGAGTGCACTATTTGTATATGCATAGAGAGTGGAGATTGAGTGTAGCCCAGGCATCATGTGGTATTAGAGCTGGAATAGCTCTTTTTGAAAACTATTTTTTGGAATACATGCTGGTAAGGGCAGTGAAGAATTTTTTTTAATATGGTTGGTAGAAATTGCAGGTTTGAATAAGCATACAATGAAAATGCTCAGATTTATAGAATCTAGCGTTGAAGACAAAGAGTTTTGAAGATTTCAGCATACAGAGATGCAGTGCATGTGATGACAGAAGAAGGAAGATTAGATTCTAAGATCTGATATACAACAAAGTACACAGAGTTGCAGTGAACAAGATTTGCAGAAGTGAATGAAGAATAAGATCAGGCAGAGATCTTGCAGGTAAACTAATTTTAAATCTGACTTGAATTTGTGATTCAAGGATTGTGGTTGCAGAATATAAAGACAAAGTCTTGATAGTGAAGGCAGTGAACTTGATATTCAGCTAAAGGTTGGATAGAGAGGAAAATTGCAGTGTTCTCAAGAGAAGGTGAGTTGATGAGTAGTGTTTAACTCTGGTTTGAAGAATTCAGATTGCAGGCAATTGAAGAAATCTCAGCTAAGGAAGATCACAGCTTTGAGATTAGTAATAAAAGAGTCCAACAGAGGATTATGAGTGAGGAAGAAAGTGTGGCAGAACCTGGAGAATTCCCAACAGACATTGGATGGAATAAGAACAGATGTGTTCTTGAGAAGTTGCAGAGTGAAGCCTAGAGAGAGCAAAAGAGAGTGCTCAGAAGGTTCCAACAGAAGGGGACCAGTACTTGCCAAAAGCCAGATCCAGAGGAAAGGATTGGTGAGGTAAGTTGCAACAAGAGAGCTGGCTATTGCAGAGGATTAGTGCAGCTTGTGAGTGAAGAACTCATGGAGGAGAAGATGGCTACTGAAAGCCATAGCAGAGATTGCAGAGGTTCTGAGAGAGGCCAAAACAGAAGAGAGAAAGAAGATGCTAAGGCAAATGGCATGAGGCAACAGCTGAATGATGCAAAATTTTGGAAAGAGGCAACTGAGATCACTACGCAGTTTTATAAACTGGAGAGGATGATAGAGGAAAACCAGAGAGTTGGTTGGCTCATGAAGAAGAGTGTGAAATGGCAACCATTACAGTTGAGGTTGAGGCAAAGGGAGATTGCCTTATTGAAAGAGGAACTCAAGACAACTGAGTTGAGGAAAGGAGTTTCTGCTTGTAAAGCAGAACATAGTACAGATGAAGAATGGAAATCTGCAAGAGATCTTGTGAATCATGATGAGGACTTAAGGCAGCAAGAAGGTTGTCTTGCTGAAGAGAAAATCATTGATGATTTTCTGAGTTATTGGACAAGTCCAGATCAGCTGGATGATGTAAAGACTTGTATTTTTGAGTCTAACCATTGTGAGGTGATTACAGATTCTACAAAGGAAGAGGAACTTAGAGTTCTTGAGTCAAGGATGGAATTTGAAGATTCCACATGCAGATCTGTTCAAAGGGAAGTGCTTGAGAAAGAAACCGAGACTGAAAGGTCTTGTGATTTGAAAACTAAAGAGTTGTGTATATTTGTAGGTACATCACTGGAAGATGAACAAGCTTTAGAGTTTGTTGATGAGGAGGAGAAATTGAATCTGAAATTTGTTCAGATCAATGCTGAGATAGTGAGATCTCAGGAAGAATTGAAGACAAAAGATTCCAATGAGGATATTCAGTAGAATATTGAAGCAGAGAGAGAAGGTCCATCTGATGATGATTGGTCAAGAACAAGCAGAGGTATACGAGGTTGTGTAAGGTTCCCGAAATCTACTCCAATTTAAGTTGTTGAATTGTATAGGAGGTTGGATTTTCAAAGAAGAGAAGTGGAGAAACATAGGACCTATACACAAGATAGCTTGCTGAGGAAACAGAGTAGGAAGGTCTTCATGGATGGCATTCATGAAGCAGATGAGGAAGAAAATGAGAGACTAGTTGACAGTATCAGGAGTAAAGCAAATCAACATACTGATGTGCTGACAGAGGATTTGGAAAGAAGTTCTGAACAACATACTGATGTGTTGTCAAAGGAAGAGAAGGTATTGAAGCCTTGGAATTTTACTGCTGATGATTCATGTGTTAATCATGCAGGCAAAGAGGAAGAACAACAAATGGAAACTGTCAGAGAATTGAATGAAGGAGAAACTATGTTGGATGAAAACATAGTGAAGAGTCATCATTCTAACATGGTTGGAGCAGTGGAGATAACTCTGGCAGCTGAGAAGAAAGACAATGAAGAGATTCTGAGTCTTGAAATAGACTTGGAACTGTTGAAGGAAGGTTTGGTGACTGGGTCATCAAATGAGGCCTTTGGGTCTTGTGGTTTTAAAATTGACAATTTGTTTATGTGTACAAGTGATGCAGAAGACAATCCATCATTTGGAATTGTCTTGGGAGATGAAAAATTGTTGCGGAAGAAAGAAGATGAGACAGTCATGTCTCATATGCAGAAACTTGGTACTGTAGATGACAGAGAAGAATTGGCTTTTCTGAATAGCCAAGAGCAGACTGTGGGGCAGATTGTTAAAACTGACATAGTGGTTGAAGAACTTGGTTTGATTTCCAGAATCAACCAAGGAGATGAAAGGAAATGGCTGAAGATTTCCCAAGAAGAAAAAGACGCTGGAACTGAATCGCAGCATGCTGAAGGTGTAAAACAAGTACAGAAGAGATGGCTGCAATTTTTTCTGGAAACATTTGAAGAAGAGAAAGAGGTTGCAGACACTGAAGTAAATATGCTTGAAGCTGTGAAAGAAGGAGCAACAGATACTAGTTTGCAAAAATTTCTTATGTTTACTAGTATACTGAATGAGTATGTCACTGCAGGTGGAAAACTAATTGATGATTAATTTTCAAAGAGTAAATTTGCAGATGATGAACAAAAGAAGAGTGTTTCAGAGGGACAGGAAGTTTGGGAGGCAGCAACACCCATGGTGGTAGCTGGCGCAACATTGGGGATGGCATCTATAGAAATAAAAACAATTACACCAAAAATTGAGGAGGAAGCTATAGAGGCAGCAACATGGGGTGTGACATCTGCAGGAGTTGTAAACATGTTAGTAACAGAAGTAACAACAAGAGCAGCAGCTGAAGCAACATCTAGGGTAGCTACAACAACAACACTCTTGGAGACAACAAGAGCAGTAGTATTGGCAGCAAAAGAAAGTGAAAGCATCAGTAGTGGGCAAAGAAAATTCCTGATAAAAGATAAACTGGACATAGAGATTGAAAGCATCAGAAGACTGATGATGAAGGTGTCTCAGAAGCAGCAGACAGTAGCAAGAAAGCAGGAGAGCTTTGGAAAAGGAAAGACAAGAAGAGATTGTGAAAGCATAGCTGGAGGTGAATTACAGAACAAAGTATGGAAACCTGGAAAAATGAAGTTGAAGAGTAATGCAGCTGTTGGAAAACAGCAAAACGAAGTATGGGATCCAGGAGGCAGAGATTAAAGACACATGGTCAGGAGATCATGATCAATTTGAACCTTGGGAGTCTGATGCAGGGGCATTAGGCACAATGAAGTACTTTGTATTTTTATAAGACATAGGGGATCTCATGTTTTTAAATTCTCATGTAATTGTTAATGTTTTGAATAAAATAAGTGAGGAGTTGTAAATGTTCTCTAAACCACTAGAGGACATGAGGGAAGCTGATTGAGTTAGGTAGGTGAAGAGTCAGTTTCAGTTATTCGAGGGATTGAGTCTAATTTAGGATGTAGATAATTCCAAGAGTCTTGGTGAGCTGTTAGGGAAACTGAAGTGATTCCGTAGTAACTTGTATAAATGTGATAAGTCTAAAAGACAGGGGGAGATTTCACCCCTGTTCAAAGCTAGAGAGCTGTTCTGGTGCAGAATAGTGAGGAAAGGGCCATCGAACTGAAAATCTAGCCAAACCAGAGTTTTGTAAGTAAATTCATGTCTACATTATGAAAGAAATTGTCCTCGAATGTAAGTGTATTAGTTGATTCAAATTCTGTGTGAGAATGCTTTGAACCTCCTTGAACAATGCAGGATACAGTATCTGTAGTTTGGGGTTTAATGTACTTCGTATGTCATTGAGGAAATCGAAATTCATGTCGATGTTCTGATGTGAAATGGAATGGGTGTAATTTTATGAATTGGAATAGTGGCTCCGACAAATTATATTAGAGCATAAGTCAATCTCCTCTTGTTGTGAGTTTCATTGAGTCACATGGTTCATATAAGTCTCTGTGTGAATTAGTTGTAAGCAATTACCGTATGGAGAGGTTATGATCTTCTATTGAGGGCATAAAAGAGTTAACCTTTGATATTGAATATATTCAAGTCTGTGTTAATTTCTGTGTGAAGGAATGATGACATAGTGAGGTAGATTCAATGTAGAGCAACAATGAGGAGGTTCACTCAGTATTTAAGTGGAGAACGACCAGATTGGTTGGGCGAAGTTAGTGAATAAGCGATGGTGCAGTTTTTATAAGGAACTTAGGAAGTGCATCTTTATGTGCAATTGGACAGAAGATTGAATGAAGCCGTAGTTTAAATTCGGAGAAGCGGAACCACGAAAGTATGGGGAGCAGAACCTTGAAGGAATAGTAAACCCAGAGTTGAGAAATCAGCGGGTTTACACAGTTCATAAGTGGTAAATAAGTTTTAGCAAAAAAACGTGATTAGGGTCCTTGCCTGACACGTGGCCTCAGGCGGCATTGGAAAACCATTTACGTCGCGTTATTTTTGAGTGTTAACCCACAAAGGATGAAAAAATGCGATATCCGCGTTATCCATCCGATCTTCCACTGTCAAGATCTAACGGTGATTTGTTGCACGCGATGGACGGAGATTAATGGTGAGGTAAGTACCGTGGGCCCGATGTATTGGTAAATGTGATGCAATGGTTTGGTTGATAGTGAATGTTAATATGTTGCATGGCTTAGTTCATGTTGTGAGCAGAAGTGTTAATAAGCTGTGGGCCCGAGGGCCTCTACATATGTTATTGTTTGGGTTTTAAACCTAGGCGAGGCCTTATATTAATATTATAAAATTTGGTTTGGGAGAACATTGGTATATGTTATGATAAGCCTTGGTATTAATATATAAGGTCGAGTCGATATGTGTTGAGGAGTTATGATATGTCAGGGCTTATAAAAGCAAAGGTCGAGGATTGGATATTCATGCGAATTGGGTAATAGCATATATGTTAACCGTAAGTACTTCTAAGGGTTATTTGGGTTATAACCTTTTCGAGAGAAACTTCCACATTATTGAATTGAATGTTAAGAAGGGGATTTTATAATATGGTTTTATAACCATAGGTGTGAGAGAAAAGTAAAACTTCCGCCTATATTGCCCCAGATTTAAAATTATTTGGGTAAAATTGGAGTGCACTATTTGTATATGCATAGAGAGTGGAGATTGAGTGTAGCCCAGGCATCACAAGATAAAGACAGTCTCCCATAATTGGAAATAAGGTTAAAAAATGATGAATTCATTTACAAGAATCCCATCGGTTGCATTTATAAGACTGGAAGGCTATGCTTGAAATTCCTCCAAGGGAATCAACACAAGAGGATTTTAAAGAGGGAAATGAAACCTACAACTATCATTTCATACTGCTACCTCTAAAAAAGTCCTATTTTGTGCCTTAAAGGGAGGCCTCTATACGTTTCTATACCTGCATTCATTTAATACATGGTGCATGTGGGAAGGGTCATCAAGTGTATACCCAATTATAACCCTGCTAGTGAGTCCTTTGGAAACTGATTTGAATTTTTCAAGCTACTTTAATGACTTATTCACTACATGGAAAAGAAAGTATCCTTATTCACTAAGAAAATAACTCTATAAAACGATTTTGGGAAAGTTTTCCATCCTTCCTTTGCTGGCAGCTTTGGTTAGCGAGAAATCAACAAATTTTCAAAGACTGTCTTCCAAACATAGGAAAATTTATCTCAAATATTTGGGGACTCACAACACAATTTTTATCCAAAAAAGGTTTGAAATAAATAAACATTAATCATCTCTAGCAAGAAGAGAGAATCTGGATTAGTTTTGGAAGAAGAAGGAAAATCTGGCCAAGCATCCCCAAGATAATGACAGTCTCCCATAATTGGAAAATAAGGTTAAAAAGGGATGAATTCAGTTACAAGAATTCCATTGGTTTCATTTACAATAATAGGAGGCTATGCTTGAAATTCTTCCAAGGGAATCAACACAAGAGGATTGTAAAGAGGGAAATGAAACCTACAACTATCATTTCATACTGCTACCTCTAAAGAAGTCCTATTTTGTGCATTAAAGGGAGGCCTCTATACATTGCTATACCTGCATTCATTTAATACATGGTTCATGTGGGAAGGGTCATCAAGTGTATACCCAATAATAAACCATTAAATAGGTTGATTACTCTTGTAGTACATATAAGAGAGTTATTATGATAGAACAAAGCCAATAGCATGACAATCTTAATCTCATATCCGAGTGTACACATAATTGACATTCCTATTATGATCTACCATCCATGAAGCTTTCCTTGTGAGATAAACATCAAAAGCACCATGGAAATGGCAAGTCACAAAGGAATTAACATGTCCAAGAATCTTACCATATCAAGAATGGAATGTCTTTGTACTAGTGCTTGGCATGGTTACACACTCAAGTGATGGAAATATCTCATATAAAGACCAAATATATATGAAAATCACACAAATTATACCAATTAGTCTTATTCTACCATTACAGTGTAAAAGACTCCATGACTCAACTATCTTTTGTAAAATTTTAAAGGAAAAATGCACAACTAATTTCAGTTGGTTAACACAAACACCAAAGTTGGATAAGTCCACTAGTTTGGTGGTCAATGGGCAATAAGTTGGTGATGGTAATGGTGTTGAGCCACTAGATGTGAAGTTTAGCAATGGCCATTTCCTTGTTACTGTAGCAAGAAATACTTCCTAGTAATTAAAACATGGCTCCATTTCCTTGCTACTGTAGCAAGACACACTGCTTTATAATTAAAACACAACCCCATTTCTTTGATGTTGTAGCAAGGCAAACTGCCCAGTCATTAAAACCCGGCTCCATTTGCTTTTTGTTGTAGCAAGACAAGCTTCCCAACAATAAAACATAACTAAAAATATTTGATAACATCACCTTGTACCCTTTACTAAGGTAAATAACAATATCAGGTATATCCATAAAGGATACCTCTGGAAATAATACGTGTCTATTATTTATAATATTATGTCCATTAAAAAATACACTATGTTTAATGTTAAATTTAGATTAATACTTGACATCATGCCCAAGCATGAATACACAAAGGCAACACCTTGACATCATGCCCAACTGGGATTGCCTATTTTCATTTATTATCAGTTTGTATAAATGCTTCTAACAACGTAATGCATAAAAATATCACACGATGGCTACATAATTAGGAAGCTACAAGTATTTCATACTGTCCTAGGTTTCTTTTATTTTCTATGAGGGAAGTCTAATGAGCATCACTTCTTGACTGTATACATATGTATTAGAAAACTGGCGGTTGTAGTTATTAGATAAGTCATATAAAAATGAATGCTTTGAATAGTAGCAATGTCTACCAAGCTTATACAATGAACTAACACAGACAAAGTTATCATACGCCACCATTAATTAATGCTACATCAGGAATAGAGCTAAGAGAGCTACAATTAATATAACTAATATTGTGCATAAATAATATCACTGTAGATGTGCATAAATCCCGGTATTTATCTACATATAATAGAAACCATTAAAGGCACTTTCAAGAACATCAATTATCTCTTTTATAGCCTTCTAGTTTTCCTCATAATAGCACTCAATGCAACAAGGGAATTATTCACCCAAATATAAGTGTGAAGTAATAGACTAAAGTGTTATGTAGCTATTATGCAAAAAGCGCTTAAAGCACCAGACCATATTTATAACCTTAATTTCTAAGTGTAAAATGGGATATAATTAGTTCATGTTAATATACTAAGGATTGTAGCTACAATTAATATAACTAATATTGTGCATAAATAATATCACTCTAGATGTGCATAAATCCTGGGATTTACCTACATGTAATAGAAACCATTAGAGGCACTTTCAAGAACATCAATTATCTCTTTTATAGCCTTCCAGTGTTCCTCATACTAGCACTCAATGCAAAAGGGGAATTATTCACCCAACTATAAGCATGAAGTAATAGACTAAAGTGTTATGTAGCTGTTATGCACAAAGCACTTAAAGAACAAGACCATATTTATAACCTTAAGTTCTAATTGTAAAATGGGATATAATTAGTTCATGTTAATATACTAAGGATTTGTATTAATTCTAGTTGTAACACTAGGCCTATGAAAATACAAACAATGTCTATTCATATATTATTCTATGTTACTACCCAGGTGTAATATTGAAATTGGACCATGCTCTACCATGACATCATATAAAATCACACAGAGCATCATTCTATTATGAAAATATAACATACACTACTAAGGTTAGTATACATGCAAGTATCCAAGACAAACTTAAGTATCTCAATTAATGTGATACTCGATGTTGGAATCACGATTGCCGTTAAAGCAAAACCCGTAGGCATTAGTCTCCGCTACAATCGCTAGAATTACGATCCACGAGAGGCGGTTAGTCCATGTCGCGAAACACATGGGGAGTGTTGAACCCAATGTCCAACAATCTCCCCCCCACTGCGAGACGGGTGAGTTTCGAACTCGAGACCTGTCTCTCTGATACCACTTGTTGGAATCACGATTGCTGTTAGACCAAAACCCGCAGGTGTTAGTCTCCGCTACAATCGCCAGAGTTAGGATCCACGAGAGGCGGTTAGTCCATGTCGCAAAACACACAGGGAGCATTGAACCCAATGTCCAACACTTGAAACTATAATGATTAAGATGGGTAATGGGTCTCAATCCACTACTTTGGAAATGATTCTTCTATCTTAGTCATGGTTTTTTGACAAACCATTCTAGGCCTGCTCTAGTACATAACCATTAAATAGGGCATGTAAATATAAGGTAAACTCTATAAATGATATCCGAGTCTATCCATGTAGATGTCAGGGACAGGGTTATTATAAGTCATTGTCAAATTATATGCCTATAGATTGGAGCATGTCCAAGGCTAGAAAGAAATTAAACTGCATCTGCGACATCATATATTATTATGATATCATGAATTCCTTCAAGTGTCAGGCACCACTATTTCAAGTATGGTGACCTAGTCTTAAGGGGAACTAATGCCTTAATTCAAGTCTGATGTCTCTTGTCTAGGTCATTTAACCTATGGAGGCACCTTTAATATATATATATATATATATATATAGGGGATCTAGATGTACAAAAAAATTTAAGATCACAAACCCATACCTAAATGTACAACATTGTCGCGACTGTAATTTCTACCACAATGGTGAATTATACAACATAATCCATGCTTGCCTATGGCTTCAATATATCCTAATTTTTAGGAAATGATTGCCATTTTGTAACCCTATTTTGCAGAGTGTTGTATTGAATAAGTTATCGATATCATAGTTATTGATACACCTCAGGATGGGCATAGGGATATGTTTCACAATTTTCCTGCCAACTAGAGATATACATCCCCACCCTTACTTGTCTCAGGGGATCCAAAGTTTTGTCTCCACCCTGAGGTTTCTCTGCAACTCCAGCCAATGTTGTATGACGATGTGAATTTCATACCCTATCAATCCTAGGTGGATTTGGGTGTGGTGGATTTGGAACTCCTGGAAGCCATGGGCCTTTGGAACATCCCTAGCCACTCTGAGTTGGAAACCTTTGATTATAGTTTGGAACATCCCTAGCCAGCTGGAAATTTTGGAATGTTAGTGTTATTGGATATGCCCAGGTGTTTGTTTTGTTAAATTCTATGCCTTTAGGTAGTTATGGTAGTTATTAAGGCATCTTTCACATGGTATACCTAAGCTTGTGGTGAGCGCCAGACAACACCCTAATTTTGTAAAACAATGCTCTGTCTGTACATTATTGTTATATTAATAATTAAAGAAAAAATTTTATGCCAAAAAATGTATATTATATGGTAACCACACAGTGAAATGGTTTTAAAACCTATTATTTCCTAAACAAAAGAAAATGCATATGTACAGATATTCAATCAAGGCAACAATTTTTAGCATTTCAACATGGAATATGGTGATTAATAAGGAATACACCTAATAGAAAATACAATAAGGTTTGTAAGTCTAGAATAATATGCTTTTGTGAATTTTCTATACAAATAAAAATGACTCTTGCAAAAGGTCCCTGATTTAAAAAAAAATAATCAGTACTATAAGCTTAATCAAAGTAAAGGCAAAGTGTAGTAGCTCAACTAACTACAAATTCTACAAAATATCTGCCTATTAATTTCTGCCATGAAATTATCTTCACTTAATATAAGTTGGAGGAGGATTATCAAGTTTAATGTTTGCAATGATTTGGGCTTTCCCCAGCTGGAGATGCTAACTCATTTTATCATTAGAATGAAAAATATTCAAATACTCATGACTTGAAATGGTGAAATTAGTTTTTCAATCCTGTTGGAAAGCATAAAAAGACGTTCTCATATACCAAAAATATGCAGGGAAATCAAAAAAATACCTGATTCAATTGATAACTGCTGCTACTGATGTCCAGGATGTGGTTGTTGTTGCTACTACTACTGACTAGGTGGCGGAGGCGGCATGTCAGGTCTCGGTTGCATATGAGGAGGAGCACTGTACATAGGAGGGGCACCACCGCCAGGTGGAGGAGGGGGCATTCCGGGCCTGGGTGGAGGAGGACACATAATCCCAGGATGACCCGGAGGACCTCCCTGCAATGAAAATGGTGGTGGAGGGCCAAGAGGATGCATTGAAATTGGGGAAGAATAAGTCATGGGGGGTGCCGAGACCTGTCAAACGGGAGGCCTTGAGATTTGGGGTTGCATCATGCCTGGTGAAGGGCCTCCAACTCCTCTGACAGGACCAGCTAAGCCCGACTACTCTTGAACAAGGGGCATTGTGGGGATTCCTCTACCTGCCGCTTTACCTAAGTCGGGGCCTGCCTGAGCTGCGACAATATTCTTGACTCGCAATTCATCAGGCGGGGGCAGGCCTTCGACTGTCATAGTAACCACTTATTCCCCACAGAGGAGGATGAGACCAAGGGTTCACCTCTCCTCTCGCTCTTCTTGTTTGCTGCGGCTTCCTATTTGTGTCGCTGCTGCTTCCTTGAAACCCTCCCAGGAGATTGTTAAAACCCTACTTCTCTGCGTTGCTTTGACATCGACATCGACATTTTGAATGCTGCCTCTGATAGAGGAGGAAGATGATGATGAATTACATCCAGACCTACTTGTTGGGACTCTACCATGGTCTCCCTGTCCTCTATACAAATAAAAATGGATGAACCCTCCCAGGAATTTGTTAAAACCCTACTTCCCTGTCTTACATATCAAGCCCATCGCGCTAAAAATCCCAAATGTTGCTGGCCTACGCTATATCGTTTCTTTTAAAAATGTACACTATATCATTTCTTTTAAAAATGTAAAAGGTAATCATTTTATTTTGAACAAATCAAACCATCAATCATGTTGGCCATTAAAAAAAATTATTCTAGCCATCACCATTTATCATATAACTTCGTAGCATTTACATTGGAAGATTTAATGTGTTTGGATCCAATTAAGGAAAGTGGTGGCACATTCCTTTTATATCCTCAATATTATCTACAAGGTAATGCAACCCTAAGTTGTAGCAACTTTGGGTAAAGTCAAGTAAGCTCAATTATTATGAAGAGGCACCATTGTGAAGAGGATAGAATATCCCCTAGAGTTATTGATTTATAAAATTCCAAAGAATTAACGATAAGTGAAGGGAAATACCATTCAATTATAAACATAAAATGAAAAGAAGTAGGAGGACAATTGGGAATTAACCCATGAAATCATGTGTTTACATTATGGCTAAATGTTATCATGTCATTCTAACAACACAAGATATAGGGAAGATTCTTAAACCTCATATAAAAGAAACGCGTAGTCTAATGAAGCCAAAATTTCATCCGTAAAACAATAGAAATTCTAGCATGATTTTGCGAAAATTTGGTGGAAGTTATTGAAAATCTAGGTTATAGTTGTCAATCTTCAAGATTTTGGATGCCCCAAGGGTCCTTGATGGTGTTGAATCCATTTTCGTCATCAAAAGAACAATTTAAACACTACCATAATGGGATTTTTTGAAGAATTTATTGTCATATTCTAGCAAGAAAATCGTCATCCGAACAAAATTATGGCCTCGTTGGACAATTCCTAAAATAAATGCACTTTTATTCTAACATAAAGCTAATTGTTCCATTAGGTTTCACCATACTTAACATTGGGAATTCCCAATGATGAGATTCCATGTGTGTTAAGAATTACATTATGTGAAGGAAAATGATAAAATTCCATGTGTCTTAAGACTTATGTTATGTGAAGGAGATGATTTCTAGCAATATTCACAAGGAAGAGGTTAAAAAATGTTTCAATTTCAAAAATCTTAAACAAATGAAAAATAAAATATAATTTCTTTATAATTCTATTTAAAGAGTGAATAAGAGGATATGAAATGAGTGCAAAAGCATTGAGGATGTCATTACAATTGAAGGTTTTGTTAATTATCACGTCATCTTGTTGTGAAGGTAAGGACCTCTTCCAAATCCTATTACCTTAGATGTTGATTGCCAAGAGTACAAGCAATGCCCATTTCACATTATGTGATCGACCTACGAAAACTCATATTATAGGCCAAGAAAATCACAAGTCTTCCTTGGCTAGAGCAAGGAAATGCAGGTGGGGGTTGAGTGGACAAGTTTATTAATGAGTATAGAGGAGGTGTTGAGTGCCTGAGAAGTGAGGAAGAATAATTTGCAGAGAGTATAGAACACACATGAGTGAAAATTGAGAAAATTCGTGAGTGGATTTTTTGTTGGTAATTTTTGACAAATAGAACTTTGTGAGGTAGTGAAATGTTTTTCCCAAATGGTGTTGAATATGTTGATATTGGAAGGAATTAATAGTGAATTGCAATGAAATATATTAATTAATTTTTGACTGAAGACCCTTTCGAGAAACATATAATCAATGTTAATGGCCCCATTCACGGGTCACTCTTGGCTTATAAAGATAATGGTGCACAATAATATCATTTCATAAGTGACCTAATGTTTTCTAAAAATTTCAACAATTTTGGCACTGTTATAATTTGACAATAATGATGACATTTACGATAATGCAAATAAAGATGAATGAGCTTCTCTTGGTTTCAAGAATAATTTATTCCGTACTGAACAGGGCCAACCACGTGAAGGTGAAAGCTCATATGGCCCCTCCCATCCCCCTCACATCACTCTCATTTTCCCAATACCCAATCTATGAAATAGAATATGAACAAACCAAAAAATAATTAAGGTCGTAAACAAAATTTTTATGTGTTTGTATAAATACATAATTTTAGTTTAGCCTGTACACTAGTATGGCCGTTATTTATTGGTTTGAAATAATAAACAACATGCAATATTAAACCCGCATAATTAGTAAATTATTTAAAGAAAATAATTCCTACATATTAAAATATAAAGTTATAACATACCAACTCATACTCGAACAGAACATCTGTATCAATATTCTTGTTCTGTATCTTCTTGATCTTCATCCAACTGATCGACATCTATACCAACATCTGATTCAGAAATGGTGTTGAAATTATCGAACATGTAATCATCATCATCAATTATGTCATTTTCAATAATATCCTCATTGATATCATCATCAATAATTGTTGCCTCGTCTCCTGTGCCTGGTTCATCTTCTATATCTTCTTCGTCTATCAATGCATCTTCCTGCTCATCTGCCACTGCATCATCTTCTTCTTGATCAATATCATCTTCTTCCTCTACAATATACTCTATTGGCCTTCCTCTTGGATCATATCTAATAGCAAATGACCATCCTTTCTCACCTGGAACATATGAGTAAAAGAATTGTTCACATTGGCTTGGAAAAACATAGCGATCTTTTCCTGCTTCAAAATGCGATGTTTTAACCATTGAAAATCCATTGTAATGTTGAATAAGAGTTTTATCATCATCACATACATTAATTTGTAGCCTATACCATTTGACTTCGAACAAAACTAATTTGAAGGAATTAAAGTCACACTCAACTATATCATGTAAAAACCCATAATATCTATTTTCAGATTCTCGAGGATGTCTGCCACTCCTGGAGGAAACATTAGTGACCTGGAATACTACAGTTATCCCACTATCAGAAGTTTTCCTGTTATCATCCAACTATTTAATACAAAATTTACGACCATTGCACCACATAGCCTTGTGGTGTTTCAACTGCAATATGCCAAACATGAAAAAGATGCATTCTCTATTAATAATTAATCATATAATTTACACAACTTGAAAATTATTTGAAAAATAAAATTTCTTGTCACATTATAAATATAAATATAAAATAAGTAATGAATAAAATAGGTGAATTAATTGCTTACCTTTCTATCTTTCAAACCATATGCTAAATCAATTTCCTTGTCCGTAACATTTCCATCTCCACTACGATACACTTCTATAACCAATTCAGACAGTAGTTGCCATGATAACCTATCATCGTTATGTTCTTTACATCTTTCAGTCCATTCACTCATCCATTCAAAAGTGTTTGCAATGTATAAAATTAGCGCCTCATAATATTGAGCACCTGAATAAAAAGTGATGAAAGAATAAGAATTAAATGAATATGATCATATACATGATGTAAAAAAATGAAACATTATATGTATTATATATAATAAATCTTTTACCTCTCACTTTCTTCATTCTACCTTTTCCCAACAGGGGCTCCACTTCAAATTTTTTGATGGAGTTCACATCCAAAATGCAATCCACAACGTCCATAGCTGGCGCAGCTAATATAGGAAGATAATGACTAATATACACCATGGATTCATATGCCACATATCCCTCCACCATAGAACCCTCAGGTCGTGTTCTTTGTCTAACCAAAGCCTTCAAGGATTTCAGGTGCCTCTCCACCATCCACATTGACCTTGTGTGTACTGGTCCACACATTTAAATCTCCTCAACTTGGTGTATCAATTAGTGTTCTTGTGCATTGAAAAATGTTGGAGGTAGATACTTTTGCATTTCACACATTAGCTGAGGAATTTCTCTCTTCCAATACTTTATTTCATCTTGATGTATTTATTTCAATGAAAACCATCTGCAAATCATTACGCAAGGTTATTTCAATGAAACATAATATATATATTACATTACAAGTAAATTAACACATCATGTTATTAATTACAAAAATAAATTGTAGCGGGATTTTGTGTATAAATCAAAACTACTTACCTCATGTATTTACTAAGACCATATATAACTTGTTTGACATTGTTGTTGAAGTTGTTTGGGAGAGATACGGGTAGAACATACTATAACAGTAAAAAATGAATCATTATTGGTTTCCAAATTAAACAGAAAAAGGAAAATTTAAAAGATGTATTCAAGAAATAATATACAAAAATGTATACCAAAAAAATTACCTTAACAAAGGTATGCCAATCACGTGTTTTCAAAGTCACCTTTCTTCGTTAAGATATTATTTATGTTTGAAGCAAAACTTGTAGGAAATTATTTCTTCTAACGACCTCTTTTACATCATTGCTTTGTTGTTCTGTTAATAACCATGGAACATTATTATAATTTCGACCTCCATTGTTATTTGATCTGTTGATAACACTTTTCATTACATGATTCGATTTCTCAATGTCAGCACAAATTTTGTCAATTTTATCTCTATCATGTGCACCATCTATGATTCGCCATAATGTTTCTGTCACATTCTTTCCGATATGCATTGTATCAAACAAATGAGCTATTTTTAGATCCTCATAGTAGGGCAACCTGACGAATTGAGAAGGATAACATTTCATTCCAGGTGGAAGTAAAATATTAGTACCTTCATGAGGACGACCTTGATATCAAAGAATAAAATAAATTAGAACAATAATTATCAAATAAAATAAAATAAATTAATTAGTTAAAACAAAAATTCCAAACATTACATAAACTGTATTAATATATATACATATATAGACAAATTATGTACTAGTTGCTTGACGATTATTAATTCTATTATATTCCAACTTCCACAACCGAGGTGTCATTCTTCGTGGTTTTAATCCAGTTTCTTCTTTATCATTGAAAATATGTTTTTTAGTGGTACGATACTTATGGTTCCTAGAGAGGAAGTACCTAAACTCATCAAACACCATATTTCCTAAGCCTGGTGAATGACGATACTTCATCTTAGGGCCACAAACTGGACATGCAAATCTACCCTTTGTTTGAAGACCTGCAATAGATGGATCAATAAAAATTATACTATGAGATCATTTTTAAAACATGAAATATGGTATATCTAATTTAGATAATTATATATTATATTAAAGTGCAACGAAATATTACATACCACAAAAATTTGTTAGTCCCAGGGCATCATGAATTGTCCATACAAACATTCCACGACATTGAAATCTCTTTTGCTTGATTGGTTTAGTGATGTCATATATAGTGATGCCATGCCATAACTTTATTAGATCATCGATAAGAGGCTCAATATATACATTCATATCTTTGACTTGGTACTTACCTAATTGTTCAAAATTACGATACATAATTACTACCCTCATATATGTATATATTAGTAAGTAAATAAATAAAAGATATTATGCAAACAACGAGAGAAATGAAAATGTTACATTCGAAAAAATAATGTATCAAATACCTGGAATAATCATAGTCAACATTATGTGCTCCCTCTTTATTGACATCCAAGGAGGAATGTTATTGTTGATAACGAAAATAGGCCACACTGAGTAAGTAGATCTAAGCTCTCTGAATGGATTAACACCATCATCTGCCAATTAAAGCCTGACATTACGAGGTTCATTTTTAAAATATACATATTTTTCCTCGATTTCCCTAAATGCAGAACCATCTGTAGGCATTCGAAGAAAACCATATCTACTTCTATTCTTTGAATGGTAATCCATAAACTATGCTATTCTCTTACACCTGAACATTTGCTGCAAACATGGAATTATGGGAATATGACAAAGAACCTTTTGAGGCACCTTTTTTGTTAGTTGATCTGTTCAATGTCTACTGGTACCACATTTCAGAAATTATGTTTTCGACACATGTTCTCCGTAATATATAATATCATCTTTAGTACATGCATCTATAGTGTTATATTCCATTCCAAAGTCTTTCATAATAGCACGTAGATCTCGATATGTTCATGCTAAAGTATTTGGCGATGGTAGCAAAAATTCACCCAACAATCTACAACATAAACAAAAACTAGTTAATGTAAAGATTATTAATCATATATAAGTATTGAATTATTATTTTACACATTTATTACAACTAAAAAAAGGGAAAATAATCAAAATTTACATATATGTGATCATATATACATATTTCATACCTTAGGAGTTGTGTCATACATCTGTTCGACAAATTATTCATAACCTTTAAGTTCACTAGCAACAATGTAGCAGAGAGAAGAGTTGCATTTGAGTGTTCAAAAAGTCGTTCATTTGACGTTTCAATCAGAGGTACATCATAAATACCATCACTATCTCCACCATCATCATCTGACTCACCATACAAGTCTTGGAGCATTTGATTTGTCCCATCATTAATGTGAACTGTCTCATTATTGTCATCATCTACCTCCATGGGATCATTAAAATCATCTTCATCATTCGCTTCATGTTCTTCACCTTGTACAACATCATTTCCAATACTAATATTTGCTGCAATATTCTCTTGTACTGGTGCAACATCATCTAATCTACTACTATTTAGTTGTGGAAGCTGGTTGATCATCTGCAAAAAGTTGGGGGGCAACTGTGCCTTTATGAAAATTACAAACATTAATCATTAAACATTAGTGCGCATATAAAAAATATTAAAATAATATAAAATTTTACGATATAATCAAAATGAAGATAGATAATTAATTACCACGGGACAATAGTCATTCGATCCACCATCAATGTGCCCATATTTCCTACAATGCATTGTTGCTGTTGCTATTAAAACTCTAACATTATTTCTCATACATCATTTTTTGCAAGGGCAATAAACTTTACCATCACCCCTTTCACCCTCTTCAATTTGTTTTCCACCTCTAATGTTTTCTTCCATTGATGCAAATTATCCTATAAAGAAAAATAATAATTATATTTAGCAATTATCTCTCTCAATGGTGTAGAAAATCGAAGATGTGTTGAACTCAATGGGAGCTCAATAAACAAAAAGAAAATAAAAGTGATCAAAGTTCGACCATGATAAAAGGATCAAAGGTAGATAATGAATGTAAAACCATGATCTTATTTATAACAAAATACTGATTTATCCTTGATAATGGTGCATAACAAAATATTATTAACCAAGATCTAGATCTAATAGCTTGGAATATTTTATGGCTAAACTAGTCGTTAGGATAACGGCTAGTTTGACTTTGAAAATTAAAATCGAATAATAATGGCTAGTTTTATTTAATTAATTGTGCTAATATATATATTCTTATATTCTTAATTAATTAATTAATTAATTTTTTTTCTTCTTATATATATATTTTATTTTTTATTATTTTTAGTTTTATTTTATATATTTTTTAGAAATGGCTAAACTAGCTGCTAGGATAACGACTAGTTTGATTTTGAAAATTAAAATCGAATAATAACGGCTAGTTTTATTTATTTAATTAATTGTGATAATATATATATATATATATATATTAACAAAATTACTACACTAATATAGGAAAAAATATATTAAATCTGTAACAAGCCTCATGTCGTCACCATTCTGACATTTTGTAAATGGTCTTTTCATATCGTTGCTATTTCGACGATCTCAATTGCCTATGTCACGCTTCTGATGTTTTCTATCCATGTCGTTATTCCGATGTTTTGTGAACAGTCTTTGTGAATGTGTCAGGGCACCCTAGGAAACGCGTTCGGACGGTTCGGGTCATGTGAGGGCGCCGAGGGAAACGTGTTCGGGCGGGTCGAGTTGTGTCATGTGGGGGCGCCCAAGGAAACCCTTGAGTCTGTCATATTCTGATTTATTTTGTAATAGATTTCCATTTTTGATACGGCCTCCCTCACACGATTCGACCAGAATGAGTTTCCTATCGTGCCCTCACATGACACGACCCGACTCGCCTGAATGAAGGCACGACGGAGACCAAAATGGAAAACAGATCGCACAAACGTGCATTACAAGGCACACAAGCAGTCAAAACTTAGCATTTTTGATATGAAAACCCTCACATGACCCGACCCACTCGAACACGTTTCCCTATGCACCCTCAAATGACCCGACGTGACGCGACACACCTGAACACATTTCCTTGGGTGCCCTCACATAACCCGACCCAACCCTCCCCGACCCGTGACAAACACGTTTCCTTGTGTGCCCTCACATGACTCGACCCGAACCAACTCGGCCTGATCGAACACGTTTCCTTGGGCGCCCTCACACAACCTGACCCGACCCGACCCGCCCGAACACATTTCCTTGGGCACCCTCACGTGCCACGACCTGAACAAAACCATCTGAATGCGTTTTCCTAAGTGCCCTCACACGACTCGACCCGACTCGACCCGACCTGCTCAAACGTGTTTCCTTGGGTGCCCTCACACGACATGACCTGACCCGACCCACCTGAACGTGTTTCCTTATGTGGCCTCACATGACATGACTCGATTGAACCCTACCCGACCTGCCCGAACATGTTTCCTTGGGCACCCTCACACGACCCAACATGACCCAACTCAGATGTGTTCCTTGGGCACCCTCACATGACCCGACCCAACCCGACCCGAACCGACCTAACTCAAGCTCACACGACCCGACCTGACTCGACCTGACATCGCAACCTGACACGACCCCACTCGACCCGACTGGACCCGCCCAAATAAAAGCAATTGGGATGTGAAGCTTGCAAAAAGGATAAAGGGATGACATGCATGAACATAGGAGAGGGTAATAGAAAGTTCGGGCAGAAGGCTGGAGAGGGAAAGCTATTGAAGGCAGAGAATGGCAAGAGGGCCAAGTCCTTAAGGTTAAGAGGCCTTCGCTGAGAAGCTGAATCACAAAGTTTACGACACATATTGCAACCCGCAACAAATGATATGCTCTAGCTAAAAGGAATGTTGATCTTAAATAACTTTGCATGGTCATGGTAATTAAAGCACATGAAAGTATTGGAATGCATAATATTGCTGAGACTGAGGGAGATCACATTACCATTATTCGGGCACATTATGCATGATTTAAGGGTGTTTCACTCTACTTGGAGTTGCGATGTATATTGTGCTACGTGCCAATGCTCTTGTTGCACAAGGTTTCCATGGTGGCTGCTTCCTTGGGGAAGTGATTGGGTGTTTTAACAATGAACGAGATCCATCATATTACCATTATGATACAAAGTCTTCACCATCAATGATGACGTGGTTATGTGCGAGGTTATACTGGCGTGGTACAAAAATTAAGTAACGTTGAAGGCAAAATGTCATGTTGAAGTGAATTGCCAAGGTGATGCGCACGTTAGTCAATACTAGGCGAGTGACATTCATGAATCACAACTCTTGAAACTGTGATCTGTCATCATGTTAAAGCAGATGGGGAGGGCCCACATTGGGCTACGATTTGTGGGGTAATCACAATACAAATATTGTAATGAAAATATGGTAAATATTATTCAATACACAGTACATTATATTTTGAAAAAGTTATAATAAAACTTCTAATTTATTCATTCATTAAATTTAAAGATAAATTTTTTTATATTCGTTTTTAAGATTAAACATGTTATAAGTTAAAGAGAAATTAATAACAATTAAATATAACAAATATATTATTATTTTTGTTATATTGACCTAGCAAACATGGTAATAGCTAACATAATAATTGTCAATTAAATCACCCTAGTAAACAAATAACAAATATATTATTATAATCCTATAAAAATTAATAAAACAAAAAAACAACATTACAAAATATTTCGCCATTACAAAATGTTTACTGTCGTCTCTATTTCGACCTTTGGTCAATATCGACGGTTGTCCCCAATTCCGTTGCACTACCGACAAATGTCTCTAAATGTCAAAATAGCGACATTTCTCCCCAAACCATCACAATACCGATGGTTTTCCGCAAACCCTCACAATACCGACGTTTGTCCCCAATACCGTTGCACTACCGACAAGTGTCTCTAAACGCCGCAATAGCGACGCCTGTCTCCAAATGTCACAATACTGACTCATGTCTTAGAAATGTCGCATTTCCGACGTTCTGTCTCGAAACGTCAATATTTTGACGACGTTCCTAAACGTTGCAATACCAAAGATGTCCCTAAACGTTGCTATAGTGAAGATTGTTGGCAAGATTTAAAAAATTGAGAAAATTGGGGAAATTTCCGATAATATGTCAAAAGTGTTGAAACTAAAGTGTCAGAATTTTGACCAAATGTACTAGTGAGATATTTGGCTTGAATTTCATATGCTGTTTTCTTATAGTCAGCTGATGACTTTGGATTTTTCATTGTTGGCTACAAGAAAGTCTTCTGCATCTTTCTGGTCTTGTAATAAAATGTTGAAAGTAACCTGCTTTGGTCACTAGGTGTCTGCGTCCAGTATTGGGCATAAGTATCTGTTTTTAATGCCTCATTCCTGAGTTATGCTATCCTGTTCTTTATCTACTGGTTTAATTGATGAAGACACTTCAACACTATGCTGCTTTTGAATGATTTGAGTATTAGAGGTTGAAGGCTGGTGAGTTTACTCTGAAACTGCTGGAGGTGCATTCTCTTTTACCACTATATCTGTATCAATTATCTCAATAGTCTCAACTTGTTCATTGACAGGATTTAATTTGGGCTTCTTCCTGTACATCAATTTGAATTTTTTTCAGTAGTGGTTTGAGTTGAATATGATCCTTCTTCTCTTGCTCTCTTAGAGTTCCTATCTTGTGGGGATGGAGTCTGCAAGATGGAACTAGTATCACCTCACTTCTCTGCCTCTTTCAAAGTATTCTCCAACCACTATGACTGGTTGGTGTACTTTTCTATCTTTGGCTTGGACTCATGGAAAAAAGGAGTTAACTTAAATTTGATTCTTAACTTGCTGATAAATCCTAAATGATCATAATTCCATTTGAAACTTTCACTGAACCTGAATTCCTGAAGACATTTTTCTTCTTGTTGACCAATAGTCCTGTTATTGCAGATGAAAGGACCAATCTGGTTTTTGATTTTAAAATGTGTTTTATTCTTGGCGGACAGAAAGTTCACCTCATCAGAGTTTAGGATCTGACTGATATATTCAAGTGCAAATAACCTCATTGGGAGATATTTGGGCAGCTTATATGGAGTGAGTTGACATCCATTTACCCTAATCTCAGTGTGGTTCTGGTAAAGATACCGATCTCCTATCCTACTGTGTTCTGATAACTGCAAGACCTTTTTTATATAATCATTTATTCTTGGTTGACTGCTACTGCTTAGCATGTTGAAAATGGGATGAATAAATGCATCAACGAAGTGGCTGTAGGTAAAATCTGTGGAATCTTTCATGATTAAGGAAGTACATAAGACAACTGATTGTGAATTTCCCTTAATGTCCAGTTTTTGAAGGCTTACTGCAAACCTATCATATTGGAAGTATAAAAACATGTGAAACAACATTGATGAATATTTGAAGACACCTTCTTTAGGCAATTTAACCAGTTTCTCATGAATATCATATGATAAGTACTGAGCAAATTTAAATGTGAAGGATGGTGGCTGTCATGGACATAAAACCTAGTATTGAAGCATCTACAAACTCATCTGTGAAATAGCCTAGAATGCAAGACAACATTGTAATAATATGTCTTGTTCTTTCTGAGAAAATTGAGGCTGCATAGGGAGGATTTCTCTTTGGGGTTTCAACTGATGAAGGAAAAAAGGTTTGGAAGATTTGAAATCTCTTTGGAAAGTCTAGTTTTAGATACAACTCAGTGAGGATTTCTATTGACAGAGGAGCTTCATCAAGTTAGGTTGGATTTGAAGCATTTGGTTTATTGACTCAGATGTAATGGTAATCAAAATTTCTTTGTTGTGGCTTATTAGGGCTCTTTCATTTGGCCTATAGTTAACTTGACAAAGTCTGATGATATCTGGGAATTGGAAAGTCTGTGGGAGGATATACTTGGGTAATTCGATTCCCAAAGGCATATATCATCTGCCTGGTCCATGAATTTGTCATGGCTCTAGCAGTGAAGCTCAAGGAGGTTGAAATAAGTGATAGGGTCACTAATTTTGAAGTATCTGTCTACAAGGGAGGTATGTTCAACATCAATAATAGGAGGTTGTAGGGGATTGACTGTCACTATTAGTGTCCCATGATTTAGCAGATTGGTAGACCAAATGGACAGGGTAAAATCAGACTAGTCTTCGAAGTCCTAGGACCTAGCCTTCCTGGACTCAGAGAGGGCTCTCTCTATTATGTGCAAAAGATGTAAACTTGTTCGTTTTAGATGGTTGATTTTAGGCTAGTTGTTAAGTGTAGGGTTTGTTGTTTGTTTGGTTGGGTAAGATGATCAAGTAGGATAGGTGGAGTGAGAGATCATCAAATCAATTGGGCTATGGAGTCTATGAAAGTCATTGATATCTCAATAATGAATTGGGGTACATCACAGGGAAAATCTAGTGTAGTTAATGGATCTTTAAGGTTTATGTGTGAAGTGAGATGGAAATTAAGTTGGGGAAACAAGGTAGGGAAAAGGGTAGTTAAGAATCCTTTTTCAAATACCTATGAACAAGAAGGTATTAAATACTTATAAGCAAAATATACTAATCATGAGATAGGGCATACCATTTACTCAATGACAATACTTTAAACAAATAAACATTCAAGATGAACAATTCAGTGGAATAAAGAAAGAAAGAAAACTTATCTAACTTCAATGATTCTACTTTCAAGATTTGAAAACATATAAGATGAAAAATAGCTTTAATAAATGAAGAGGGAACTCTTAAACATCATCTATTAAACTATAAATAACTTTGAGGCAAACTGATAGGCATGGAAAAAGGGCAAGATCAAAATAAGACCTCTTTGGCTTAACCTAACAATCAATACATCAAAGAGAGGTTCCAAGACAGAGTTTAGATAGCATAAAATAAGCAAGGATTACCATAAAACATATTTGGAAAATAGCATATTAATCCATTAATGAAACAAACAAGATTAGGTGGGCCTAAGGAGCAATTAAGAATTCCTTAATCTAACCCAACATAGGAAAACATAAAGACAATAGAAAATAGGAGGACTGAGGTGCCTCAAACAACATTTATTAACCTATAATTTTCTGAGCTATTACAACATAGAAGGATGGACACAATTATAAACAAGAAAACATGAAAAAATTAGAGACACATCACCATTAACCAAACTCAGGGATCTTGCAAGCAAGCCTTCATCATCATCATTCAAGGAAAATCATCCACAAGCTCCACAACACCAAATTGCTCTTCAACCTCAAAGAACCATGTATTGCTCTCAAAACTCATCAAATGCCCACATTTACAATGAATCCTCATGCTCTATATAACAAGCAAGGAGGATAAAAACACAATAGAGTATCTAGAAATCCATTGGGTAATCAGAAGTATTTCTATTGTCCTTGAGGCCTTGCAAGGGCCAAGGCACAAAAATATCTAAAATAAATATCTTTTCGGCCATTTTTAGCAAAGAAATTTACCTTTAGGCTCTGAAAAGCCTCCTAAAACTTGCCAAACGCACATTTTGACTTTTCAACCACAAGAGCATAGCACTGTGTTTTTAAAATGAAATTTTGTGCCAGGAGCATTGCATAAGAACAAGAAAAATGGGTCTTCTTACAACAATGTTTTTGTACGTTTTAACCCTGTACAAAAATTATCTGCAAACGAATCTTAAAAATAGAAAATAAACAATAGCGAGAGCATAAAACATAAAACAGATATACACAGAGATTTTCCCCTGGATCCCAAATCGGGATGACCAGCTTGATTTTTCATTATATTCCTTTTAGTGTTACAACACATATATATACATGTCAAAGCATCCATAAACCCCAATTCATTAACTCTGAATTAGAACATAACCATAGTTCCCTTCACCGGATCTACAAAATACCAGGGGCCGAAAACCATCATGCCCCAAAACCATGTGCAAATCCATGCCTCGGACCTCGACAGGGGGGGCTGCCGCCCCCCTTATGACCCCCCTGCTGCGCCCAGCGCAACGTACAAGGGGGCTATTTCCCCCCCTGTGACAGCCCCCCCCCCCCCCAATACTAGTTGTGGAAAGGATATAAAACAAACCCAACATTCTCCCACTTGTTGTTTTCTTTCCGCAGGGGGCCACAAGAGAGCTGAGTCATTAGCCCAACTTTGAAACACCCATTGTTTCTCTACACCAAGAGAACTTCTGAGTACTCACAGACTTTTTCAATGCAACTGCAACATTCTTCAAAGTGTCCACCTTTACCAGCAACACCCTTTTAGCCTCAATCATATATCTCACAAAGTGATATTGAACATTAATGTGCTTTGTCTTTGAATGATAAGCAGGTTCTTAGCCAAGAAAATTTCACTTTGGCTATCACAGTCTATCCTTATAGCTTGCTGCACCAAACCCATACTTGAACACAATATTTGCAACCAAACTGCTTCCTTGCTTGCATGAGTGGCTACCATGTATTTTGCCTCTGTAGTTGAAAGAGCCACTACAGACTATCTTTTACTCATCCAACTGACTGCACCTCCAAATTGGCTAAACACATACTCACTTGTAGACCTTCTTTAGTATAGATCTCCAGCCCAGTCTGCATCAACAAAACCACGAATTTCCAACACTCTTTCCAACCCTGGTCTTCCCTGGTAGCACAAGCCATAATCACTAGTGCCACGCAAATATCTGAAAACCTGCTTCACTGCTGTCCAATGCTCCTTCCCTGGGTTTGACATAAACCTGCTCAATACTCCCACTGCATGTGCAATGTCTAGTCTAGTACATACCATTGCATACATCAGGCTACCCACTGCACTTGCATATGGAACACGGGACATATCCTCCTCTTCTTCTTGTGTCTTGGGACACTGTTCAACAGAAAAATTTGTACCTACAGGAATCGAAACATTCACCGGTTTACTATCCTGCATATTGAACCTCTGCAATATAGTCTCAAAATACTTCCTCTGGTTCAACTAGAGCTTCCTCTTTGCCCGATCTCTCTTAATTTCCATGCCAAAAATATGGTTTGCAGCACCAAGATCCTTCATGTCGAATTTGGAGAACAGTTGGGTCTTCAAATCTTGGATAATTTCTTTGTCATTTCCAATCAACAACATATAATCCACATACAAGACCAAATAAATAACACGGTCACCAATTAATTTAAAATAAAGACAATGATTCTCCTTGCTTCTGGTGAAGCCAAGTCCTCGTATATAGGTATCAAATTTCTGATACCACATCCTTGGTGACTGTTTTAACCTATACAGAGACTTCTTTTACCTGTATATCAGTTCTTTCTTTCCCTTCACCATAAAGCCTTCAGGTTGTTTCATGTAGATCTCCTCTTCCAAATCCCCGTGAAGAAACACTGTCTTCACATCCATCTGTTCTACCTCAAAATCAAATGCAGCAGCAACAAATAAAAGTAATCTAATAGAAGTAACTTTGGCAACAGGAGAAAAAATATCACCAAAATCAATTCTCGGCACCTGGGAATAACCTTTTGCTACCAACAGAGCTTTGTATTTCTCCACCTTGCCTTCTACACTCATCTTCTTTTTAAACACCCATTTTCTCTCGATGGGCTTCCTTCCAGTTGGCAACTCCACCAGATCCCATGCCTCATTTTTATGCAAGGATGCCATTTCATCAACCATGGCCTCCTTCCAGAGTTTTCCATCCTCTAAATCTATGGCCTCCCTGACGGTTCTAGGATCATCATCAGTTATAGTTAAAGAAATTTTGAATAGAAAGCAGATGGACTATGCCTTTCTGGTTGTCTTCTTTCCCGAACTGATCCTCTCACAGCTGGAGTTTGTGGCTCTTCCTCTTCTTAGTCTTCTTCTGTTGTAGAGTCCGATTCATCCTCCTTTAGCTCAAAATCTATCTTTTCAGGTTCCTTTGGTAGGACTTTATGTTTAAAAACATCTTTCACCTGTCTAAATACCACATCTCGGCTATACACAACCTTCCTTGTTTCCGGGTTCCAAAGATTGTAACCCTTTAAACCATACTTATACCCAATAAAGATTCACCTTTTAGATTTATTATCCAACTTGCTCATTTTCTCCTTTGAAACATGTACATATGCATCGCATCCAAATACCCTTAGATGTGAAAGAGAGGGTTTCCTACCAATCCATACCTCATGTGGAATCTTATCCTCCAACGCTGATGAAGGTGATATGTTAACCAAGTAACATGCAGTCTCCACTGCCTCTACCCAGAATTCTTGTCCTAACCCAGTACCACTGAGCATGCTTCTTTCCTTTTCCATCAATGTTCTGTTCATTCTTTCTGCAACTCCATTTTGCTGAGGTGTTTATGGAGTAGTCTTCTATCGTGAAATACCACACTTCTTACAGAACTCTTCAAATTCCTTCTTGTAGAACTCCCCACCATTATCTGTCCTCATCACCTTTATCTTCTTCTCTGTCTGGTTTTCCACCAGAGCCTTAAATTATTTAAATCTGTCAAATACTTCAGATTTCTTTCTCAAGAAATATATCCATGTATTCCTTGAGAAGTCATCTATGAATGAAACATAGTACACAGACTTACCCAGTGATGGAACCGACACAAGTCCAAACACATCACTGTGCACAAGCTCTAATATCTTGTTCGCCCTCTTAGCACCAGAAGGAAAATTCACCCGATTTTGCTTTCCATATGCACAATGTTCATAGAAATCGAAATCCAGAGAAAAATTAGACATACCTTCTACCATACCATTTCCATGCAGTATCCGAAGGCCCTTCTCTCCAATATGTCCAAGCCTTTGATGCCATAGCCGGGTCTTTTCTCTAGAGACCGCTAGGCTCTCCGCTCCACTTTCGAGAACTACATAACTGTTGCACCCATCAATAATGGTGCTGCCCTGAAGCTTGTACAGATTTCCAATCCAAACTCCCCGCATTAATACTAGTTCTCCCCGAACCATCTTACAGGTATATTTATCGAACACTATTTTTACACCTGCATCATCCATCTTGCTTACAAAAACCATATTTCTGGCCAATGTAGGAATGTGAAAAACACCAGGAAGTGTTCTAATCCTTCCACCTTGCAGCTTCAGCTTGAATTTTCCATGTCCGACGATTCTGGCCTTCCTATCATCACCTAAGAAGACATCACCACCGTCATATTTCTGATACTCGCAGAACCACTCCCTATGAGGAGTGAAGTGAAAGGATGCACCCGAGTCAATCAACCATGACTCATGATCTACATGTGTATTTGAAGAAGAAGCCAAATACACATCCCCACCTTCATCTGAGGTTGTTTTTGCCTCTACAGAAGGAGCATCATCAGATCCCTTTCCTTTCTCAGGAGCTTTAGATCTGCAGTCCTTTTTGTAGTGCCCTTCCTTTCCACATTTCCAACGCACCTTTACAAACTTTCCAGGAGATTTAGATCTCCCACTCGAAAATTTATTCTTGTTTCTATTCTGGGACCTTTCTCATACAGATGAGACATCTCCATTCTGATCCTCCATATTTCTTTGTCTCATTTCCTTCGACAACAAGGCTGAGACAACGTCATCAAAATTCAAGGTAGTTGTATTGCTACCTATTGCAATAACCAGACTGTCCCACGAGTCTGGTAGATAACACAACAAACTGATGCACTTATCTTCATCTGAGATTTTAATATCAATAAATGAAAGCTGACTTACCATAGTATTGAAGGCGTTCAGATGCTCTGTCACTGAGTCTCCATCCTTCATCCTCAGGTGATATAGTTTTTTCCGCAGGAACAATTTATTCACCAGAGACTTAGATTGGTACAAAGTCTAAAGTTTGTCCTAGAAATTCTTTGCCGTAGCTTCCCCAGATACATTCAACAATACCGAATCTGAGACACACAACCGTTTTGTGCTCTTCGCCTTCCGATCAAAATTCTTCTAGTCTTCATCTGACATTGTCGTTGGTTTAGTACCTGGATCTACCATCATCCACTAATATTTATCCACCAGCAGATCATCCATCTTGAGCTTCCACAACTCAAAAATCTGACCATTAAATTTATCGATCTCTATCTTCCTGCCGCTCACCATCTTCTTTCACCACAAGAATCAGTCCTGCAAATCTCCCACTAAACAGGGTCTACCTCAGGCCTGAGAAAAAAACCCTCAGTAGCAAAGGCGTCCCCTTGAAGCTGAAACAACTCTGATACCAAATGTAGGTTTTAACCCTGTACATAAATTATTTGCAAACAAATCTTAAAAACAGAAAATAAACAATAGTGTTACACAGTAATTTGTCACCGTCCCTACCATTCCCCGTCCCGCACATTGGAGGGCCCATTCTGTGACCTGTGAGCAATGTCATGCCTTGAAACCACTATCATTGCATTCCTCTAAATATGAGCTTCAATTGCCCTGAAGACATCTCCTTGCAAAAAACCATAAAACATCCCTTTTTGCATTGGCGCGGGCAGACAGTTCATCACTCGCGCCAATGGGGAAAATCCTACAAAGAGGCCGCGCCAACTGGCACTCTGTCCCAGAGTCGCAGTCGCGCCAGCCAATTTAAGAAGTGTTTTTTAAAATAAAATGGTGGAAGTTTCGTTTCAACAGACTCAGAAACTGTTATCTATCTTGAGTTGGGAGGTTTGGCTCCGGAAGTTCCATGAAAGAGAAGTGGTTTGCCACCTCTCATAGAAGCTTCCTTGAAGATAGGGCCAATCCCACAATTATAGGGATCCCAACTCCCCTTCCTCCATCTATAAAAGCTTGCCCATTGCCATTGCAAGCTAGTCTTGAAATTCCCAAGTCTTGAATCTCCAAGTTTCCAAATTCCCAAGAGCCTTAATGCTGCAAGAGCCCTCATTATTCCCTTAAGGTCAAACTCAAGCAAGGAGACTATCGTTGAGAGACTCTAAGAGAGGCTTGTCCCATCCTTGGCAGGCTTTGCGAGACGTGTACTACTGGAGATCCCTCCGAAGGAGATCTCAGCGTCAGAACATTGGTTGTACTCTCTTTCGATTGTTTATTAATGAATGACTACTGGTTATGGTTCCACTCTGTTTTTCACTTATGATAATGATGAGTTATATCCTTTCTGACTGATATATAGTTGCGTATTCTGGATTTTATGCTTGTATTCGTATTGTTTCTTACACGTGCAGGTGTCCATTCACGGAGATCGTGGGGATCGTGATCTGCCGAAGCTGAGGAATGGGAACGCTGTCTCTTCTACGAATCATAGCGTTGGACTCCAGGTAGGCCTCCATCGTTGGTCTGTTTATTCGCAATTAGGAACTTGCACTGTAGCATTTGATGATTGTTGCTAGACCCGTTCTGGGCTAGTAGGGATCGCCTCTGTCCATAGAGGGGATTTACCTCTTCAACAAATTGGCGACTCCGCTGGGGATCGTCTAGTTTTGATTGTTTTGCGGTTTTCCTTGCTTGGTTAGCCTTTTGGGATGGGTTCTTTTGCTGTTTTTTGCTTCTTGGTTTGCTTGGATATCATTGATCTGCTTCTAGAGTAGTTCTTTTTATTTTTTGGTTGAGAAACTCGGCTGGCGCGCTTTTTAGCTCGACAGTCGCACCAATTGGCACAAGTTGCTTGTGTATTACCCGCGCCAATTGCTTTCTGGCGCCAGTTGCAACCTCACAGTCACGCCACTCCTGTGAGGCATTAGAGTTTGCTAAGTTTTGAGCTCTCTGGGTCTGGTCAGTGTGTTTCTTTTTGGTTTTTCGGCTACTTGAGTGTGTTGGAGTCCTGTTTGACTGGGAGTTTGCCTTCATCCTTTGGTTGTTTGCTTTTCTCCATCGATTTCATGTTTTAAGCCCTAGGGTATCTAGTGGCTTTGTGTGTCGAGCCCTCCTTAGGAGTTTTGGTGTTTTGTTAGTCCAGTCAATTCTCTGATTGCTCCTCCGCATTCTCTTAGTGGTTGTTCACCGTTTTGTTGCGATTCTTGGGTGATTGTTCTTCTCTTCACTCAAATTTCTTTTGCTCTTTCTTTGGGCCTAGATCACATGGTCCATTGGAGCCTTTAGGACTTTTTGTAGGTTTTGAGAGACTTTAGTCGATTTGAGATCTGATTGCTTGTGCCATTGAGTGAAATTCGCGCGTTTTACTCTCTTAATATCATTTCTCGAATTGCTTTTTGTTTTGTTTTCAGTTTGTTTAGTGCATCTAGCTATCAAACATTGAAAATAAAAAAAATCTCTTTTGCTTTGGTTGATTAGTGCAAATTGAAATATTTTCATTTTACTAGTAATTAGTGAATCTGAAAGAAAAGTTTTAGTTTCATTAGTTGCATTAGAGATATCATTGATTGTCTTCTGATCATTTTGTTTGTGTAAAAGCTCTCAACTCTTTTGTAGCTAGTTTTCATCAAACGAAATGATGTACTGTGGCATGTAGTTTTGCATTTAGGAGATTTTTGAGACAGCACATTTGTTAGGGCCTGAAAACTGAAACGTAATTGAAGATCAACTTTAAAATCTACTCAAATTACACTAAGGCAACATTGAAATCTAACGAAACACATTTAGAGGTCTAGGCTAGAGACGTGTTCCGGCGTCTTTAAACCTAGTAGCTGTCGTTCGCCTTTTGGCTTTAGACAAAGCTAGTACGGACTTGTGCTCCCCGTACCGTCGCGTATATAAAGGGATACCCCTCTAGGTTTCAATCCTTTATCCGTAGGAAGCTGAGTCTGCTGCCCTATACCCATGATACACCGAACACAACATTCGGGGAGATTTCCTGCACGTACGGAAAGTCCTTGGTTGATTTCTCTTTCATTATTGGAACCAAGGTGTATATTGCAGTTCACGGTTATTTGGTACACCCTTTTTCCTAGTATTCCTGAGTAGTCATTTTGATCCTATCTGACTCCCTAAATTTGAAAGGATCACCAAGTGCTTGTCCTTTCACGCTTGTGTCAAATCTGAAAGAGATAGAGTCACCTTTTTTACCGTTTCTCGACTCTTAAAACATGAAATGGTGAAGTTTCTTATTTTTCAATGTGGTAAAAATTAATGACCCACGATTACACGCCCTGTTAGATTTTGTTTGTTGACCGTTTGATCGTGTGTCTTGACTCTTTTTCAGCCCATGTGTGTGTTTGTTCTTTTTTTTCTTGTCGTTTTCCACAGTGGCGGAACCTTCGGTTTCGTCTACTGGTAGTCCTTACACGGATGATTCTTTAGAGGTGTCACAATCCTCTGCTGAACCACATCAGCCCACTGTTTCCGAGTTTCCTGACGGGGAACCGGTTCTTTCTGAGCAACCCTTTGGGGGAATAGTTGAGTTCGATTGGCCCTTTTCGGATCCTGTGTCTGAATTGAGATTAGGAGCTGATTTCCTTTCTCTTACATCGGGTTCGCCTTTTATTGCTGTTGTATTTCCTCCTAGTCCTCGCCGTCTATTACGAGATCTAGTGGCAGGCTCAACCATGAGTGATTCTGGTGAGGAAATCCCAACGTCTGGTGAATACTATCAGCTCTTCCCACGAAGATTGTTTCCGGGAGACAACTCTGAAACAACGGTCATGTCAACGTCTAGTCCCTCGTTACCGCTGGGGTACAGGTCTTTGGGTCAGATCATTTCCGCCGCAGCCTCTATGGGAGTGTCAACTCCTTCTCCGAGGCCAGCTGCTCCTTCACTGGGGGTGTCCCCTCAGACACCCGTTACTTCTGTACCCGTCTGGCCCACTGTCTTTGTGGCTGCTTCTTCACCCGTTGTCATGGCACCCTCTACCAGGGATATGCCATCTCCGGAAGACGTTTATTTAGCAACTGCTATACCAGAGAACATCTCTCCGGAGGAGTATTGGTTGTCCCTGCAAAAACCGAACCCCGAGGTTGGACCATCCTCCCAAGATCCCAACCGCTCTTACTTTTCACACTATGCACAGGATGGTACGCCCGTGTATGCTTTTCCAGGTCAGTATGATGAGCATAGGGACATTTTACGTCTGCCCGCTCCTGAGGCTTACCTCCATGCTCAAGGTTTACCTTATAACTAGGCTTATAACCCGCAAGGGCAGCCTTTCCAAGGCTAACCTTCGGGCCAACCTGGCTATCCTTATGACCCACAGGGGCAGCCCATGCAAGGCTATCCTGCGGGCCAGCAAGGGCCGTCATACGGTCCGCAAGGACAATATTATAGCCCTTCAGGTTAACCTGTACAGCCTCAGCCGGGGTACCAACTGGGACCGGTATATGGTCCTGGAGGGAAAATCCAGCCTTCTCAACCTATGCAACCACAATATCCTATTGTTTCTAACGTTTCATATCAACCGAGACCATCCTATGGTTCTGCTCCAGGTCAAACCGGTTACCAGAAATCACCTGGCCCTATTCCTCCACCAGGCCAACCGGCTCATCCGGTACAACCCGGTGTTCCGCCTCCAGGCCAACCGGCCCATCCGGTACAACCTGGGGCTCCTTTGCAGCCAGGTCAACCTACACAACTGGCGCCGCCTGTCTATCCGGGTCAACCTGTTCACTCAGGTCAGCCCTCTCAGCCGGGTCAACCTGTTCATTCAGGGCAGCCCGCTCATTCCATTAACCCTGCCCAGCAGCCGATTTATTCGACGCCGTAGCCAAATCAACAGCTGCGCCCTAGTTATCAGGCTCCGCAGGGTTCCACCTATCAACAGCCATCTCATCCTCAGGGCGGTTATTATCCTCATGGTCAATATCAACCGAATTATAATCATCCCCGAGGCTCTCAGTATTATCCTCCTCCACCCAGTTTTACCTATACTCAGCAGCCAAATCCAAATGCTGCTTACACCGGGCCGACACATAATCAGGGTCTGTACTCTGGTTATTAAGCCCCACACACTGGTTACCAGCAGCCAAATCAGTCTGGTTATACGACCTACACCCCCTACGGTCAGAATCCTATGGGACAAAACCCATGAGGGCAAGGATATTCACAACCATTGTGGAGTACAGGTACCGGTCCTCATCCCGGGCCTGGCATGCCAGTTAATCCGCCATTGCCGTTCCTGGCCACCTTGGAGTTGCCGGATGTTTCAAAACTGACCAATGATCCGATTTTGCATAATCCGTATTGGCCTCCTGTTCCTACCAAGATACCAGGTGATTGCCCCAAGTTTGAGGGAAAAGCTGGAGAGGACCCCCAGGCGCATGTGATGACGTATCATCTTTGGTGTTCGTCTAACTCTTGGGTTGACGATTCAATTCGTTTGCGCCTCTTCTAGCGCACTTTGACTGGAGCTGCTTCTAAGTGGTACATAAAGTTATCCCGTGGCATTTTCCAAGATTTCAAATCCTTAGCCATGGCTTTTCTGACGCACTTTAAGTTACCGGTTCGTTATGAAGCCAGGACGCACCTCCTGACTTCTTTGAAGCAGGACAAGGCCACTCACATTTCTGATCACATTCATGAGTGGCGGCGCCATCGTAGACTGATCAAGTTTCATATACCTGATCAGATACTAACTCACTAGTTCACCACCTCCTTCGTGAATAAAATCGCTCAAGATATTGCGATGGAAGCGTGTATGATGGAAGAACAAGCCATTGCGGGTGCCTAATATCTGGATCTTGTATATTCTCAGTCCGACATACTTTATGATATCTTTCCTGATGCTCCACGGTCCGGAACCTCTAAGGCTCCACCTACCCCTACGGTGGATGGTGTCATTGGTTCCGTATCTCAGAATTCGAAGAAATCTTTGAATGGGAAGTAGAAGTCTAATTCTTCCAACAATACTCCTGCTAATCGCGCCCCGTCCGATTCTGGAAAAACCGCGGAGGTGAATGCCGTTCAGGCTAATCCTATGGAGAAAAATTCCAAGGGGAAAAAGAAGGGCAAACACAAATCTAAATCCGACACCCCAAAGCCAGAATCTAAATCTCGTACTAAAGATGGTTCTCAGCGTAAACCGAAGTACCCCTACCTCATTTGCGAAGGAGACCATTATACTAAGGATTGTCCACGACGATCCGAGGTTAGTCAACTTCTCAAGGGCTCAAAAGGGACTCCGGCAGTTCTTAAAGAGCCATTTCCATCTCAGTAGACCCAGATGGTTGAAAAACCGTCACCATCTGCACCATTTGGGTCCCAAGTTTTCATGATGAAGGTTGCTGCACCTATCTCTGTCGCTACGTGTTCGAAGGATTACAACAAATTGCGACAGGCACCCGGGAAGGCAGTTGCGGATGGACCACCTCCCACACCTGCCTCCGGTTCGTTGGAAATCGAGAAGCCTACTATTGAACATGTTGTGAAGCCACCTTCTAAAGGTGTTCTTCGAAGATCTTCTTATAATCCGAATGCTCGTGCCGCTCAACACTACAGCATTGTTGAGGATTTGGCGCAAGCACCCTCTGCTATGTTTGCACTAGAAGTTCTTCAAAGTTGTCCTTCGTAACGGAAGGCTTTATTGTCTGCAATCGGGGGCATTGATCCCACTGATTCGAGTCTTCTCACCTTCGATTTAGAGAATTTCACTCCCCGGCTTCCACATCAGATCGCTCTTGTTATTCAAGTCGGGATCAACGGTCTTAACATTCATAGGGCCGTGGTGGATGAAGGTGCCTCCACTTGTGTTATGTCATCCACTTGCTGGAAGGCCATTGGCTCTCCAGCCCTTTCGTCATCTCCCAATGCCCTAGAGGCATTTGATGGTCGGGAATCCAAACCTCTGGGTGTTCTCGAGAGTTTAGCGATCACTTTACAGGGGAAGACTGTCAACGTGGAAGTAGAAGTAGTTGACGCCAGGCTCAACTACAATATACTTCTTGGCCGCAGCTGGACTCATGCCATGCTCTACGTGCCGTCCACCATTTTTTGACTTCTTAAGTTCCCTCACGAGGGAAAAATCATCACGGTGGATCAGTTGTCCTTCTTCACCTCCACCTCCAAGAAAAACGTACCATACGTGGATCAGATTCTGAATCCCCCTGATAGTGTAGGACCCAGTCTCTTCAAAGACCTCGTCCTCATGGGTATTTTTCCTGCACCACCACCGCACACTGCTCAAGTTAACATGATTTCAAAGTCTGATGACCCCTGGTTTATTCCTACGCCTGAGCAGGTGTTTGAATTTGGAGAATCAATGCCCTTGACTCCAGTAGAGATCAGCTACTATGAAATTGTTGCCGCATCTAATCCTCCACCTCCTCAGCATGCTCCTTTGAGCATGGCTCTAGACGTCTACTCTCAATCCCCCTGGCTTGGTCAGGCCGATTCACCTGATCCTCTCAAAGAGACTTTTCCTTCCAATGAAGCCATCATTGAAACTATGTCTCTTGAGGAGCTGCCTTGGGGCGATGGACATCATCGCTCCTCTTTTTTTCCTAGCTTGGGGGCAATGACAAATTGTCTGGAACGTTATGCATCTCAGGTTCCTACTCCTCGTCTCCAAATGCCCATCTTGACGCACGAGGTTTTTTCAGAGGGAAACCTGAGTAACATCACTCAAACCATCCCGATCAACATCTCCGTTAAACTAGGGATCGTTGAGAATATACACGTGGGAGTGACTTGTTCTCCCAATGAGATTCAAGTCTATACCAATCTTTTTAAATAATTCAGAGATGTGTTCGGCTGGTCCTACGAGGAAATGCCGGGGATTGATCCCAGTATCGTAGTGCATGAGATTCCAAACTATCCGGGTGCGAAGCCCGTGCGCCAACGCTTACGCCCCATGCATCCTCGGAAAGCCACTGCAATCAAGGCAGAAGTTGAAAAACTTCTGAACGCGGGCTTTATTTATCCCATCCCCCTCACAGAATGGGTTTCTAACATTGTTCTTGTTGATAAAAAGCAGGGTACTATTAGGGTCTGTGTTGATTACCGCGATATTAATCGCGCCTGTCCGAAAGATAACTATCCCACTCCGTTCATAGACCAGATTATTGACGAATGTACCGGAAGTGAGATTTATTCCTTAATGGACGGTTTCTCAGGGTATAATCAGATCAATATTGCACCTGAGGATCAACACAAGACTACTTTCATCTGTCCGTGGGGTACTTTCGCGTATAAAAAACTCCCGTTCGGCTTGAAGAACGCTGGAGCCACCTTCCAGCGTGCAATGTCTTACGCTTTCCATGAAATTCTCCATATCATTCAGCCTTATCTGGACGACTTGCCAGCTCATTCAGCTAGGCGAGAGGACCACCCTGAACACCTCCGCTAGATCTTCCTTCGCTGTAGGCGCTACAATTTTAGGCTTAATCCTCATAAATGTGTCTTCTGCGTAGATTCTGGCCGTCTGTTGGGATTCATAGTCTCCAAAGATGGAATTCACCTTGACCCTTTAAAAGTTGAGGCCATCATCAAACTCCCATCACCCTCCTCACTGTATCAGTTGCAGAGTCTGCAGGGAAAAGCAAACTTCCTTCGTCGCTTTATCCCGAACTACGCGGAGGTGGCTAAAGGATTCACATGCCTATTAAAGTAGAACGTTCTCTTCCATTGGGACGAAATTGCTCAACAGTCCTTTGAGAAGCTAAAGACATTACTTGTTAATGCTCCTTTGCTTTGTCCTCCTGATTATCGCCGCGATTTCACTTTGTATCTTGCCGCCGCGTTTAGCACCATTGCTATGGTTCTGGTGCAGGATGACGATGAAGGTAATGAACATGTTGTTTATTATCTGTCACGGAACCTCCTCGACACGGAAAAATGCTATGCTCATTTCGAGAAGTTGGCTTTAGCCGCCATACACACTGTGCAACGCTTTCGCCATTACGTCCTGCTGCGCACGATTACCGTGGTTTCAGACTGTAACCCCATGACATATATTCTCTCTCGACAATTACTGGGGGGCAAGTACTCCAAATGGATCGTTATCCTGCATGAGTTTGACTTAGAGTTCACCACCGCTAAGTCAACTAAATCACTAGTTTTCACGGATCTTATATGCACTCTCCCTACAGACTCCGCTCCTTTACACTCTGAAGACCATATACCGGACGAAACTCTTTTCCTCATCAGTACTCGTGACCCTTGGTATGGTGATATCATTGTGTATCTTCAAACCTCCACATTTCGGTCTGAGTTGACTAAAGATGCCCGACGTCGAATTTGGCATCAGTCTCAACCCTACCGTATCGTAGGAGATACCTTATACCGTGTTGGAGTAGATTCGGTGCTCCGCCGATGCCTTACCTTAGAAGATGCTGAAAAGGCTCTCAATGATTGCCACAGTGGTGCCCGTGGTGGGAATATGTTCGGATATGCTACTGCTCAAAAGATTTGCGAGTAGGATACTTCTGGCCGTCAATATTCAAAGACTGTATTACGGCAGTTCGAAAATGTCACGCGTGCCAGGTGTTTCAGCGCAAGATGCGCACGCCACCTCTTCCTTTGCATCCTGTTGTTACCATTGGCCTGTTTGCGAAATGGGGCGTGGATTTTATGACGTGTAACCCTCATTCGGCCGGGGGGCATGCATATATAATCGTAGCTGTCGACTACTTCACCAAGTGGGCCGAAGCAATGCCTACAGTTGCGGCCGACGGTAAAACAGCTGCTCAATTCAACTTCAACCACATCATCATGCGTTTCGGGGTTCCTCAGGCCATCGTTACCGACCATGGTACTCATTTCCGAGATTATATGATGGCCGAGATGACATCAAGGTTGGGCTTACCCCACGATAGCTCAACGCCATATTACCCTCAGGAAAATGGCCAGGTTGAAGCAGTGAACAAGGTTTTGGTCACCATGCTTCAACGAACAGTTGGGATTCATAAATCAAATTGGCACCTCCAACCGTTCTTAGCTCTTTGGGCTTACCGAACGTCTGCTAAGAGTGCAACTGGATTCACACCATTTCAACTGGTGTATGGTCTGGAAGCCACTCTTCCAGTTGAATGCGAGTTTCCTTCTTTGAAATTAGCTATAGAACTTCTACCCGACACTTCTGCTGAAGAAGAGCGTCTCCTGTATCTGGAACGATTAGATGAACCCGCTGCTTAGCTGCCTTAGTGATTGAGGCACAAAAAAAGCGGGTCAAAGCTCATTTCGATCAATCTGTTTCACCACGTTCCTTCGTTGAAGGGGACCTTGTCCTTCTGTATGATCAAGCACATGATAAGATTGGGGTGGGGAAGTTCCAAACCATGTGGCATGGGCCCTATATAGTTAAACGAGTTTTAAAGAATGGGGCCTACGAGCTTATAGATTATGAAGGAGTTCCGCTGGCGCAGCCCAGAAATGGGCTGTACCTAAAGAAATATTACGCTTAAAGTCATTTTTTGTGTGGTGTGTGTACATAGGTGTGTTTATTCATTTGTGTGCATGTGTGGTGTGGTGTGCAGTGTAAACGCCTTTCTGCTGATCGGGTCTTCCTGATTGTGCAGATGTCTGTCAATCCGTTTGTTGGGTTCGCGGATGGTGCCTCCCGCAGTACCAGGAATCTGTCTTCGGCAGCCTGGGTAATCTATGATCCTGCTGGTGAGTTGGTGAACCTACAAGGTGTGTGTCTGGGACGTGCTACAAATAATGTCGTGGAATATAGTGCTGTGTTAGAATTATTAACTGAGGCTGTAAACCTTGGTATCTGTGAATTGCTTGTATATCTAGACTCACAACTCGTAGTATCACAACTCAATGGTCACTATTCAGTAAGAAATCCACACATTTTACATCTGTATCTACGTGTTCGTTTACTGGAGAGAAATTTTGACTATATTACATATCAACACATACCCCGATACATGAATACACTAACAGATGCAGTAGCTAACATAGTTTTAGACATACATTTGCGCAATTTATAAGAACATCATCACATGTGAAAGGAAAATCCATCCATAAATAGATATGTATATAGATAGATATCGAAATGTTTACATAGAACGTGTCACATAAGATCAAAAAATATACATGTTCGTCTTATTAAATCCGGAGACGAAATGTCTCTCAAAAATATGCATGAAATAAAACCCTAGGAGGCTAGTCTGCGTGGTGCTCATGATAACAAGTCACCGCACGCACTAGGCGTCTCAGTAGACGGTGGAGGCGACTAGGCACTCCCACCGTATGTATCTGATATGCTAACGGTACATACGCCAGCCGGGCGTAGTCTAGAATCCCTCGGGCAATCCCCTCAAGGTTTTGAACCAACTCTCCTCCTTCCGCACCCTCCTCATGAGGATCGACTGCGAGCTGAGTTCTCCGCGCGATAGGAGACACCCCGACTGGTCTCTCTGGGCCAACATCTGCATACGCATGTAACTGCTGTTAGAATGGACATGTATTAACAAAAAATCATAAAACATAAAAAAATAAAAACAGATCATACCCAGCTCTTCGTCCCAATCCTCTCCCTCCGGCAGTGGGAGATCTGGGTCTCCAGTAAAGTCTGTCCCAGCATAAGGCCAGTCCTCAACTAGAATCAACTGGTGCCGCAACCACCCCAAAAACTCTGGCCTCCAGGACATTTGTTGGCCTGCCCCTGCTCTGGGCATTAGTGCTACCCAGCGAGCCATTCTCAGCTCTTGTGGTATCGGCTCCGCTACAACGGCCCCTTGGCCCTGGAAGATTGGTAATCGTTCCAGAATGAATGATACCAGGATGGACCCGTAGCCAAACTGCTTCAGCTTGGCTTGTTTTCATCTTGTCAGCTGTCTCTTGATATTGATCGTTACTGTTGTGGCCCAGTCAAACAGTATGGGACTCATGCACTCTGAAGCCAGTAAGAGTTGGGCTTTCGTCGCTTCTTGCGGTGCCTGCGATCCTGCAGCCCGCGTGATGGTATGTAGTACTACTCATAGTTCCAGATCGGGGATAGTGTGGATATCCACCTTTTTACTCCCTGATCCCATTTGTGCCCGTGGGCACACTCGTGCCATCACTTCCTCCATTTTCTCACCCGATGGTCTGTTCCCTGTCAGTATGGGTACCAGACCTCTGCGCGACAGTCTGGTTATGAAGTACGCATCAGAAACGTCCAGTTCTAACACCTGGTCTCGTAGCTTTAATACTTGTTCTTGTTCATCCCAAATGCTCACCAGGTACTGAAGTAGCTCAGGTTGAGCTCGTAAACAAGGTGTTAGGAAGAATTTCTTGAGCCCACAGTTTCTGAGGGCATTCATGCAGGCCTCATTTTCCATGGCCATTTCGTCCTCTTCCCCATGCTCTCTTTCTTTCCACTCAATCACCATTTTGCTCAGTTTCCTGCATCAACATGGTCACAAACCTTTAATTAGATCTCTGTTGAGCTTCAAAATTCATTCAAATTGATTAAAATGTCAAATTTTTAGGTGGAAAATTGGGTTCGGCCGCTGGCGCGGCTGTTTTAGGAACAGTCGTGCCAGTTTGCGCGAGCCTTTTGCATATAAAATCCCATTGGTGCGGGTTCATGCCCAATACCCGCGCCAATGAGCGGAGCCCTAAAAATTCAAAAAGTTGCCACAGAGGTCTATTGCATAATGGAAAACTATTAAAAAACGGATTGAAATGAAGTATGAGGAAGCGCCTTTTACCTGGAACTGACGGAACTCTGAATGGTAGCCCGGATCGGTCATAATCGCCGCCAGAAGTTTGCACAGTAAATGGACCAATGTTGCTCTTCGCTCAGGTAAAAAGTAAAAGTAATTTTATTTTTACCATTTAGACTTATTTATAACTTTTTGAGCTCTATTTAGGTTTAAAAAGCCATTTTTTCATTAATATTTCGTATGTTTTGTCGAAAATGGATTTTACACTTGCCTTTCTGCACAACAATAGGTTTTTATGCGACGTAAACGACGAAACGAGTTGTATTTTATACTTTTTCGGACTCGGTAAAAACATGAAAAAGTCACTCTGGAGTCATATTTCAGCTCTTTTCTGACTCTCTAAACATGAAAAGATCGCTGAGGCCCTTGTCGTTTCGATCTCGTTAAAGTGGCTGCGAAACGACATCTACCCAGTATACGTTTACCCCTTTTTCGGGATGGGATGGATTATTTACGAAAAAGGAATACCCTAGCCTATCGTGACTAGGAGGTTTTCTCAGATATTGTTTTCTACCTTTTCGGATCTGAGGAACTATTTACGAAAAGGGACCTTTGAAGTTTACTTTTTTGCTGTCTTTTCAAACTCTCTAAACATGAAAAGACGCTGAGTTCTTCCTTTGTCAAACTCGTTAAACCCTGATGACATTGGATTCAGTCGAAATGACGTTCTCCGAGTTCTTCCTTCCTAGGGCTCGTTAAATGTACTAGGATGGATTCTCCCGAAGGGCAGACTTATATTACAAGCATATGTTATCCCCTTTAAGCCTGTTATCAAAATTAATTGGGGTACTCGCCAGAAATGGTGGGGGAAAAATGGAACCATCATCATTGTCGTGTCGGAAGTATGTCGCTCTTGAACATGGCACTTGTCTGCATTTGTGTCAGGTTGGGGATATCTCATCTCGTTCTTTCACTTGCCTCCGTGAGTTTGGATAATCCTTTTTAGCCTCTCCTCTGCTCATTGCCTCGTCACCATGACCTCTGATCCGTTGATGTCAAATACTGCCAAAACCACTATTTGTGCCATTATATGTTCAAGAGAAGTTGACCTCTGAAAATATCAACCTTCCTCTGATTCTCATATGAACCTGATTCGCAACCAAAACATCATGTACCTATGTCTCGTGTCGATGATGTGGGAAACATTATGGCCCACCTTCGATCAAGGTCACTTCCTATCAACTTTAGCTCATTATCCAGGAAGCTGATCTAGAGACCCCCTTATGGTACCTTGGAGCCTGCATGTCTCAATGGCAGGTTCATCGCATTCGACGTGAGGTTTTCATCATTGGCCTCCGATCGAGTGATTCTACGGGTGTTCGACGCCAGCTCATTGATTCACATGCCGTAGATTGTACATGTAGTACCTTGAGGGCCATCGTCATTATTGGTGGTTCCTCTCGCGTCTGTTAACAGCTTTCATCATTGGCTGGTCATCAGACGATGTTCTTGCATGTTCGACTTCAGCTCACATATTCACATGCTCGAACTTGTACTTTGTTCAGGTCAAGATGGAGCGTAAGACCCTGGATTGTGTCTGTTGTGATCTAGGCTGCGATTTTATGGATTATTATTTACATGACTTATTCAATGGATGGCTGCGACCATACCTGAGTCTATTTATCGATCCTCACTGGATGGCTGCGTCCATACTTTGGATCTGAATTATTGTATACTCTGTTTTGGATGGCTGTTTCCATACCACATACACATCATGTACTTGAGATATCAATTGTATTTCTCCACGCAGGTTTTCCGACGACAGAGTTTTAGTTGGACACATTCTCATAAAAGCATTTCACCCCTCTCTCTCTCTCAGGCCTCATGCTTTAGGGGGCATCTGTTACACAGTAATTTGTCACCGTCCCTACCATTCCCCGTCTCGCACATTGGAGGGCCCATTCTGTGACCTGTGAGCAATGTCATGCCTTGAAACCACTATCATTTCATTCCTCTTGTTAGGGTCCCGTGATTTGGCCAATTGGTGAGCCAAATGACGATGTAACATCAAACCAAACTTTGGAGCCCGAGGACCTAGCCTTCCTGGACTCAGAGAGGGCTCTCTCTATATGTGTAAAGGATATCTGTGTATTCGCTTATCGTGTTCTGATTTTAGGCTAGTTATGGAGTATGTTTTTTTGGTTTTGGTTTTTTAAGTTGTGAGGGATGAAACTGATCAAAGATATGAAATAGGTAACAAGATGTTAGATTAACTGGGCTATGGGGTCAAAAGGCCAAGAAAGCTATTAAGTGACGATGTAAGGCTGTTGAAGGGCCGATTTGATTTCAAGGTAGAAAGGATCTTAGGGCAAAATGGAGTAAATGGACATCAAGTTTGTGAACAAAAAAGAGTTTCAAGCATCACTGGTTCAATAGATAACATAAAAATGGTAAAGAAAACCCTTAATCATGCAAAATGTAACTATAAACTAATCAACACATAGAAACAAAAATTTCAAGCCATGCATAGAAGTATAAGACCCTCTAACTTTGGGAAATGGCTATCAGACTTTGGGGAAAACACATAAGATGGACTAACAACTCAAAACACTATGCCGAAACACCTAAACACAGTACTTCAAGTCATTGGGCACTTTGAACAACAAGATTTGCATAGTTTTAGGCAAAGGGCTAGATCGGGACTAGGCCTCCTTGGTTCAAACAAAATGATAATCTAATCAGTCAAAGAGATAGTTTCATGGATGGGACTATGGACAGTCATAGGTAAGCAGGGCACACCATACCTCCTACTCAACATGCATAGAACTATTAATGAAACTAGCAACAATATCCTCAAGTTGTTAAAGAGCAGTTAAGAATTCTTTAATGCAACTAAGGAAGAAGAAAACATAAAAGCTATGAAGATTCAGGAATTTTGAGGTGCCTCCATGGGAATATCTCAAATTTAATCTCTACTGATCTATAGCAAGCAAGAAACATGTATCGTGAATGAAAACTAGAAGACAACAACAAAGCAAGAAACACTATACCATTCTACCATGTCATGGAATCCATCAACAATCCTGCATCATCCATCCAAGAACATTCAAGAGGCAATCCAAAAGCATAGCACAAGTATTTTCTCCAAAGCTCATATGACCAATATATTGCTTCTCTTCTCAATTTCAGCCTTGTTTACAAATGAGAGCTTGTGGAATAAATAGGCTCAAGTGAGGAAAACCTCATGGTTCAACTTCCATCCTCATTGGCCTAATCAAAATATCTAAACTTGTCCTTGAGGCTTTGCAAAGCCCAAGGCACAAAAATATCTCATAAAATATCTAAAACTTTCTAAAAACGAGAATTTAATTGACTTTGCATCATTTTCCAAGTGCAAAAATAGCTAAACGCACATTTGGAAAAAGCAGATTTTTGAGGTTCAAAAATAACAAAAATATTTCAAATTTATATCAGAAAAAGATCCCCTGACTTGATGGAAACATTTGGCAGCCTTCCTGGTGTCGAAACGAGGCTCATGATATCTCGTTGGAAAGCTCTGAGTGTCTACTTTCCGGCGCAACTAAAATCACCCCAATCTGATGCCTAGAAGTCCTTCAAATCTGGACCTGTGTGTAAAAAGCCAAGAAATTACAGTCTGCTGATAGACCGGGCAGAATGTGCAAAATGCGAGCCTTTTTCGCTGTTTTGAAGGGGCAAATGATCTCCAAATGCTCTGAAAATCACTGAGGACATGCTCATGAAATTATGGCATCCAATCATACCATCCTCCTCCCTTGAAGAATCCTCAAAATGAAATGGCGAATTTATGAGTTTTTGACCAAAAACTCAAAAATGCCAAAAAACCAAAATTTGTCAAAATGGGCCCAAAATTGGTATGCATGGCCCTCAAGGGTCCTTGGAAACATGTTCCGAAGCTGAAGCCAAAATTTCAAGCGCTGATGTGCCTTTCTTTTCTTTCCGTGCCGGGCGCTTCCCCTTTGCTTCCTTCAGCTTGTCTTGGGCAGCCTTGTCTCATATTTGACATTCTGGCTTTGGTGAAGAAGTCATGGCCCCTTGCCTAGGAGAGGTAGATATCACATAATTTGGAGAATGCCCTTCGCGATCCATGTCTTGTATTCGCTTGCCCTCATCAGGATGCTGCTATGTATCATCTCTTGGTTGCCCTTGCTTCGTCACTGTCATGGCCTTGTTCATCATGTTCTTGCTGCTCAAACAAAATTTCGCCTTCTCTGTCAGTCACTGTTTTGATCAAGGCAACCATGGTTCAATTGTTGTGTGTGATGTCCTCCTTGGGTATAAGATCCCTGCTCCTTCCAAACAATACCTTTTCTTGCCTTTGTATGTCATTCAACAAGTAGACTCAAGGATAACAACACAGTCAAAGTGATGCTTCTGTGTTTTGTGGTAAAGTCACTTTTCCTTTGATGTGTTGAGGATATAAGACACCCCTGTTTTTTAGAGGAATGCAACAACAATCCTTTAGTTCAAGACCTTCTTTTTTCCTTGTAGGCACTTCATCAGCAGATCCACCAATATGAAGACATTCAACCATAAAATGTATCTTACACAATCAAAGTTACTGTGTATATGAGATAAAGTCGAAGAGTTTTGAAATGCTTCTGAGGTGTTATCAAAGGCCTGTAGGAGTTAAAAGCCAATAAAATTCTTTTGGTGTAAGACTCTGTTTCTTCAAAATGCTGCCTTCCCAACCTTTGTACATCAATCAACCAATATCCATGATGAAAACACAACTAACAAGGATAAAGACAGTTAAAGGAGCTTCTTGTGGAAGGGCACCATGCTTTGGTGTTTGAGGCACTAGGACATCCTTGTCTTTGTAGAGGAAGGAAGAATCACAGTTTCTTAGTTCAAGACCTTCTTTTCTTTTCTTGGTATGCCCTTCAATCATTATTTTCAATGTTACACCATAGTCAAACAAAGGAGACCCACACAATCAAAGTCACTGTTTATAGATATGGTGACAGAGTTTGAAAAGTTTCTTATGATGTGGCAACAAAAACCTATAGCAGTCCAATGCCAATAACCTCCTCTTTGATCAAAACATTAACCCCCTCGCATGCAGCTCACCGAATATATAATGATATAAGCACAGTCAATTTCAACAAGTCTCTACACAGTCCAAGGTTTTCTGTTTTAATAAGTGACAGGGTTTATTTTTCTTTTGACGTGGTCATAGAGAAATGTTGGACTTTAACAGCAATAAACCCTCCTAAAATAGAAAACTGCCTTTTTTACTTCACTGTTCCTCACACTAACTTAACAAAAACACCTCCAACTGATTTACACTGCTTTCTCACTAATGTTTGACTGTTTGGGGGGCAGTTCATAGGTTTTGAAACACTAAGAGTGAAATATGCTTACTGTTGGTGAATCCTAGCTTATTCCAAACTCAGCTTCTAAATCAAAACACTTGATCTCCTTTTTAACACAGTCACTTGTCATATCTTGATTTACATCAAGGTCTTTGCTTGCCTTAAGCACCATTTAGCAGTTTGAAAATTGTAAGGGGGATGAGACAAATACCTTTAAAACATGTGCAAAACCTTGTTTGTGAGTTAAAACCTCTTTGAATGAGTTTTTGGAGGTTTTATGGTGAGATTTTTACTGATGCTACAGGTGCGCCGCGTGCTGCTACAGGCGCGCCGCGCACCAGTGCATTGCTTTGGAAATTTTCTGCCTGAGCGCGCCGCGCAGATTTCTGAACGCATCGTGCATTTTTGCAGCCCATTTTGAAGGCCTTCCCTGTGTCGGAATGGGGCGCGAGATGGCTCGTTGGAAATATGTGGAAGTATAATTTCCAGAACAACTTGAATTTTTCCATTTGGAGTCCATTTGATTGTTCAAAAATTTATTCTCCCAACACTTGTCAAAACTGGTGAATCCTGGTGCAGAAATGCATAGTGCTGTTTGTAAGCCACTTTTGGATGCCTTCCTTGTGTCAGAATTGGGCCCGAGATGGCTTTTTGGAAAGATAGAGAAGTATAATTTCCAAATATGCTTGATTTGTTTCATTTGGTGTCCGTTTGGGTGTTCAAAAACTGACTGTCCCATCACTGGTAAAAAATGGTGAATGATGGTGCAAAAAAACATAGCGTTGATTGAAGGCTACTTTTGGATGCCTTCCTGTTGTCAGAATTTGGCCTGAGATGGCTCATCGGAAAGCTATGGAAGTCTATTTTCCATAAAAAATTGAATTTTTTCATTTGGAGTCAATTTGGTTGTTCAAAATCTGACTGTCCCATCACTGGTCAAAATTATGAATCCTGGTGCAGAAATTCTCCCGTGACATTTGAATTTTTCACGTTTCTCACAAACCATGATACCTGTGTAGAAACTGAAGGAGGTTTTTCTTCTTGAACCTATGAGGGAAAAAAACCTCTCTCACTTTTGTAAATTTCATCTCTTTTTGGTCAGAAAATCATTTTTAATCAAACTGCCCGGGCGCTCCTTAACCCTAATTTCACTGTGGCAGAGGTATTATGATTCAACAACCATGCAATTTTACTATCCCTTTGTATTTTCTGAGATGAGATATTTGAGCCCCTTTTTGACTCTAGGGGATGGCCTTTTTGACAAATTCTTGGCTTCCTTTTGACCAGGATGGCAGAGTTTGTTTTGAGATCAAGACCCCTTTTTACCAATTTGACTATCTGTTTTCACAATCTTTTTCCATGGGGATGAAACCTGTTAGTTTATATGTTCTTCTTTGTGCTTCCAAGGTAATGAAACTCCTGAAAACTAACTTAGAATGCATTGCTTTACCTCTCTTCCAAACGTGACAGCAGAGTGTCTTGACTTGTGTTCATAAGGCAAGTGCCATACCTTTGTGACAGTGGCATGCCTACTTTGCTCTTAATGAGTTCCAGAACTTGAGAAAAGTGCCAAGGTCTTTCTTGCATCTTATGAACTTGTAGATTAATTTTCAGTGCTCTTTTTTGAAAAAGAAACTGAAATGTTACCCCAATATCTTTATATTCCTGATTCTTGAATGTCATACCTGTCTTTGTCTTTTGAAATGATGAGGCTTATCCTTTAACTTGTTTTGACAACTTCTGTCTCCAATTGCTTCATCAAATCTTTTCCCTAACTGTAGGTGTCAAAAATTTCTGCATTTATTCAGACTTCGCCAATCTTCTATTGATTAAGAAAGGAGTTTTTTCCAATACACTATCTCTTCTTAGAACATATTACTATGATATCTCTGTCCTTTTGAATAATGAAAACCTAGGCTTGTTTCAAGCTTTAAAAACCTAACAGTATGTCATAGCATCTCTTTTGCCTATTTATGAATCAATCATTTCAGTGGTGATGTCTCTTGATGACTTAACCCAGATTTTATGTGTCAGATGTTATAGCGTATTTGAAAGGCAGCTGTCTATAAATAGAATTGTTTCAATAATGACATGTCTCCCCAAGGGTTTAAAACTCAGATCATAACCCTTTTTGTACCTTTATGTTGAGGAGACAAACATATGAGGTGTAGAATGACTGCTGGAATATTTCATAGGTACCAAGCCTTTTATCAGTCATTTTCTTTTCAATGGAGCTCTGAAGTCACCAATCCTACTGCATCTGAAGGATATTTTGTCTTTGTGGTGGAGTGTAGATCGCAACACCAGACTTGCACTGGCACTTTGCATGATAACAAGATGGCTTATGTCTGGGGCTGTGTATTACTTGCCTACCTTCTCTATGTTTATTTGGAAATCATAGACTTTATCCCACAGCCCAACAGAAACATAAGAGCGCACAGAGGTCCTTTTTACTGAAATGTCTTCTTGCTCATAACTGATTTGAGCCATTCATATTAACACCCCTGCAGAGATATTTTGTTATGATAGCTTTTATCAAAGGAGTCCTTTTTTGATGCGCCATGATGATGATGCTGGAAATTTCAATTTATCTTCTTTCTTAGGACATAAGACCAAAAACCCTGCTTTCTTTTGTCTTGCATATTTCAGATCTTAGCCCTGTTTTTATCATCACTTTCCTTCAGAAAACTTGAATCACTGTTTCACTGTCTAGTAAAAAAAAAAAAAAAAAAAACCCTGTGCTTATAGTAAGTTTTGCAATCCTTGAAGTCAATATTGGCCGTCGCCCTCTGCTTGTAGATGAAGGAGGCGCCTTAACCCTCTGCTTATAGATGAAGGAGGTTTTTGGCCATGACAACTAACAAGTTTGTTTGACAGTGTTGTCTTTCTTTTACTGTGCTATCAGGCTGAATGAAGCTGTAAGAATTTGATGAGTAACTCCTTACCCTGCAGATGTATCTCAGGCTCATATTTACATTGAGAAGTAGTTGTTCTTCTAAATGTGGATTTAAGAATTTTCTCCTGAGATGATGACATGTTTCCTGTCTTTGTAAAGTCCATAAAACACTGTAAAACACCTAAAATCAGCTTGAGACTGTGGTTTATGCATTGCTGAGACTTAGGGGTGTGTAAGTGGCGCGACTTAGGGCTGTTATCAATTTCATTTGCAGAGTGGGAGGTCTGTCATGATTGGTCTGTAGCAGATGGAGGTTTTTTGGCCTTTTGATGGTTGCCAAGGGTAAAATGCCTTAAAGCGCCACTTCCTAACTTAAGGGAGGCTTTTGAAACAGACTTGGATTGTCCTTTTTTAGTTGATGGGCAGACCAGTAGGGTTAAAGCTAGATAGGATAGTGATAATGAGGTTTAACCTTGACATGGGTGGACTGAAAAGTAGGAGGGCGAAAAAAAGTTTTATGAGGGTTTTCTAGATGACAAATTGACATATGGAGATCATCTTCTAGAAAAATCAGCTATGGATCTAGTCATCACTAACAAGTGAAAAATACTGATGACTAACACCTCTAAATATGAGCTTCAATTGCCCTGAAGACGTCTCCTTGCAAAAAACCATAAAAACATCCCTTTTTGCATTGGCGCGGGCAGACAGTTCATCACTCGCGCTAATGGGGAAAATCCTACAAAAAGGCCGTGCCAACTGGCGCTCTGTCCCAGAGTCGCAGTCGCGCCAGCTAATTTAAGGATTTAAAAAAAAAATAAAATGGCGGAATTTTCGTTTCAACAGACTCAGAAACTGTTATCTATCTTGAGTTGGGAGGTTTGGCTCTGGAAGTTCCATGAAAGAGAAGTGGTTTGCCACCTCTCATAGAAGCTTCCTTGAAGATAGGGCCAATCCCACAATTATAGGGATCCCAACTTCCCTTCCTCCATCTATAAAAGCTTGCCCATTGCCATTGCAAGCTAGTCTTTAAATTCCCAAGTCTTGAATCTCCAAGTTCCCAAATTCCCAAGAGCCTTAATGCTGCAAGAGCCCTCATTCTTCCCTTAAGGCCAAACTCAAGCAAGGAGACTATCGTCGAGAGACTCTAAGAGAGGCTTGTCCCATCCTTGGCAGGCTTTGCGAGACGTGTACTACTGGAGACCCCTCCGAAGGAGATCTCAGCGTCAGAACATTGGTTGTACTCTCTTTCGATTGTTTATTAATGAATGACTACTGGTTATGGTTCCACTCTATTTTTCACTTATGATAATGATGAGTTATATCCTTTCTAACTGATATATAGTTGCGTATTCTGGATTTTATGCTTTTATTCGTATTGTTTCTTTCACGTGCAGGTGTCCATTCACGGAGATCGTGGGGATCGTGATCTGCTGAAGCTGAAGAATGGGAACACTGTCTCTTCTACGAATCATAGCGTTGGACTCCAGGTAGGCCTCCATCGTTGGTTTGTTTATTTGCAATTAGGAACTTGCGCTGTAGCATTTGATGATTGTTGCTAGACCCGTTCTGGGCTAGTAGGGATCGCCTCTGTCCACAGAGGGGATTTACCTCTTCAACAAATAGCGAGAGCATAAGTCATAAAAAAAATATACACAGATATTTTCCCCTGGATCCTAAATTGGGACGACTAGCTTAATTTTGCATTATATTCCTTTTAATGTTACAACACATATATATACATGTTGAAGCATACATAAACCCCAATCCATTAACCCTGGATTAGAACATAATCGTATTTCCCTTGACTGGACCTACAAAATACCAGGGGTCGAAAACCATCATGCCCAAAAACCATGTGCAAACCCATGCACAAAACCATGGGCGGGTCTGCCCACCGGAAAATAAGGCCCATTTTTTTTTTTTCCTCGGGTGCTGCCCAAAACCCCGAAAAAGGGGACTACCACCCCCCTTGCTGCACCTGGTGCAACGTACAGGGGGGGCTGTCGCCCCCCCTGTGACCCCCCCGTGCATGACTAGTCATGGAAAGAATATAGCACAAACCCAATAGTTTTGAAGGCCTTCCTAATGTCGGGAAAGGCTCTGTGATGGCTCGTTGGAAAGCCCTTGAAGTATACTTTCTAGATCAACCCTGAGTTCTCTGATCTAACCTCTAAAACCTATTCAAAAAGTGAAAATTCCAAGACTGGTAGGAGCGCAACACATGTCCTGAAAAAGTAGGAAGAATGATGAAAAATTGGGTGTTTTTGACCATTTTGGATGACCAAAACAACTCCAATTGATCTGAAACTTTGTGAGCATGTTATATGAGTGATGAGGAACCCAAAAATGCAAGAATTTCCTCCTGAAGATGCTCTAAAAAATAGCATAGCACCAAGTGTGCTGCGCTCCTAGCCTCAAACTTTGTAAAAAACAAAAACTTGTCAAAATTATCCCAAATTTGGTGAAAGTATGCCTCATGGGTTTTGGGAGACCTGTAGGGAAGTTTGATCCAAAATACTAAGGTTAGCTTGGCTCTTTTCCTCTTTTAGTTCTTGGATCTCATTTTGGGCCTTTTTGAGTTTTTCCCTTGCAAATTGGTTTCTTTGGGCATAATGATTGGTCATTCTTATTTGTAAATCCAAGTCTTTGTTAGCCTTCTCCAACTTGGCCTCAAGGTGTATATTGGCCTTCTCAAGCCATGATTCCCTATCATGTTCAATTTCTATTGCAAGGAGTTCATGGAGAGAAAGTTGTTCTGCTTGGGCTGATTCTTCTTCTCTCTACTTTGCCAATTTTTTCTTTAGACCCATAGTTCTAGGTATCCTTCTAGTTTGACCTTCTTCATCCTCACTCTCTTCATAAGTGCCCATGAACTCTCTCAGCTTCACTTGTGCACCTTGAGCTTCTCTCTGGTACTTGAGTGCTCTAGCTTCATATATTTCCAGTTGTGCTCCTAGCTGCCTATTTTCCAAGTCGAGGACATCATTTATACTCTTTGCCCTACCTAAATGTGCTTAGAGGTCTTTGATTTATGCATTTTTGTCTTGGAGGAGCATGTTTGTAATTCTTGCTTCATTCTCCTCATCACTATCTACCTGAATGATCTCAAAATCCCTTTCCACCCATGGTATTCTACTTCATCCTTTACCCTTTGCTTCCCTTTGTCCAGTGGCTGAGCTGACGTAGATGGCAAGGTCCCTTGCCTTTTGGAGGTAGCAAACACTTGCCTTGATCCTCTTTGATAAGTGAGAGGACAAGGTTTAACATGTTTCATTTCATCTTTGGTGGCCGCAAGAATGATTTTCTCCTCATTAATGACCCCTGCACATGTGTCTTCTTCATTTTGTTCTTGACTACTTTCTTGAGAGGCACTTTCATTTTCTCCCATTCTAGTATCACTGCACTGATCTTCATCATTGTCATCTTCTTCCATGTCTTCTGCATTGTCATCCTCTATGTTTGCAACATTATCATTTACATTGTCATTTTATTTTTTGTCATGGTTAGAGGTTTCTTCATCACTGTTTGGTGCATTTTCATCCTTTTGGTTGCCTTTTGAGTTCACGGGATCATTGCTGTCACTATTGTTAGGGCTACTAGTGATTAAGTTTTCTTGATCACTTTCATGATTGCCATTAGTCTCTTCACTGTTTGGCCCACTGTCTTCACTATTTGGCTCATCAAAATCTACCTCTGTTTCTTGGCTATCATTTGTTTCTTCTTTTTCATCTAGCTCACTGCCTTTGTTTTCAGAATTTGTCTCTTCATCATGGCTTGCATCTTGATTACTGTCATGATCTTCTTCATTTTCTGCTGTGTCATATTCTTCTTCATTTTATGCCATGTCATATTTTTCTTCATCATGACTGTCATGGTCTGTTTCTTCTTAACCGTATTTTTCTACCATGTCACTTGTTTCTTCTTCCCCACTATCTTTTGTCTCAGTCTGTTCTTCATCTATTTCTCCCTCAATATTTGGCTCACTGCCTTGGTCTTCTTATTCACTTTGTGGCTCACTACCTTTTTTCACTACCCTCTTCCTTATCACTGTCTTATTTGTCTTCTTCTTCACTGTTTAGCTCACTGTTTTAATCTTTATAATCTGCCTCCATCTCTGTATCTCCGTTGTTATCCTCCTTATCATTTGCTTCTTCATTATCACTGTAATTTTATTTATCACTGTCTTCTTTGTCTTGACTGTGATTTTCCTCTTTGTCGCTACTTTCTTCCTCACCAACACTTTCTTCTTTGTCCTCTTCTTCATCATAGTCACTTTCTTCACTTTCATTTTCCTCTCCCTCATTACTTGTTTCTTCCTCTTGACTGTTATTATCTTCTTGACTGCCATGTTCCTCTTTGTCACTACTTTCTTCATGTTCCTCAACACTTTCTTCTTGATCTTCATTGTTTTCCTCATCAAAATTTGCCTCTATCTCTTGATTTCCTTCTTGAGAGGAATTTGTTCATTCCTACAGTACCTTTTGCATTTCCTTTTGCCTTATTCACATCCTCTAATTATAAATCATCAAAGCTTAAAAATGTGTTTTAGGGCCTGAACATACCTTTAAGGACACTTTAAAACCCTTGGTAGAGTGATTTGAGTTTAAATTAAGGTTTTTAGGGTGTGGAGGCCCTTCTGTCCAAGGGCGCAGCACCACCTCCCAGGAGTGCAGCGCCATGTGTAATTTATATAGGAAAAAAAATGCCAGGAGCGCAACACCAACTCTTAAGTGTGTAACACCATTTTGCAGAGGGAATTTGGAGGCCTTCCCAGTGTCGGAATTGGGTCCATGATAGCGCATTGGAAATATTAACCTGTTTACTTTCAAAATATACCATTTTTTCCTGATTGAAGTTTATTGGCCTTGTCAAAAGTTGATTTTCCCAATACTGGTCAAAAAGTGCTGAGTGATGGTGCAAAAATGCACAGTGATGGTGCAGACAACTTTTGGAGGCCTTCCATAAATCAAAATTGAGATCAGTATATCTCATTGGAAATATATTCACGTCTAGTTGTGATTTGACTCATCAAGAAAGCCATTTGGACACTCCAGCTATGAGAAAACCTGATTTTCCCAAGGTCACTCCAACAATGTAGAAATTCTCCTGGGACACCTGTATTTTTGACATTGCTCCCAAACCATGATACCTGTGTAAAAGCGGAAGGAGGTTTTTCTTATTGGCCAAATTATGGAAAAAAATGTCTCTCACATTTTCCAAATTCATCCTGTTTTGGTCAGAAACATATTTTTAAGAAAAACTAGCCCTAGGTGTGGCAAATGACTTGGCCCTTGGAATGAATTCTTGGAAAATTATGCCGCCCTGATGTTTATGAGCTGGTATGGATTTATGTTAGCTGACATGATATATCATATGAATCCTTTTCTCCTCTTCCTCCTTTCCATAGCAAACCCTAGCTTATTTGGAAGAGGAAATTAGGGTTTGGTGTAGGGAATTTAGGACTGCCTTGTAGAGGGAGGGGAATGAAGAGGTTAAGGGTTGTATAAATTCTTGGGGAAATTTTGGGGAATAGGGATAGATGTTAGAGAGTAGGGGAAAGTGTAATTTCAATAATTGACTGAGGGTAAGGGGTCCAAAAGGGAAAAACACAGGACTAGTCTCAAAAAGTGTCAAATTGTAGCAATAGGCTAGGTTTTGTAGAAAAATGACGAGTTTGAGGGATAGGAGTGATGGGAAGTGTTTATGAAGGTATATTAAGGATAAGAGGAGGTGTAAGAGAATTAGGATACAACACTATTTGATGTTTTAACCATGGAGGTCATGAAACCAAGAAAAATGCCCTAAAAAACCCTAGATGGATTATGGAGGAGTTAGGAAAAACAAAACAGAGGGCTGAGGCCAAAGGTGGAAAAACATAGTGAAAATGAGTGGCATGAGCCCATGATGGGTATTTTTGGAATGGCGGGCTGACCATGGCATGACAGTATAGATAAATAGTGAAAAAAATTATCCTAAGGATAATGAAGGCAATGAAATTTCTAAAACTCACAATGTTCATGAATTTTGTTTTTAGAAATCTAGGATAAGTATTTAGTCATATAAAAAAAACAAAATTTACTGATGACTAACAGTGGGTCCGCTTGGGGAGGGAAGCTCCTTTTCAGGAGGTGTCTAGAACCTTCAAATCTCTTGGTTTATGAAGACCAGTGCCTCATCCATTGGGCAGATTTTCTTTTCTCCTTTCATTTGCTGATGTTTCTTTAAAGTTATGATCTCAATAATCTGGAACAACATGATTAATTCAACATCATCTCTACCTACCCATCCTAATTGCCTAACATTTTATCTTCCTTGGGTGCACTTGAATTGGCAAAACCTTTGACAATTTTTTTTAAAGCAAAAACAATCTGTCTAACAATACCCTTATTACTTCCAAGGGTTCAGATTATGCTAGTGAACCCTTTTATTCTCTACCTAAACTACTCAATTGTCAAGATTAAGCTATTTGAAAAGACTCATTCACTAAGCTACTGACATGAAATTGAAAACATGGTTAAATCAGGATTAGATAATTTGATTTACCATGGACTGTGGCATTAGAACAAGCTACACATGAGTGTTATTTTTGCACAAACAAAACTTAGGAAACACAAGGGCTGTGATCAGTCATTTGTTAAGCATCCCTATTTTCCTCTTTGGTTCAAATTTGAGCATGTGGAACCAGTATCTTTCATTCCTAATCTATTTTCTTTTGACAAGTCAAGCTTGAATGATTTGACAAGGTATATTTTATTAACTTATGAACATAAATTTAAAACATGTTAAGCCATGATTAGGCTAGATGACTGAGCAAGATATTCTCTTTGAACAATTAGTGGAATTTAGTCTTGCACACTTTCAGTAGTTCTTATTTTTTGGGTATGGGGTTGTACCTCTTCTTTTCAACTGCCCTCTTTTTCATTTTTTCTTTGTTTTTTATTTTTTCTCTCTTTTTGGTCAAAACAATCTAAAACTAAAGGTAGAAAGATGCTCATAGTGTTGAGCTTATTTGCTTGCCTATCTATCCCAATCTAACTTATACAATATATACATTCATTTTGTGAACTCCATTTTCCAATATAACTAGTCAAGTAGATGATTCCATGAGTGATTTTGTTTCATCTCTTTGAGTGTGGTGAAAAAATCAAAAGGACACTCCCACCTTACTAGCGTTTGAACAGTAGAGCCTAAAATGTTCTTGAAATTTTGCATCAAACTGCTCTTGACATGACATACCCATCTTTTAGATGTCTCTAATAAATCAACAAAGGGATCTTGAAATAATACCTGAATGTGAGGATTTGGAAAATAAGCTTGATCCAGGACTGCTTCTTCCTCCACTTGGCTAAGCTTGGGACTCTTTTGGGAAAGAAACCCCTTCTCTTTCTCATGATCATCTGCACTGTCAGACTCATCATATATTGCATTGTTGTCCTCTAGCAAACCTAATTGAATAGATCCATAGCTGTTCTCTTTATCTTGTGAAGGCTAGACATAGGGCTGAATGTGTTCTTTGTTGTTAAAATCAATACCCAAAGATTGATTATTTATGATTTCATTAAGGTGGTGTTTGATGAACTAAATGGAAGCACAACAAAAAGGTAAAGACCCTTCCTTTTCTCCCAAAATTTCTGCAATTTCTTCTTCACTATCATAGCTGAGTGGTATTTGCTGATCACTATATTTGAGCTATCGAAAATGACTGTCTTTGTCCCACAAACTAATCACTGATTGTTCTGTAGTGTTATCTTGAGTATGGAGAACATAATCATCATCATATTGATCATATTTGGGCAACTTATTCATAGGAGGAATGTCATCCATTATGTACACTTGACCAGCAGATTGTTCCACCATATGAAAAGGAGAGTGTTCATGGCCAATAGCTTCTCCTTTAGCAATTAGAAATGACTCGAAGCACAAGGGTAGGGACACAAGATGTGCTGGCTCATCTTCCATTTCTGATTTTGTAATCCAAACAGTCATACCAAGATGATTTGAGGGGAGAAATTCTGGATTTGAAAAAGGGTTTGTATTATCCATTTCTTCCCTTAATGATTGTTTAGAGTATTCTACCTTGTTTCTATTTTCAATTTGCTTGTAATACTCTCTTAATAGTGAAGCACAAGATGTAGGAAGGCATATAGTACTTACTTGACAACTTTCCACATCTTATTCTTTGCAACCTTTCTCAGCCAATATGTTTAGATAGCTATCTTTGCATTGAAATGACTGATTTGGATCTTCCCAAGAAAATGGTACTGGCTGCTTTGAATAATCAGCACCAACCTCAACCTTGTACTCTTCCTCTTTCCTGCCAAGTATATGCATCATTTTGCTGATTGTATCTATCAACATCTCTAGCTTTACCTCTGAAGATATCAGTCTCTCTTGATCTGCTTTCTCTATTACTCTTAGCTTTTCCTCCCCATTTAGTATTTTGGCTTCCACATCAACTGTTATCCTTTGCATTTCCTCCAGGGTCAAAGGATCTCTTTCTCTCATGTGGAAAACCATCTCTGGGTCAAAACCACTTGGGTAGTGCAAGCGAGCCCACCGTGAAGGTAGCTTTATCTTAAAAAGTTTTGCATTGTATACTTTATTGAACCTAGCTGAATATTCTTGTACTATCTCCCCTGGTTGTATTTTTAAATGGTTTTATTCCTTTATGATGAGAACTTCATTTCCCATGACCACCCACCTATCTAGGAAGACTTGAGTGAATTGATGAAAATTGATAATGCTCGCAGCTGGAAGGTCCTTAAACCAAATCTTAATTTTTCCTTGTAATGATAAGGCAAACATTCTAACATCCACATCATCTTCTCCTATTTCAAACAGGTCAAATAAATTCTCAATATTTTGAATGTGTTCTTCAGCAGTGACTTTTGAGCTTTCTCCATCAAATCTGGGTAGTTTATTTGCAATATTTGCAAGGAGGGGCCGGAGGATAGGAGGCAAAACTAGAGGCTTGTATCTTTCTGGGACCTTTGTGGGTATAGGTAGTGAAAAAAGATATTTATGACTGTTTGAGGTTTTAGCAAGAGCAGGAAAGGAAACATGAGGCTCATGTTTCACTAGGTCTTCCACAGGTGAATCCAAGGTAGGGACAGGTGTATAAGTCTGCTCATGGTCTGACATTTGAGGCTCAAATTTTCGAGGATTGAGATCTTTCCAAATGTAGATCTCATCAGTGTATTATTGATTAGGCTTAAAGTAGGATAGAACATAGTTATAGATAAAAACAATAATTTCTTGAATCCAACCTAGGCTTGAGTGCTCTTTCTTTCTAGGATGACTAGTCATGTTTCAGGTTCTTCCTCCAGTGGAGTCTTTAGGACTATTGAGAGTTGTGGAGTCGTCGGGTGGATGATTTCAACTATTTTAAGGCAGATTGCTGTCCACCATCAGCAACTGAATACCAATCTAAGGATATTTGTGGGTTTTCTGAGGTCATAAGGAATACTTAGATTGTCACTGACTCAGAAGGTCCCACCATGATCGTCATTATGTTAATGTCCCATGATGTAGCAGATTGGTAGACCAAATGCACAGGGTAACATCAGACCAGTCTTTGGAGTCCTAGGACCTAGGCTTCGTGGACTCAGAGAGGGATCTCTCTATTATGTGCGAAGGATGTAAACTTGTTCGCTTTAGATGGTTGATTTTAGGCTAGTTGTTAAGTGTAGGGTTTGTTGTGTTACACCATTTTTTTGGTCATCTAACCTATTATTATTATATGAACCCAAGTACACCATGTAAGACCAATTTTACCCTAAGTAAAATTTATTTCACCATATAAAATAACCTATTTGGTCATATTTAACCCAAAACAAAGAAATTAATTAAATAAATCATTATTTACTTAATTATTTCCTAAAAACAAGTTATTTAAATCATTATTTAAATAGTATTCTTAGTTAAATTTGACTAAATCATCCATAAATAATTAAATAAACCATTATTTATTTAATTATATTCCCATCATTCCCCTAAAATGATAAATAAATCATTTATTTATTTATTATTTATAAATAAAGGAATTGACCCAAGTCAAGAATCGGTGCATGGATTTGCTAGATCAGGGCCTGATTAGTGTGTAGCAATTGTATTGTACTGAGAGCTTGATATGATCAGATTTGTATGAGGATTGTTACATGATCTCTATGACATATATTATATACATATATTTGGGGGTTTTAGCTTCAGGTTTTCCCGTAAAATCACTGTGTTAATGTGTGTGAATTTTTATGGTTTCATGTGTGCATTGCAATTGATTTAATTTCCGCATGTGATGATCAATGGTGGAATAGATTATGTATTGTGCATGAAGTCAAATAGTGTGTGATCAGGAGAATATTGGATATGTAACACATAATTTAGATAATTTCTACATGGTATCGGAGCGATATTGATCAGAGAATATTGCAATTATTGAAACAGTTGAGTTTTGTGCTGGTTGAATTTGAATTTGCTGCAGTGTTTTCTTGGTGTCAAAGTTGAGCATTCATTGAAATGTCTTTCAACGGATTGCGATTGGAGTATGCCCTTGAGGGCAGTTCAAATTATATTGCATGGAAGGATAGGATGGATTCAGTGCTGGATCACAATGGGTTGAAGGAGTTCATAGATGCTGAAATTCCAAAACCTACTTCTAATGATGCAGCCGCACTTGATGCATGGAAAAATAAGACAACAAAGTGTCAAAGGATTCTGTTGGAAGGTGTGAAGGATCACATAGTGTTCGCCTTCATGGTAAAGCTTCTATATTCTTGATGTGGAAAGCTTTGACAGACTTGTTCCAAATCAGAACCGACCAGAGGAAGTTGGCGCTTAAAGACAAACTCAGGAAAATAAAAATGGAGAAAGGTGATAGTATACCCAAGAACCTCACGAAGTTTTTCTAGTGCAGGGATGAGATGGGAAGTGTAGGGGTTACTGTAGATGAAGATGACTTGGTGAGATTGGCTCTCCTTGGGCTTCCGAAGAGTTGGCATAGCTACGAGGACTCTGTCAATGGTCGGGAGAAACTGCTAGGATGGGAACGACTTTGGTCGAATCTTGTGCAGGAGGAGATAAGGTGGGGTACCAGGGATGTGTCTTCTTTGAATAATGAAGATGAAGAAAATTGTGCTTTGGATGCCAAAGAAAGGAAAGGGAAGGGAAATAAAAATCCTTCTCAATCAGGTGTGAAAGGCAAGAAGCAGGACTTTTCCAAGGTGAAGTGCTTTCACTGTCACCAACATGGACATTACTCCACTAATTGTCCACAGAAGAAGAAAAATAAGTAGGTTGCTAGATCTACAGCTGGAGAGGCCTTAAACTTGTAGTTTGAGCTGGATTTTTCACTGATCACATGCTTGGTTTCAAGTGTGATAGGATCAGTGTGGTTTCTTGACAGTGGTGCGTCTTTCCATATGACCGGAGACAAATATTTGTTTATTGATCTGGATGAGAAGGATCTTGGAGTGCACATCGAGATGGGCGATGATGGTAGATACAGTGCGACTGGTATTAGGACCATTTCCTTTGAGAGGGAGTCTGGTAAACCTTTCATATTGAAGGATTTCATGCATGTTCTAGGATTGAAGAAGAATCTGATCTCTGTGGCGATGTTGAAAGACAAGGGATATGATGTTGTTTTTAGCGAGGGAAAGGCTTTCCTATGCAGTAAAGCAACTGTTGAAACCCAGAGGATAGGGGTTCGAGTTAAGAACCTTTATCAATTACAGGTAGATGGTTGTGTAGCAATGGTAGGCAAAGCAGAAGGAGTGGTGAGCCGGGATGAGGGCGAATTGTGGCACAGGATATTGGGCCATCTTCACCATGGTGCTTTGAAAATTTTGCAGCAGATTTCTACCGGGCTTCCCAAGGGTACACTTGCACAGTTAGATCAGTGCAAGGGATGTACTTTGGGAAAATTTGTGAAGACCAATTTTCATGAGAAGGATAGTCACACCACGATGATCCTTGAGAGAATTCACACAGACGTGTGTAGACCTTTCTCAGTAGCTTCGATAGCAAAGCACATGTATTATGTGATATTTGTTGATGAATTTTCTCGTAAGTGCTGGATCTTCTTCATGGAGAAGAAGAGTGAGACATACTCAAAGTTCTGTGAGTTCAAGGAACTGGTTGAGAAAGAGTCGAGGAAGCAGGAGAAAGCTCTTAGGAGCGATAATGGTGTTGAATTCATCTCTGGCGAATTCAAATAATTTTGTAGCGCAGAAGCAATTCGAAGAGAGCTCATAGCACCTCATAACCCATAGCAGAATGGGGTCGCGGAGAGAAAGAACAGAATGATTGTGGGTGCTGCACAGGCGATGTTGCATGATTAGGGCCTTCCCATACACTTGTGGGCTGAAGCATGCAACACTGCAGTTTATGTTCAAAACCATTGTCCTCATAGAGTACTTGGCATGAGTACACCCAAAGAGGCATTTTCTGGTAAGAAGCCTGATATTTCTCATTTGAAGATTTTTGGCTCACCTGTTTACATTCATGTGATGAAGGATGCCAGGAAGAAGCTGGAGCCAATCGCAGAGGTTTGGATATTTGTGGGGGTACAAAGAAACACCCCACAATTATCTTGTGTATTTTCCAGACAGTCGGATGACTGTTGTGTGACGGGATATCAAATTTCATGAGGATAAAGCCATGAAGTTGTCGCTTGAGAGGGAGCTACACTTGCATGCAGAGGAGGAGCTACTTGTTCCTAAAGATGAGCCTCAAGATGTGGATCAACCATAAGAGGAGGTTCATGGAGTGGAAGAAACCACTCATGCAGCGCCAAACATCAGAGAGAGGAAGCGCACTACACGTGCTGCTTGACTGGGGTTTGAAGCAACGCACGTAGGTCGAGGTACATCATAGCGCAGACAGAGAAAGTCACTTGACCAATTTACTGGATACATGGTTCTGATGAGAAAGTGTATCGTAACATAACCATCGTCTTTTGAGGAAGCTATGGAGGATCCCGCATGGGTAGATGCCATGGTGGAAGAGTATGATACGATTGTCAGAAACAGTGCATGGGAGATTGTCCCAAGGCCGGAAGGGAAATCAGTGGTAGGTTCGAGATGGATCTACAAAGTGAAGCAAGCTGCTGACAGGAGCGTCGAGAATTAAAAGGCAAGATTTGTTGCCCGGGGCTTCTCACAGATCGAGGGGTTCGACTATGAAGAAACCTTTGCACCTGTCACAAGGTATTCTTTCATATGGACCATCCTTGCTCTCTTAGCGCAGATGGGTTGGCACATTCATCAGATGGATGTGAAGACTGCGTTCCTCATAAGAGTCATTGAGGAGGAGGTCTACATAGAGCATCCTGAAGGATTCAAAATCTTTAGCAGCGAGTCACATGTGTGCAGGCTCAAAAGAGCGCTGCATGGGCTGAAACGAGCACCTTGTTCTTGGTACACACGGATAGATAGTTATTTCACCGGACTTGGTTTTGCCAAGAGTGAGGCGGATCCGAACCTATACCAGATTGTGGTGGAGGGTAAGTTTCTGATCATTGTACTTTATGTATATGATTTGATACTGATAGGTGATGAAATGTTGATACACTCATGGAAGGCAGATCTTGCAAAGGAGTTTGAGATGAATTCCTGGGATTGGAAATTTCGCAGTGGAAGGATGGACTGTTTGTGTCTCAAGGCAAGTATGCCCGGGAGATACTAGAGAAGTTCAACATGCAAGGCTACAAGCCTATCAACACTCCTCTTCTTGGTGGTTGGAGGAAAGAGGATGCTACATCGACAGAGGTAGTGGATGCCATTGTTTATCGACAGTTGGTTGGTTTTCTCATGTATTTGGTCAATACATGACCGGACATATGCTATGCTATTAACCAGCTTTCACAAGCTATGGTTAAGCCTACCAAGCTCTTTTGGAAGGCATGCAAGAATTTATTGAGATATCTCAGAGGCACATCAGGATATGGATTATGGTACAAACAGTTGGATGAGTTGAAGTTGCATGGCTTCACAGATGCAGATTGGGCAGGGAGCCTAATGGACAGAAAGAGCACATCTAGAGGGATATTCAGTATCAGGTCTACAAAATTTTCTTGGTATAGCAGGAAACAGAGATCCATGGCACTCAGTTCAGCAGAGGCCGAGTACATGGCAGCAAGTTTGGCTGCATGCGAGGCTATATGAATGAGGAAGATCCTGGTTGGTTTGTTCGGTTCACACTTAGATCCTACAATGATATATTGTGATAATCATAGTTGCATTAAACTCTCGGTTAATCCAGTATTTCATGATAGATCTAAACACATTGACATCCGGTATCATCATATCAAAGATTGTGTGCAACAGAAGATCATGTTGCTTTCTTACATTCCTACGGAGGATCAAGATGCAGATATTCTGACGAAGGCACTCACCAGGAGAAAATTTGAATACCATAGAGACAGGATCAAGGTGGAAGATAATCCCTATATTTTTGAGAGGGAGTGTTGAGATTCAACAAGATGATGAGCTTAGTGAAAAGAGTCGCCTTCACTAAGTGGGCCCGGAGGCTATTTGGCGCAAAGTCTATTTTTAGACATGTCGATCATATTCTATGAGTTGCAGGATGCTATTTGTGGATGGTTGGTCAAGTTGGAAAAATAGATGGACTTCTATTTTTAGACATATTGGTGGAATCTATTTTTAGATTGCCAATCTAAAAATAGATATGTCGAATATTATTAGCTCTTAATAATATTTGGACTCTAAACATTATCTTATTCTCTTGGAGCACTTCAGTTAAGTGCACAGATGTGGCATAGGAGCTGACAGAAGGAATTATGCTATTCCTGAGGGTTTACTGGAGCTATTGCATGGAGGCCTTTAGTTAGAACTCATGTGACAGAGTTTGGTGGAGTTTTAGAAGTAGTTGGTGGAGTTGTGTTCAGTTTAACTCAGTTAGACTCAGTTGAGCTAGTTGTATCTAGTCTAATTGATTGATACACTAGTGAGAGTGGTGTGAATTAATTAATAATTAATTCACTAAATATTAACTCATTAATCAAATGAAGAATACATCAATTAGCTACAGTGCATGGATAGTTCAGTGGAGACTAGTGGAGAGGTAGGTGAAAGAGCAAGTGTGACTATCAGTTGTGACTATAGTGATGCATTGATTGCATCCAACACTCAGTGGAAATGCCAATGAGGATTGCACAGTCAGTATTGGAGCAATTCGAGTTCATTCAGAGCCATTATTCAATAGGGATTGTGCAGTAGAGGCGAGCTAGTAGGTGGCAGAGATCAGTGCATGGATTTGCTAGCTTAGGGCCTGATTAGTGTGTAGCAATTGTATTGTACTGAGAGCTTGATATGATCAGCTTTGTATGAGGATTGTTACATGATCTCTATGACATATATTATATACAGATAGTTGGGGTTTTTAGCTTCAAGCTTTCCTGTAAAATCACTGTGTTAATGTGTGTGAATTTTTATGGTTTCATGTGTGCATTGCAATTGATTTAATTTCCGCATGTGATGATCAATGGTGGAATAGATTATGTATTGTGCATGAAGTCAAATAGTGTGTGATCAGGAGAATATTGGATATATAAAACATTAGTTATATAATTTCTTCAATGGATTCCATGAAATTCATTGATATCTCAATAATGAATTGGGGTACATCACAGGGAAAATCTAGTGTAGTCAATGGATCTTTAAGGTTTATGTGTGAAGTGAGATGGACATTAAGTTGGGGAAACAAGGTAGGGCAAAGGGAAGTTAAGAATCCTTTGTCAAATACCTATGAACAAGAAGGTATTAAATACTTATAAGAAAAATATACTAATCATGAGATAGGGCACACCATTTACTCAATGACAATACTTAAATCAAATAAACATTCAAGATGAACAATTCAGTGGAACAAAGAAAACAAGAAAACTTATCTAACTTCAATGGTTCTACTTTCAAGATTTGAAAACATATAAGATGAAAAATAGCTTTAATAAATGAAGAGGGAACTCCTAAACATAATCTATAAAACTATAAAGAACATTGAGGCAAACTGATAGGCGTGGACAAAGGGCAAGATCGAAACAAGACCTCTTTGACTTAACCTAACAATCAATACATCAAAGAGAGGTTCCAAGATAGAATTTAGATAGCATAAAATAAGCAGGGATTACCATAAAACATATTTGGAAACTAGCATATTAATCCATTAATGAAACAAAAAGGCTTAGGTGGGCCTAAGGAGCAATTAAGAATTCCTTAAACTAACCCAACAGAGGAAAACATAAAGACAATAGCAAACAGGAGGACTGAGGTGCCTAAAACAACATTTATCAACCTATACTTTTCTGAGATATTGCAACATAGAAGGATGGACACAATGATAAACAAGAAAACATGAAAAAATTAGAGACAATCACCATTAACCAAACACAGGGATCCTACAAGCAAACCTTCATCATCATCAATCAAGGCAAATCATCCACAAGCTCCACAACACCAAATTTCTCTTCAACCTCAAAGAATCATGTATTTCTCTAAAAAATCATCAAATGCCCATATTTACAATGAATCATCATCCTCTATATAACAATAAATGAGGATAAAAATACAATAGAGTATCTAGAAGTCCATTGGCTAATCAGAAGTATCTCTATTGTCCTTGAGGCCTTGCAAGGGCCAAGGCACAAAAATATCTAAAATAAATATATTTTCAGCCATTTTTAGCAAAGAAATTGACCTTCAGGCTCTGAAAAGCCTCCTAAAACTTACCAAACACACATTTTGACTTTTCAACCACAGGAGCGTAGCACTATGTTTTTAAAATAAATTTTAAGCCAAGAGCATAGCATAGGAACTGGAAAAATGGGTCTTCTTACAATAGTGTTTTAAAGGCCTTCCCTATGTCGGAAAAGGCAACGTGATGACTCGTCGGAAAGCCCTTGAAGTATAATTTCCAAATCTACCCTTGTTTCTCTGATATTACCTCTGAAACCTATTTAGAAAGTGAAAATTCCAAGACTGGTAGGAGCGCAACACATGTCCTGAAAAGTAGGCAAAATGATGAAAAATTGGGTGTTTGTGACCCTTTTGGATGACCAAAACAACTCCAATTGATCTAAAACTTTGTGATAATGTTATATGAGTGATGAGGAAACCAAAAATGTAAGCCTTTCCTACTGAAGATGCTCGGAAAAAGAGCGTAGCACCAGGTGTGCTGCGCTCCTAGCCTCAAAATTTGTAAAAAAACCACTTGTCAAAATTCTCCCAAATTTGGTGGAAGTATGCCTCATGGGTTTTGGGAGACCTGAAGAGAAGCTTGAGCCAAAATACTAAGATTAGCTTGGTTATTTTCCTCTTTTAGTGCTTGGATCTCATTTTGGGTCTTTTTGAGTTTTTCCCTTGCAAATTGGTTTCTTTGGGCATAATGCTTTTTCATTCTTCTTTGTAAATCCAAGTCTTTGTTAGCCTTCTTCAACTTGGCCTCAAGGTGCATGTTGGCCCTCTCAAGCCATGATTCCATATCATGTTCAATTTTTATTGCAAGGAGTTCATGGAGAGAAATTTGTTCTGCTTGGGCTGCTTCTTCTTCCCTCTACTTTTCCAATGCTTTCTTTAGACCCATAGTTCTAGGTCTCCTTCTAGTTTGACCTTCTTCATCCTCACTCTCTTCATAAGTTCCCATGAACTCTTTCAACTTCACCTTTTCACCTTGAGCTTCTCTCTGGTACTTGAGTGCCCTAGCTTCATAGATTGCGAATTTTTCTCCTAGTTGCCTATTTTGCGAGTCGAGGACATAATTTATACTCTTGGGCTTATCTAAATGTTCTTGGAGGTATTTGGTTTGTGCATTTCTGTCCTGGAGGAGCACGTTTGTAATTCTTGCCTCATTCTTCTCATCACTATCTACTTGAATGATCTCAAAATCCCTCTCCACCTCATGGTATTCTACTTCATCCTTTACCCTTTGCTTCCCTTTGTATAGTGGCTGAGCTGAAGTAGATGGCAAGGTCCCTTGCCTTTTGGAGGCAACAAACACTTGCCTTGATCCTCTTTGATAAGTGAGAGGACAAGGTTTAACATGTTTCATTTCATCTTTGGTGACCGCAAGATTTCTTTTCTCCTCATTAATGACCCCTGCATGTTTGTCTTCTTCATTTTGTTCTTGACTGCTTTCTTGAGAGGCACTTTAATTTTCTCCCATTCTAGTATCACTACCTTGATCTTCATCATTTCCATCTTCTTCCATGTCTTCTACATTGTCATCCTCTGTGTTTGCAACATTATCATTTACATTGTCATTTTGTTTTTTGTCATGGTTAGAGGTGTCTTCATCACTGTTTGGTGCATTTTCATCCTCTTGGCTGCCTTTTGAGTTCATGGGATCACTGATGTCACTATTGTTAGGGATACTAGTCATTAGGTTTTCTTGATCACTTTCATGACTGCCATTAGTCTCTTCACTATTTGGCCGACTGTCTTCATTGTTTGGCTCATCAAAATCTGCCTCTGTTTCTTGGCTGTCATTTGATTATTCTTTTTCATCTAGCTCACTGCCTTTGTTTTCAGAATTTTTCTCTTCATCATGGATTGCATCTTGATTGCTGTCATGATCTTCTTCATTTTATGCTGTGTCATATTCTTCTTTATTTTTTGCCATGTCATATTTTTCTTCATCATGACTGTCATGGTCTGTTTCTTCTTGACTGTCATTTTCTGCCATGTCACTTGTTTCTTCTTCCCCACTATATTTTGTCTCAGTTTGTTCTTCATCTGTTTCTCCCTCAATATTTAGCTCACTGCCTTAGTATTCTTGTTCACTTTATGGCTCGCTGCCTTTGTCACTGCCCTCTTCCTTATCACTGTCATCTTTGTCTTCTTCTTCATTGTCTAGCTCACTGTTTTCATCTTTATAATTTGCCTCTGGCTCTGTATCTCCATTGTTATCCTCCTTATCATTTGCTTCTTCATTATGACTGTCATTTATTTATCACTGTATTATTTGTCTTGAATGTGATTTTCCTCTTTGTCACTACTTTCTTCCTCATCAACACTTTCTTCACTTTCATTTTCCTCTCCCTCATTACTTGTTTCTTCCTCTTGACTCTTATTGTCTTCTTGACTGCCATGTTCCTCTTTGTCACTTCTTTCTTCATGTTCTTCAACACTTTATTCTTGATCTTCATTGTTTTTCTCATGGAAATCCACCTCTATATCTTGATTTCCTTCTTGAGAGGCATTTGTTCCTTCCTGCAGTACCTTTTGCATTGCCTCGTTATTCACATCCTCTAATTATAAATCATCAAAGCTTGAAAATGTGTTTTAGGGCCTGAACATACCTTTAAGGACACTTTAAAACCCTTGGAAGAGTGATTTGAGTTGAAATTAGGGTTTTTAGGGTGTGGAGGCCCTCTTTTCCAAGGACGCAGCACCACCTCCCAGGAGCGCAACGCGATGTGTAATTTATATGGAAAAAAATGCCAAGAGCGCAACACCAACTCCTGAGCACGCAACACCATTTTGCAGAGGGAATTTGGAGGCCTTCCTGGTGTCAGAATTGGGCTCGTGATAGCACATTGGAAATATTAACCTGTATAATTTCAAAATATACCATGGTTTTCCTGATTGAAGTTGATTTTCCTTGTCAAAAGTTGATTTTCGCAAGACTGGTCAAAAAGTGTTGAGTGATGGTGCAAAAATGCAGAGTGCTAGTGTAGAAAAATTTTGGAGGCCTTTAATAACTCCAAATTGAGCTCATGATATCTCATTGGAATGATATGTAAGTATATTTTTCATTTGACTCATCAAGCAAGTAATTTGGACACTCTAGCTGTGATAACACCTGATTTTTCCAAGGTCACTCTAGTAGTGCAGAAATTCTTTTGGGACACCTGTATTTTTGACATTGCTCCCAAACCATGATACCTGTGTAAAAACGGAAGGAGGTTTTTCTTCTTGGCCCCATGATGGACAAAAAATCTCTCACTTTTTCCAAATTCATCTCGTTTTGGTTAGAAACATATTTTTAAGCAAAACTGGCCCTAGGTGTGGAAAATGACTTGGCCCTTGGAATGAATTCTTGGAAAATGATGGAGGCCTGATGTTTATGAGCTGGTATGGGTTTATGTTTGCTGACATGATATATCATATGAATCCATTTCTCCTATTCCTCCTTTCCATAGCAAACCCTAGCTTAGTTGGAAGAGGAAATTAGTGTTTGGTGTAGGGAATTTAGGACTGTCTTGTAGAGGGAGGGGAATGAAGGGGTTAAGGGTTGTCTAAATTCTTGGGGAAATTTTGGGGAATAGGGATAGATTTTAGAGAGTATGGGAAAGTTTAATTTCAAGAATTGAGTGAGGGGAAGGGGTCCAAAAGGGAAAAACACAGGACTATTCTCAAAAAGTGTCAAATTGTAGCAATAGGCTAGGTTTTGTAGAAAAATAATGATTTCGAGGGATAGGAGTGATGGGAAGTGTTTATGAAGGTATATTAAGGATAGGAGGAGGTGTAAGAGCATCAAAATACAAGCCTTGTTTATTTTTTAAACATGGAGGTCATGAAACCAAGAAAAATGCCTTAAAAAACCCTAGATGGATAATGGAGGAGTTAGGAAAAACAAAATAGAGGGCTGAGGCTAAAGGTGGCAAAACATAGTGACAATGAGTGGCATGAGCCCATGATGGGTCTTCTGGGAATGGTGGGTTGACCATGGCATGATAGGGTAGAGAAATAGTGAAAAAAAGAATCCTAAGGATAATGAAGGCAGTGAGATTTCTAAAACTTACAATGTTCATGAATTTTGTTTTTAGAAATCTAGGATAAGTATTTAGTCATCTAAAAAAAAAAATTTTTACTGATGACTAACAGTCACAATGCCTTGGTTAGCAATTATTTGTTTGATTTAATCAATTAATTATTCTCTGGCTTAAGAAGTAGTCTCAGGCCCTCAAAAATACCTCTGAAAAAATGATTACAGTATATTTAAAAGGTTTGGGAGGTAACAATGGCTTTCTTTTCTTCTGCAAAGCTATTAAAATGATTCAATTAACTTATTACTTTCTTTTTAGCTTTAAGAAATGGCCTCTGTACTTAAGAATACCCAGAAAATGAAGTTTTCAGTTTGCAGATAAGGTCTGGAAGCAACAGGGGCTCTCCTAGTCTTTATAGAGATTTAGGCTGAGTTTGCACAGGTTCTGGTGGTAAATACTTGAATTCTAGTGTGAAATATTTTAAAAATAGGTCGGAAGAGATTTTTTGGCTTAAGAATACGGTGGAAGGGGCTCTTTTCCACAAAATTCAACAAAATAATGGTGAAAAGACTATTTTAGGGTGGTCTTATTATTTTAACCTGTTAGCCCCTTATGAATTTTTTGACAAGCAAACAGGGGGCTAAAATGTTTTTTGAGCCTTCAAGGAATGCATCTCCTTCTAAAACACATCATCCTTGAAGCCTCCTTGTGCCTTTTCCCTTTCATAAATCCTCACTACTGTTCCCGATTTAAAAGCCTCTCTGTTGTGAAGAAAATGCCCAAAGGCCTCCATTTTTCCTTTTATTTCATCCCCATTAAGCCTCCGTTTTCATCCCTTTTTCCCTTCTTTATTTCCCTCCTTAACCCCTTAAATCACCCTAATTCCCCTTTTTAAACCTTCAAATACCCTTTGTCCGGTTTAAGAGTTCCTTTCCCCCTTTACTGAATCCATTTTTAGCCTTAAAAACCCTCTGTTTTGGCTTGAAAGCCCACTTTTTAACATGCAAAGGCTTAGCCCTTTCGCATAGCCCCTTAACCACTTCCCCTCCATAATCCTGGGTGCTAAAACCAAGCACTAGCCCACAAATCGCTTATTGCAATCGGAGAAATGGTCGGAGCGCCTGTTTTATTTTTAAAACAAAACTTTCGACGTGATAGTGTATTTGGTCTGTCGGCTTTTGAAATAATCCCCGCCATTGATTTGAAGAGGTCTAACGGCCCGCCTGTTCCAATGCATCCCAATCACACTCCGTTTTAAACCTCCGATGACCTTCTCCACCATCGATTCACTTTTAATCCAATGGCCCTTGTATCCTCACTCCGATCGCAATCGCAAATTTTAAATTGTGCCATCCTCCGTCCCTCCCGATTGCGACCCTCCGATACGATCCTGGCCATTGAATCCACAAGAACCAAGGGCCAAGATCCACCCTCACTCCGCCATGTGTCCCCCGATTGGGCTCCTCCAATCCAATCGCAGTCGTCGATCTCTCATAGATCCGATGGTCCAAAGCCAATCGCTTCATCGCCCATCGGATTTAGGTCCCCCCCATCGCTCCCCTCTGATTAGATCGTAGCCGTCCATCCTTGATGATCTAATGGCTCAGATCTCTCCTGCCCACTAAACATTTTCTCCGCCTGTGTATCTCCTCCGCAGATCTCAACCGTTCGTCCTCAGATCAGACGGCCCACAATAAAATTGTCGTCCTTTGACCCCACCTTTACTGACCCTGCACGTCCTTCAGATCGCGTACCTCCACCACTGTTGGATCTCGCGGGCCTAGATCCAACGGTACACAACACTATCGCATTGTTTTTGGCTCTGAGATTTAACAGTTAGAACTTACGTGATGTGGGCAGTTTTCTAGAGCCATGTGTCAGCTAAAGACCCATATCACGTTGAAAAAGTGAAATCATCCTTCCAGCCTTTTGGTCGCGTGAAACCAGTGGTTTTGATCCCTAAAACCACTTTCCCCCCTGTTTCCCCATAGCCTCCATATCTAATCTCAGCTGTCCATATCAGCTAGATCAACGGTCTATATCCCATCTCACATTTCCATTGTCTTTTCTCATCGCGCAATCATAGAACGCCATCAGACAATCATAGCCATCGATCTCCTCCTAAGATCTGATGGTCCATAGTAAATTGCTCTCTGCCATTGCCGGGTCCCACCATATAAGCCCATTTCATGTGTTTTCCCTCGATTCCCTTTGTATTTCCGCTTATGGTCAAAATTTTAATGTTTACATTAGAAATCATGTTTCTCTACCTAACATTAAAGCTTTAATGCTTTATATTAATTTTTTTTCATTTCGCCCAATCGTCCAATGTCATTTTGTTAATTTAACCCCACCGTTGATCATCGCCCCCTACCCTGATCGAACGGTCCACATGCATCCCTCCATTAAACCTCCGTTTCACTGTATTTTTCACCTGTTTTTCCCCACAACCATTGTTTCTGAAGTTGCGCCACCATTCTAGGCCTCACAAAATCTCTTCTGCCACCCTTGGTTTTTATAAATGGTTTGTTTCATTGGTGCAGGGTTTACAGAGTGGAAATTTCACTCTGCCTCCGTAATCACAGTTATTATGATTCAGAATACAGAGGTGCCATTACAGTAGCAACAGAGTGTATCAGCAGCAAGGATTATGGGTGTTAGAGCCTGAAATTGAAGATTAAAATTCTCTAATCCTTATTCAAGGAATGAAGGCACAGTTTGAAGATTAAGAGAGTACATGAAATAAGCCATATCTATTTCATGTCAGCAATACATTTTCTCAGACAGTACACCTCCGACAGAAGTCTCTATGCCTCCCCGAGCTCCCAAAAGCCATTTCACTGACAGAAAGTTTCCAAATACTGTCAGGGCATCAATAATGGAGGTATGGAAAACCAAAAGACCTTCAGTCACCTTACTTGCTTCAAAAGACAGGACAAAGAGCTTTACAGCCCGAAAGGATGTTAAAGAGGCATCTTTGGTCAAAATCAACCCGACAGAGACTCCAAACCAGACTACAGAGTACAACGCAAAGCTATTAAGCAGAGTGGGCATGGACTCCTCCTTCACTATGTCTTGATGAATCGATTTAATGTGTATCATCTACTCTTGCTATCCAATTTCCTATAAGAACTCCCGAAGAACACTTTGTAAAGGGTTGCGTTGCTGTCGTAGTTGCTGTTGTGGGGATTCATTTTGACTTTTAAGAAACAGCTTTGGGAGAAAATAGCAGAGTAGTTTTGTAATGTAGTAGGCTGGGAGGATAAATTTGGACTGTATTCAGCCATTGAGCTTAGTTTATGTGACTGGTTTACCATCAATTAATCAAGAAAATTTCACACGATCCTGGTCTATCATTATGGGTGATGTTTCTCTTATTTCATTGTTGTATTTACATTTTCCATGCTGTTCATCGGTCTTCTGGTACGCATCAGAAATCTGGCATAGGATATACCCTCGCATGGTACCCTATGTTTCTGCTCTCCCTACCTTTAATGTTTTCTTTTGATAGTGAATCTAAGAGCAAATTCATGTAATTTAACCAGTGTAGTAGCCGTTATTCACTGCTAGCTTATGTGTGAATTTGGGTTTGCTTCTTAGTTGTTCTTGTTGGGTCCAAAATAGAGAATTTGGGATACCGGGGATTCAATGTAAGCCCTATCCACTGGGGTCCTTGTTCAATAGAATGGGCTTTCCAAGATCCCATGAGTTGGTGTCAAAGCATTGAAGGTTAAAAACCCTTCTCTGACCTTAGGCCTAGTTAGTCTTAAGTGTTTTCCTTTTGAGAGTATGCCGGAGTAGATCCGGAGTTAGATGACCTCTGATCTGATCTCAAGCTACCCTTTGTGCCTCTTCATTTCTCTCCTTATTGTTCCATTCCACCATCTATCTCAAAGATCCTTTAGTATAGATGACTTGCCCTATGAAAGCCTTGGCTAGTTGTTTGCAAGTAATCTCCTTTCATGACTCCATAGCCCAATGGATGGCACAGCCTTAACCTATCCTCTTATAATGAAACGTCTCGCTGTTTTGTTCCTTTTTTTTTATGAACTTCTCAGTCTTATGATCTCATGAATCAACCAAAAAACCAACCAAATCATTTTGAAACCCCCTTTTTATGCTTCATACCTAGCCTAATATCTCGTTTTGAGCTTTCAAAGATATATCATTCTTTTCTTTATTGGAGAGATCCCTCTCTGGGTCCAGGAGGGCTAGATCCTAGGGCCCCAAAGTGGTTCTAATGTTGTCTCATCTTTTGGTCTTTCCAATCTGGCCAAAACATGGGAATCCCAACATAACCAACACTGGTTAATCTTTGGGTGCGGGGCTAAATTCAAATAGCAGAGCAGTATTCGTTGCAATGGGCAGGAATACCACTTGGCTGTTTTCACATTGCAAAAATATGGTATATGGTTTTTGGCTTGAGGATGCGATGAACTGTGGGGTTTCCACGTAGCAGGGGAGCGGGGCTTTGAAAATACTTATTTCGCAAGCCCTCGGTGGTGTTAAAGGTTGGGCAGTGGTGGGTGCAAAATATACCATTGGCCATTGGATTTGATCAATCAAGATCTGATGGATGGGCGAATGGAAGGGTGATTTGGGGATTTTATAAGCACTGGGGCCCAGGTTTTAAGTCACGTGATGGGGTTTTATGTATATACATGGAATATTTATACAAAGCAGAGTTATAGGGTAGGCCTAGGATATATCAAATGTGGGAAAATTAAAACTATAGGTTTATAAATAAATAAGGGGTTGAGGAAATATATATAAGAGGGAGTTAATATGATACCGGGTAAAGGTATAGAACAAGGATTTAATATAATAATGTGGGTTAATAATATACAAATAGGCGAGGTTAATATGTGCGGGATATTTAATATATGCGGGAATGTATATATCAATGGGATTTATAAAATACACTAAGAACTAGTGTTTAAACTAATATCGGGGCGGAATTTTTCATAGTGGGACTCGATATATTAAAATAAAACTTTGGATAAGTGGGTATTGGGATGTTTTTTTATGAAAAGGGAAGTTAGTGAAACAAGGGAAAAAGATTAATATGAAGGGGAAGGGGTATTTTTACATGGGAAATTTTTTTTTTGCAAGTGGCATTAGGGTTTTAAACAAGGGGAAGGGGATTTTGGATATTTGTGATATGAAATTACCAACTTGATGCTTTCCATGCCTTGTGAAAACTGCTTTTGCCTACCCATATTTTACCCTAAAATTTTTTCTTCATTTATTTGGGTGCATTTGAGTTTGCAGACCCTTTAATTTTTCTTTGATAAGCAAACTATCTAATTCTAACCTTATGACTTCCAATGGCTCAGATTAAATTGATGAGCTCATTATTATTCTCTACCTAACTACTGATCTAATAAGATTAAACAGTTTGGCTAGATATTTATTCTCAAACTATCGCCATGAAATTTAAAATATGAATGAGTCAAGATTAAGCTGTTTGACCATCATGGATTGTGGCATTTTTGACAAGCTGCGCACAATATTATTTTGCAAAGTAAATTAAAAGTAGTGGCATTTGAATTTGCATCACTTTCAGGATCTATTTTTTATCTCTTTTTTGGTGCGGTTCATATTATATATATATATATTTTGATCTTTTTCTTTAAGTCCTTTGATTTTTCTTTTAGGACATACCCTCTTCAAATTTTTTTTTAATATGGGAAAACAATTTGTAGAAAGCAAAGTATGTACATTATTACAAGACTAATCATAATCAATTCAAAATTATGAATCCTATTATTATAGGACCCTAACACAAAGCACCCTTGCATGGGGGTAAGTGCTTTGCAACACACTTAGGCGCATTCACAGGAGTGTTGATGAGTCAATGGGTCATTTTAACTATAATTCAAACATTGAAACTCTCATGAATTAAAGCCATCAATGGAATGACTTCTCTAGGGCATGTAGCAACTGAATTAGGGGATGATAGACCTTGTTCATACTAGTATTAGGGATGATGCCCAAATTTACCTATAACACATACGATGTCCATAATGAAACAAAAAGAATATTAAAGCACAAAATATGGCTAGGGTGAATTTTAGCACATCAGCAAAAGAATAGCATGAGCTCTACCCCACCATATTAGCCATCTCTTGATTCCTGAGCACTTTATGCTCCATATCATTAAAATAAACACTTGCATGTCCCAACCTTGATGAGAAAGAAATTATTGTGATAAAAGAAGTGCTATATTATAAAGAACAAGATTTTATCCTTGAGCTATGAATTGTTGAAAATCATTATGAAAAACAAGTAAAAGGCATACTAGATGGGTGGAAAATGCAAGCCAATAGGGGTAACTCATGCCTCCGTGATTTTTCCCTTCATTAAATCTATATACTCAAGATGCAGACTCTCATTAGTTGGTCCCTTGACCATGGGAGTTGGCCATGAAGTATTTTCCCTCCATTGATACCTATTTTCACTGAAACCTATGTATTGAATGGCTAACCTTGGAAATGCCACTTCCACTTACGGGTTGGAAGCATCCAATTGGTTTAAATACTTAGCTACCCCTACAAAGGTAGGGAACACTTTTATAGGACTTGGTCTAGTTAGATATATGAAGGTGATCCTGGTTTGAAGTATTATTATGCCTTTAACACTTAAGTATTGTGCACTTAGATGCATCTATGGCATTATTCACTAATGAATGATTGATTTCACTTGAGTTTGGAATAGTTTTTTCTACGTGGTTCAGAGTAGCTGAGGCATTGAGGGAACCCTATCCCACTCATGCTCCACATGATGCCTAAGCCATAAAACACTTCGAAAGAGTATGATGATCTTGTAGATGCAACACTTTACCTATTCAGTAAAATTTTGGGCACTTATGTAATATTATCAGTTGATGGACACTCTAAAGCATCCTCATATGACCAAAAAATGAGCTTCTCTTGCTTAGCATGCAGGATTCTCGATGATGTACCACTGGACCTAGCATTCCCCGAGGGTGGCCTTAATACTACTTAATGGGCATGCCTTTATCCAGAGCCTATATGAGGATGATTATCCCATAGAATGATTAAGGAGGGCTTGTTGCACCTAATGAAGCCCCAACATTGGAGACAACACACACTACGTTGTTTACTTGACACCCATAGAGATGACACAGGGCACCCACATCTATATTTTTGACACATAGAAATGCTTTGAGGCTTGATTTGAGGACTCTTCCTCAAGTTGATGTTTATTATGATGCTTGGAGTCTCATTTAGCCTTTCTAGTGCACTTATGGAGCATTTTGAGCTTTAAAAGAGAATATCATCATGCTTTCCTGAGGCTTGTGCCTCACACGAGAATTTGTTGGCATATATTATTGTTGATATAGTGGGTTGGCTTGTAACCTAATTTTAATTTATGTCTACTCAAAATAAAAGTTGTTTTAGGGGCTTTTAGTGGAATATTAGTGGTGATAAATTCCAAATAAAAAGAGAATCACCTTTTTCTTTCGTTCATCATCACACTTTTGGATTTTGACCTCTTTATAAGAGTTTGACTTAGCTTTATTGTACTTCATCACTTGAGGAGATGTAATATTATGTGTATTTTAGCTATTGAAGACTAATTTTTGTTACAAAGACATCTTTTTGGGATTGAAATAAGGCATGTTATTTGATAAATTGTGAGTACTTTGTTGCATATCTTTTATATTTTTACATGTAATGGAATATTTCTAGGGTTTCTATATTTTTCCTTGTCTAAAAGAAAATGTTTGTTGGAAATTATTGGTAATTATTGCATGTTAAATCCATTATCCTTGAAATCCCTAGAAAACCTCCCAGTGAGCCTTTTTATAGTTAATTTCTCCCCTCATAGAAAGATAGTTAGGGTTAGAAAGTGAAAAATAGGGTTTTCCACTTTACTCCCCTCAAATATTTGATATATCCATGTTTAAAGTTTGTAAGAATCAATCACCCACGTAGGGAAAAAGCAATGGACTCCCTCTTGATGATCAAAACTTTGAAATTTTTACCTTTTTCCTCTCTTATCTTTTCGACCTTTTAAGGCAAACCGATAGGGATAGGAAAAGAGACAAATTCAACTAGGGCTTGCATCAAGTCAACATTAGAGTTGATTTGGAATATTTCAACCATGTTTGACCTTCTTAACTCAAAATATAACCTCTTCCTTGATGGATATTTCCTTATTAGGGCTAACATCATCAACCCTATGAAATTTGGGGCCTCTTGAAAGCCTAATTCGACAAAATGGATTCAACTTAGGGCTTATTGGAGGTTTTTCATTCCATAATGTTGATCACATCCTCCAAGATAACCCTTTACCTATGCTTGTATACCTAGATGCATCATTTTTGAATCATATCTTGAAACTTTGGGCTTCAAGTACTATTCTCTAGGCTTCTTCATTGATAAATTATTCCTTTACATAAAGAATTGTGCCCTAATCCAAGTGAGAAGTACCTTGATCAGGCCTCTCCTACATCACCTTGATCCAATTGATTTAAATACCTTTAGGTGATATATACTAGTAAGCCTCTCGTGTGGTGAAATTCCACTAAAGAGAAGGAGGTGGAATTCTAAAGTGATAATGGCAGCCACTGCGTTATTGTATCATTGTCTAGTTCTTTCCTTGATAGCTATCTAAAGGATTGATAGAATTTGAGGAAACAATTTTAGCATAGTTTTCAAGGAGTATATGAATCAACATCATCATTATATGAAGATTTAACTTTGCTAAATTTGAAGAGAATAATTCAAATGAAAACATATATTGTCTTTTGGTGACTTCAAAATCTAATCCTCGTATCTCTCCTAGTAGTTCTTCTAATGATACAATAACTCCAAGAAATAAAATAACTACTCTTAAGACAATTACTAATGCTACTACATATCCTCTGCTTCAAAAGAATCTTATGGTTAGAACCATATTCATGGATACATCTACCCCAAACACCATGAACACACCTTAGCTCATTGCAATATTCAAGCCATTGTATGTGAGTAAATTCCCTGATGCTCCTTATCCATTATTTGAGAAATATGAAGAATGAATACCCAAATTAAATGGTACTAATGAGATGGGGGTGAATCAATATTTCATTTATATAGTTAATTTTGAATTCACAGAGTATTAATTATCATTAGCATTAGATCAAAACATAAATCAACAACACCATTCAACAGTGCACAACATCAAGACAACATACATGATTTTTTAGGTGGAAACACTTCCAAGAGAAAAACCACCAAACTCATTTATTAAAGGTAATAAATGATTACATCAACAAAAATCTCCAACTTCCAAATTTCTCCAACAACCATTGGAAGGAGGCTCCAACCCCTTGATTTATCAGCTCCAACTGAAAGTGTGCTCCAACACCCCAATTTACCACCTCCAACGCCCTAATTTACCAACTCCAACTCGAAGGATGATCTAACGTCCTAGTTTTTTTAGCTTCAACTAAAAGGATGCTCCAACACATTGCATAGGCTCCAACCTACCATAGCACCACACAGATGCCTTGAAGTGTTTTTAGGTTCCAACCTGAAGGAGACTCCAATGTCTACCCTGCACCACCCAACCACCCTTAAGATAGAAGATAAATGAATAATATTTTTTGCTGTATCTATCACTGCATCAACTCGCAATCATCATTTTTATGCCATACAATCAATACCCCTATCTCAAAAGTCACTTCCACTGTAACCTGCAAATACTGACACCACAAAAATCACTGCCACAACCTACACATTGTGTCACTGGAATCATTGTCACAACCTACAATACTTGTCACATCTATCACTATTACAAGCTGTCATACTACTATCATAATTTTTTCATTCACTTTCCAAGCCTTGCTTCAACCTATTCATCAATCTGGTCTCATGAGACTCATCTCAACACTTGTTGCTCAAAAACTGCTACAACATGCTCATATGTCCTCAAAACGTATAAATGGGATTTTAATCATCACAAATATATCAATAATTATTTTTATTCCTTTAGAAGCATCCAATTCAGAAAATTGATCATTGTGAATTTTTCTGTAACTCAATTTGTCTCATGAATGAGGTAAAAAACTCCAAAAGAACATTTAAAACCATATATCAAATTAATGATTATACAAAATGCTTCTTTCATGTAGCGCTAGACAGAATGCCCAAAATTTGGCAATGGTGTAACATAATGTTCTTTTCTGACTGGCTATTTATTAAACAAATTGAAACTTAGCAGTGATAAAAAAATCAACTTCTAACTTGGAAATTACATGGATTCAAAAAATCAATTTCTAACCTGGGAGTAAATGGATTCAAACCTAGGTATCAACTGACAAAGTGTAGGCCCACAACCAACTCTACTGCATGATATAAATTGTAATGAGATCCTCTTGAAAATTGATTTTTATATGAAATGAGTTCAAAAAAAGAAATCTAGGGAACTTGACCCCATGCTTTGACTTATATCATACACAGTATCAACCCAAACGATGTTCCCACGATAATGGGTGTACACATGCATCCCACTTCCACATCGACTCATTGTTCCATGCCAGTCCTATATGTCAACTATTTTTACAACTCATAACCTTATCGATATGTGTTTTTACATGGTAGTATATTCCACCAAATCGTAGCCATAAAAATGTGTGCACATGGTTCATTTTACATTTTAACCAATGTTTAATGTGTCAATCCATGTTGGATGGTTTATCTAGTCAATGAGAATGAGAAATTAATATTTCCTCCTTTTTATACAAATTTTTTAAATTGTAACACTTAGATATGATCCTTACATTTAAAATATAATCCTACCAACAATATTTGATCCAAATCCAACCGTCAAGCATAGTTGGACCTCTGTTATATGCAGTAATAAATGTTCCCTCCATTAAAACAACATAATATTAGATAGAATTCACTTATATAGTGATCTATATGGATATTGGTAGCCACCCACTTATTCCACTAGGACCCCCAACATTGTTTCCTTTCAGTATCCTAATTTCTAGAACAATTTTCTATTTTTGGCAGTTTTTCGGGTCCTGAATTCTCGAAAGCCATTTTGAGGCCCTAAATGACATTATTTTGGAAAATGGGAAAACCCGTAACTTTTTGTATTGGTTTGAAACCAATTTTTTTTTCTCAGATAGATATTTTTAATAAGGTATCATATGCACCAAACAAAGATCATATGCCAAAGTTACGACCCTGGGAAGTTGATGTTCCAACTAACCCCAACGGGGCCCAGAAACTTTTGGTGCTTCATCTCATAGTGTTAGGGTTTTGGATGTTTAGGTTTTTCCATTGCTTATTGATGATAAAAAGGTCTACGAGCCTCATTGTAACACAACTCAAAAGGCATGTAGTCGTCACATCTCTTTCGAGAGATAAGCTACCATCACTTGAGCTAGTTTGTTTATATTATGTATGTAAATAGTTTCCAACACTTGCTATTTATTAATTGAAGTTTTTCTTCATTGTATATCTATGTTATTGTTTAAATTTGTATTTCATTTCATTCCTGTATAATCCATATCATATAGCTAAAATGGAGTTCCAAAATTTTTTCAAAGGCGACCTCAGGAATGTTAGAGTCAGGAAAGGTATCAGAGACCACATTCTCTATATGAGGTAGCTCAGGACAATTATCATTGGAATGCCCAACAACATCACACAAAGAACATGGAGGAGTATTCTTTGGTGTCTTAGGAGGAGTGGGAGTTGCTTGGGGTTCATTGCCTTTGGTTCCAATTTTGTAGAAATTAATTGTATATTCAATACTGCTCATGTAATGTTCTAAAACATAAGACTCAAATCTACTCTAATCATCCACAGAAAAAAAATTCACAATTGAGAAGCAATATGAAAATAATGTGTTAAAATTTAACACACATACATGAGGATATATTTAGGGGAAAGAAACTGCTAAAAAAACCTTATTATCTATATTGCATTAGTCAGAAAATATAGAAGAAATACAATGCTTACTCAAGTCTGAGAAACCTATGCACAAGTATAATCTATCATATTGCTTCATAGATTGAGCCTGGCCAATACTTAGCAAATTTTCATGCATGTGAAGCTCCTATTTCCTTGCACTATTTACTTTGGAATTATCCCCTATTATTTAGGGAAAATCCTCATCCATAACATCGCAATCCATATAGGCCCTGATTTGTCCGCATGCACCACCTGTACTACTTGGATAATTATACAAATGATAGTACACTTCCCTTGAACTCCAATCTCAAATTGGTAACTCGAATTTCATGCATGCATGATTTAATTATTAGTTGATTGATCAGTTAACGGGTTGAACACTAGAGTTTCACCCCACTGCTAGATCTACTAGTTCCTCCAATAGTTGGAACTTGTTTAACTAACCTTAAATTAATTTATCTGAATTAAATTGTTACAACTGAAATTAAACTCAACCTAGTCTCCTAAAATTTAGGAATAATTGTACACAACTCAAGTTAAGCCCTAAAATCAAATTAAATAAGATAACCGAGTGATAACAACTCAGTTAACTCATTCGAGTTGTCTTGTGATGTGAAATTTCAATTTTCTCCTATTTAATTCAAGGGAAAATTAAATTGGGATTTTCTTGCTGCCATTACACTCCCTATGAGAAAGAAAATGGATTATCAGATCCCCAATCCTGCCTCTATGGAACCCAAATTTTCCTCTTGACCTTTGTAAAAATATATGCACCTTGTTCCTCTATAGGAATGTATTCCAACAACATGATTCGCATTGCACACAATCTTGTAGATGGTGAGACCAGATGTTGATATGCTTGGATCGATAATGAAAAATTGGATTTTCAGAGAGTTTGATACAACTCTAATTGTCACAGTAATCACAGTGGGACCCATCACCTGACCAAATAACACAATAAGAATCTACCTCATCAAGATAGCTTCACAAGATTCTTGACTAGCAGACATGTACTATGCTTCTGCTGAACTTAGTGCAACTGATCTCTGCTTCCTACTGTACCAAGAAACTATTGTTGGTCCAATAATAAAGACTCCTCCTAAAGTGCTCTTCTGATCTGATGGACTGCCTACCCAATTTTTATATGTGAAGCCTTGTGGCTTCACTCCCTCTGTCTGTCTGTACCGAAGACCATATTGAGTAGTGCTTCTGAATATCTCAAAAAATGTTTGGCCTCCTTCCAATACAGTTTTTTTAGATTAACCATTGCTTGACTAAGCTATTTAACTACAGAACACATGTCTGGTCGTGTGTTCAACAAATACATGAGTGAACCCACAAGTTGCCTTTAAATAGTGGTTTCCACCACCTCACCTAAAGTAGCATCTTCCTTCCTCCAACTTCCTGCTAGAGGAGTGTCCATGGGTTTGCCACTCTCCATGTGGAACTTCTCTAGTATCCCGTTGGCATACTTTCCCTAAGAGACAAAGAGTTCCCCATCTCCTTGCCATACTTCCAAACTGAGGAAATAATGCATGAGACCCATGTTATTCATCTAAAATTCGCTTGCAAGGTCCTCTTTGCAAGATTTGATAAAATTCTCATCAAAAGTTAAAATAAAATCATTGACATATAATAATATAATCAACAATTTACTTTCAACAACAATATGGTAAAGGTTTGCATCTGCTTCACTTTTGGTGAAGCCCAACCTGGTGAAATAACTGTCGATCCTGGTGTACCACGCATGGGGTGATTGTTTCAATCCATAGAATGCTCGCTTGAGTCTACACACATGTGACTCTTTGTTGAAGATCTCAAATATTTTTGGTTGTTTAATGTATACCTCCTCCTCAATAACTCCATTAAGGAATGTTGTCCTCACATCCATCTAATTGATGTTCCATCCCATCTATGCTGCAAGTGCTAGAATTGATTTGATAGAAGAGTACCTTGCTAATGGAGTAAAGGTATCCTCGTAATCAATTCCATCCAAATGAGAGAACCACTTGGCCAAAAATATAGCCTTGTGTTTCTCGATGCTTTTGTCTGATGCTTTCTTCACCTTGTAGATCCACCTCGAAACTACCACTAACTTGTTCTCTAGTCTTGGGACTACTTCTCAAACACCGTTTTTGACTATGGAATCATATTTCTCTAGTATGGCATCAACCCATACTAGATTTTTCACTACTTCCTTGAATGAGGATGGTTCTGTCTCAACTAGCTCACTCATCAGAGCCATGTACCCAATGTACTAATTTGATGGCCTCCTCTGCTTGCGTTGTGATGTGGGTGCTCCCACATTCTCTCTAGCATCATGCAATAATATTTCAACTTCTCTAGTGTGATTTATTCCTTCTCTGGATGTCTTTGCATGACTAGGTGTATCCACTATTTTCTCCTCTACTTGTGGCTTCTCCACAACATCTTGAGGTTCTTCCTTTGGAGCTATAAGCTCCTCATATGCATGCAACTGAAACTCCCTCTCAAGGGAACATCTCATGATATTCTCTTCATCAAACTCCACATATTTATTAACAATTTTCATCCTATGAGATGGAAAGTACACCTGATAGATTTTAGGTGTATCAATGTACCCCAAAAATATGTCCAACTCAGCTGTCGAATCTAGCTTTTTCCTTGCATCCTTGAAAACATGATAGTAAATTGATGAACCAAAAATCCTGAAATGTGACATATTTGGTTTCTTCTATGAAAATATTATTCTAGTATACAACCCTAGAATCCAATGAGGATTCCCGTTCTGCACATATACCATTTTTTTGCATGCTTCAGCCCACAAGTGCAATGGTAGGCCTTGATCATGCAACATCGTCCGTGCAGCTCCCACAATACTTCCATTTTTCCTCTTAGCCACCTCAATCTGTTGTGGGTTATGGGGTGCTATTAAATCCCGTTGAATTCCTTCATTTTCTTAAAATCATTTGACACATATTCTCCATTGTTATTGCTCCCGAGAGCCTTCACTTTCCTTCCATTTTATTTCTTGACAAATGCTTTACATTCACAAAATTTGGAGAATGTCTGGTCTTTCTTTTGCATGAAGAAAATCGAGAACTTAGGTGAGAAATAATCTACAAATATAACATAATAATTATGCTTGGTTGTGGAGGCTATCGAGAAAGTTCCACACACATCTAAGTTAACTCTTGCAAGGACTACTTGCACTCTACTATCCTTATCATGAAAGGTGGCTTTGGTGTACTTCCCCAATGTACAAAATTTGCATGTATCTTGCTACTGTAGTGCACACTTGGGAATTCCTATAGAAATATGCTACATGATCTTCAAATTTCCATGGTGAAAATGGCCAAGTATCTTATGCCATAATTCACCTATGTATGGGCTATAAAACTTCTCTTCTTTCGTGCTCAAAGCAACACAATCTTCTACGTCCAATTCGTAGAGGTTTTTCACCCAAACCCTGACCCGCTTCACTTCTCCCATGGCGATGTGGCAAAGGAATGGCTTTCCTTTGCTAAATATCACATCATAGCCATGGTTTTCCAACATCCCAACTAAAAATAAATTCTTATTCAGATTTAGAACATACATGACAACACGAACTTTGCTAAATATCACATCATAGCCATGGTTTTCCAACATCCCAACTCAAAATAAATTCTTAATTTGAGAGGGGAGCCAGACTCTCTCTGAAAAGTAATTGTATTGATACCAGTTGTGCTATACCTTCCATCATCTCCCATATTGATGTGCATTTGGAGGTCCTTATCCTCCAATTCACTGGAAAATTATTTGTTTCATATCATATTGAATGAGGCTCCACTATCCAGATACCACACACTACTCATCATCGATGTCACCATGCATGTAATGAGGGTGAAACCCAACTTGAATTGTGAAGCGGTGGGCCATAATAAGTACCAAACAACGTGGAATATTTGTCTACTCTAGGAGAAATATCGATGAATGATGAGATAGCCTTATTTCCAGTGATTGATGAGATAGTGGAATGAGGATAGGTCTGAGACTAAGGATCATAGTAAGTTAACTGATCGATAGTGACAATCATTCCATTGTGAGGAAAGCACATCTCTGAAAGACAACAGATGCGAAAATGAACATGGCATAGGTGTAACTATGACCCAAGAGGTTATTATAATCTAAGGGGGCACAAATGAATTCAATATCAATTAAGACTGTCTTTCCACCAACAGTAATTGGAAAGTTGCGATATAATCCGAGGGGTTGCGAGGGATGACCGTCCCAACCATGGAGAGTGATAGTGGATGGGGACATATGAGGGGAACCAAGTTGCTTCCAAACACTAGCGACCATCACATAGGTGGAGGCGCCTTCGTCTATTATACATCGCTAAACAATGGAATTTTTTATGGAGATTAGTATTTAAAAGGAAACAGATGAAGTAAGGAGGAGGGATGCTCCATTTTTTCAACATCAAAGAAAATCATAAAATTGTTGAAAGGATCCATAACACCTAAAGAAGATAGTATAGATTTCCACTGGGATGGGAACATCTGGAGAACTTACAATGTTGATATGGAAGCATGAGACTATGCCAAGTCATCTACTATGTTATAGGTATCAGTGGCTTAAAAGGAAGAAACGTTTCAATGTAATGAAGCTTTGGGGTTCTTAGGGATAAATTGTAGTTTAGGTGGAGGGATATGTAAGGTACCATTTGGTGACGACAAAGTCTCAATGGAAACTTGAGGTTATAATCATTCATTGACTTCGTAGGGGGATTTTCATATTGGCATGACCGAGTCAAAGGTTGACTTGTTTAGTGTTGGTTGCATTAGAATTCATCATGAGGATCTGGTAATTATTGTGGCCAAATTTCAAAGGTTTGGGAGATGCATTACTCTATGTAGGTTTGAAAGTTATATATCCTTGACGAGGAAAAGGATTGGTAAGAATGATCAGTTGTGATGAAGCAAAAGGGGGAGGAGGTGGAACAATGGGCTGAGGTTCTCTAGAAGTAGTTGTTTGAGCTTCCCATGCTTGGCACATCTAAGGTAAAATGGGACACTCGTGAGTATAATGGCCAAATAATCTGCAACAGGCACAAGGTTTATTCATATGAAGAGCCTTGTTTTGCTTGGGCTATCCTCCATGTTGCTGGATTGCAGGATTAGGCTAGTATCCTTTAGGAGAATTAGGTCGTGGACCTTGGTTTCCTTGAGTACCTTGAGATGGATGGTTTCAGTTACCCTTCCCCTAGTTCCATCTCTTGGGGTTGGGGGAATTGGTTTCACTCTGCTGAGCGTAAATTTGACCTTGAGGAGGAGGTTGTTGTTGTGGCAGAGGTGGAGTAGGCATGGGAGGTTGGGGCGCTGGTGCCAGAGGGGATGGAGTGCCAGGTGGTGCATACATATAGTAAGGGGATGGGGCAACATTAGGATAAATAGTTAAAGTAACACTTGGCCCTGACATCTGTTGATGTGGAGGGGAATACAAATATGACGTGTTAGGACTTGGATACGTGTTGTCATGTGAAGGATTGGGAGGGGGATAGGTGTAAGAGGAATAGGTCCCCCCCCCCCCCTTGGGGGTTGACCATAACTCATCAGAGATAGAGTATATGGTGGAGGTTGAGGGTGTGAAATGGATCCAACGATACTGACAATGACCAGAGATTCCCCTTGTGCATTAGCAACACTAGGTCGAGGCAGATCGGGAAGGAAATTATAAACATATCTGGAGTGTGCATAGATTAGGTCATATTTCAAAGCTACTTGGAGCACTTCTTCCTCATATTGGGGGAAGTGGGAAGTGAAATATTTGTCTATGGGGGCCAAAAGTCTTCTAAGGAACCAATCCATATAGACATGATCTTAAAATTCAAGGGCTCTACACATGCTCCTCCTTTTGCACCATTCTTGTAAATGATCAGATAGGTGGGTGACAGAAGTCTGATGAAAACAAGTTGAGATTTTGGCACTGGTGCCATAACGGATAGGTAACTAGAAGTAGGATAGAAATTCTTTGGCAAGAGTTACGAAAGTGGAATGGGAGGCCTATGGTTTGTCCACATAACACTTGGCAACAACTCTAGTAAGGGTATGCTAGAAGAGGAGAAGAGGTAAAGTATTCAATGATATAATTTGATGAATACCACATATGAAATGAGCGAACATGATTTGTGGGGTCCTCTCCAGGATTTACGTCAAACTTGGGTGTGTCAAAAGGAAGTTTGGTATCATAACAGGCCAATTGGGGTCATGGAGAAGAGGATCAATAATGAAATGGATGAAATGAAGAAGGCCCAAACCAACCATACAGGGGAGAAATGGGAGGTTGGTGAACATACCGACAAAGTTTCCACCTGTGGGGTTACCTTGGTTACCACCTTTCTTTCCCGCACCCATGTTGGTGTTAAGAGCCAACTCCAAAAATAGAAGAAAAAAGAGATCAACACCTTATAAATCATCCACTTCAAGGGGGAAACATCATTTACATTACATAATGAAAAATTCTTGGATGATTCAAATGAAAAAACCTCCTTCTATATATGGGAGTCCATGGGGTCACAATATAATCCTAGCCTACCTAACAATAATAATATAAGGGCAAAAAATAGCAATAGTGGGGTTTTATGGGGAACAATAATAAAAATATGGGGACTACAGGGGTACAAAAATAACAATAAGGGGGTTGCACTACAACAATAAGAAGCTACACTAGTAATATAGGGACTTAACATGCCCCTCTCCTTAAAAAACGTGTCGTCCTCAATGCTTGAGTAGATCTGGATGTTTTTTTATAAATTTCTCATCCTCCCATGTGGAATATTCAGTGGGTAATTTCTTCCACTTGATGAGATACTATGAAATTAATCGATTTTGTAGTTGTCAAGTTCTTGTTTCTGTGACTGCTTTAGGTTCAAATATAATTTTTCCTTCCTCATCAAGTTATGGAAATATTGTTTGAACTGGAATTTTGTCACCTATAACCTTATTTAGGCATGAATCATGGAAGACTGGGTGCACTTGAGAAGAAGTAGGAAGCTCCAATTTGTATGCCATAGTACCAATATTTTGCAACACATTGTAAGAACCATATTACTTTGGCGATAATTTATTATCCTTCGTAGCTTATTTGAGTGACATTTGTTTGTATTGTTGTACCCGTAAAAATACCGAGTCTCCTACATAAAAACTTCTCTCACTGCGATGTTGATCTGCTAATTGTTTCATTCAATTTTGTGCCAAATTTAGGTTATCCTTTAAGAGTTGGAGAACTTGTTGTTGAGGTTCGATGTGATCTTCCACTTCTTGGAACTTAGAATTTTATCTTAAAAATGATGTGATGGACGGTGATGATATCCATAAAGTTCCATAAATGGGGTCATTTTTGCAGCAATATGGAAGGAAGTGTTATAACACCATTTAAGCAGAAGTGACTACTTGACCCATTGTATTTGTTTATCAGATACAAAACAATGAAGATATATTTCCAAAAATTTGTTCACTATCTCAGTTTTCCCATCGGATTGAGGATGATAAGATGAGCTATGGGCTAGTTGAGTACCCAAACAAGGAAATGATTTCGTACAAAAATTTCCAGTGAAAATGGGATCTCTATCCATTAAAATAATCTTTGGGTTTCCATGTAGCTTTTGAATTGTTTCCATAAATGAAATAGCAACTGTACATGCTTTAAATGGATGAGATAATACACAAAAGTGTGCATCCTTGGTAAGTCTATTAACTACCACCATGATGACACTCTTTTCTTCAGAGTTTGGTAAACCTGTGATAAAATCCATTGAAACATCCTCCTAACCTTGACTTGGAATGGGTAAAGGTTGTAGCAGACCTGGGGTATTAACTGTCTCAACTTTATTTTGTTGGAAAACCAAAAATTCTGACACAAACTTTTGAATATCACATTTAAGGCAATCCCAAAAAAATTATTTCTTCACCCTGTGGTAAGTTTTTAAAAATCCCGAGTGTCCTCCAATGGGAGAGGTGTGCAATTCCAAAAGAATATTTTGTTTTAAATGGGGATTCTTACAAAGATATAAGCGATCTTTGTACCATAAGGAATCATTTTTCCAAATAAATGTATCAGATGTAGTGGGATCTTGCTACAACTTTTGAATGAGTGTCCACACTTTTTTCGTCATTCTTCCATTCACCCCTTGATTCAGTTATTCAATCTAGTTGGATAATAGAAATGGCACAAAGCAATGCTTCCAATTCCTCATCATTTCTTGAGAGTGCATCTGCAAAAACATTTAGCTTCCCTTTTTGCAGATGATTTCAAAGTCATAACCAACATTTTTGTGACCCGTTTTTGATACTCTTCTGAAAATAGTCTTTGTTCCAAAAATTATTTAAGACTATCATGATCAGTTGTTACCTTGAAGTGTCTTCCAATTAGGTAAGGTCACCATTATTTAGTGCATGTAGTATTGCCAACATTTCCTTCTCAAAAATAGCTTTATGTAAATAATTTCCTTTGATTGGATGACTTTCAAAAGCAACAAGTCTTCCTTATTGCATTAAAACAACACCAATTCCATTTTTGGAGGCATCAGATTTAACAATAAAGGTTTTTGTGAATTCTGGCGTAGCTAAGACCAGTGCTAGGCACATTTCCTCTTTACGACGCTTAAAGGGCTTAGTTGCGTTAGGAGTCCATGAAAACGAATCTTTCTTCAATAATGTTGTTAGAGGTGTTGCTATTCTCCATTAATTCTTAAAAAAATTGCGATAATACCTTGTTAACCCGAGAAATCCTCGCAAATACTTTATCTTTGTGGGGACTTTTCATTCCTTAATGGCTTTAATTTTTTTAGGGTCTACCTTAACACCCTCCTAAGATAAAATATGACCTAGATATTCCACCTCTTGTACTCCAAAGAAACATTTGGAGGTTTTTTTATATAGTTGTTTCTCCTCCAATAGTTTGAGCACATTGTAAACATGTTGAACATGATCCTTCCAAGACTTGCTATAGATTAGAATATCATCAAAAAATACTAACACAAATTTTCTAAGGAAGGGTTTAAAAATGGAATTCATCAACCCTTGAAATGTAGAAGGTGCATTGGTAAGTCCAAAAGGCATGACCAAAAATTCATAATGACCCTCATGAGTTCGAATTTTTTTTTTTAGAATATCTTCAATCTCCATTCTAATTTGATGATATCTTGAACGAAGATCCAACTTGGTAAAATAATTTGCTCCATGTAATTCATCCAATAATTCAACAATCACAGGAATGGGAAATTTATCTTTAATAATGAGCTTATTGAGCTCCCTATAATCCAGACTCATGCACCATGATCCATCCTTCTTTTGCACCAATACTACTAGAGCAGAGAAAGAAATTTGAATAAGTTGAATTATACCAACCTCTAACATTTCTGCAATCATACGTTCAATTTCGCTCTTTTGGACATAAGGATATCTGTAAGGCTCGATGTTCGGAGGAACACTTCCTAGAATGAAATGAATAGCATGATCATGATCACGAATAGGTGGGAGTCCTTTGGGAGTTTCAAACACCTTGGAATGATTTTCCAAGACTTTTTGGAGATATGGAGAAATAGATGATTTTGATGTTGAAACTTCTAGTGAGCATAATTTTGTAATTAAGCCTCATTTTCCTTTCTTCAGAAGATTTTTCATGACATTATAGCTTATTATCTTTCCCGGATTCCCTGCAATACCCCGTAATTCAAATTCCTTTCCTTCCATAAAAATTTCAAGAAAATTAAAAGCTACTATCCCCAAAGATTGTAACCATTGTACTCCTAGTACAACATCAACACCTCCCATTGGAATGAAAATCATTGGACTATTCAATACATATTCCCCCATGGTTAGCTTGATATTATGGCATTCTCCAAAGAAATTTATTGTCCCTCCATTTGCAACCATAACTTGACACTATGGTGCTGGGTATGGGAAGGAATTCAATTCCTTGGCTACCTTAAAATGAATAAAATTATAGGTACTACCTAAATCAATCAACACTATTACCTTGTTCTTCTTAATATGTCCTTCTATCTTGAGAGTTTGAGGAGTGGTAATTCCTTCTAATGCATCACAAGATATGGTCAAGCTCATTTTTTATTTTTCTAGGGTTGTTTCCTGGTGTATATCCCCTTCCTTTGAAGTTTCTTGTTCATTTTCTTCCTCCTCTTTAGAATCTATGTAAAATAATTTCTTCTTAGCACACTTATGACCTTTAGTGTATTTTATATCACAACTGTAGAAAAGCCCTTTTTCTATCTTTTCTTCCAATTTTTGTGGTGTCAACATTGTAGGTTGTGGAAGTATAGGAGTAGCAACATTTCCATCTTTATAGATGTTAGTGGTAGGCTTCCTTGTCGCCATAAATCTAGTTTCAATTTTTCTTGCCAACCTGAATGCCTTCTCCAATGAATCAGGTTCCCCAAGGAGAACCTCATGTTGGATGTTATCCTTTAGAGTCCATATGAAGACATCAATCCTGTGTACCTCTAGAATATTAGTTACCCTTATATTCAATTTTTGGAAGTCCTCAATGTGCTCTACCATTGAACCCTTTTGTTTGATATTTATCAATTGGCTAAATAAGGTGTTGCTCTTTGTATCCTCATAATGTGCTATCATTTCCTCCATAAAAATTGACCAAGTGATTTTTTTTTACGAGAGAAAAGCCATCGATACCATACAAATGTATTTTTGTTCTAAATGTAAAGTTGCAATGCATACCTTCTGTGTGTTTTTCACATTATGGAGATCAAAATATTGCTCCATCTGTAGTATCCATGTTACAGGATCCTTGCCATCAAAATTTCTCATATCCATTTTTGGAATATGGTGGGTCTTCAATCTAGCATTAGATTTTATGAAATCATGATTAAAATTTATTTTGTTCTCATCATGAGTTTCATGTACTACATTTTCACCATTAGGAATAATTTCTTGTATCAAATTTGTCAAACCTTCCTTCAAACCTTCCGTGCCTGCTTTTATATCATTCTTCATGTCTTCCATGTTAGCTTCCATGCCATGCATCTTAGCTTTCATGCCATCCATCTTAGCTTCCACGCCTTTCTTCAAACCATCCATATTAGCTTCCACAAATTTCTTCAAACCATCCATCTTGGCTTCCACGCCTTTCTTCAAAACTTCTATTTCATTTTTTTTTGCTCTTTGTGAGAGATAAATTTGGTGCACTTTCTCTTGTAATTTTGATATATCTTGTTGCACTTCTTCCTCTTCATGAGTCATAGTAGAGCCTTGTAAGGGATTAATGGGTTTTGAATTCTTTTTAGGGGGCATTTTAGAACCTAATACTGATATCTATGCTTCAATATTCCCTTGGAATCACTTCAAACTTATTTTTCAAACAAGACTTATGCAATTTGAAAAAAAAATACACACCTTTTCTTACTTTTGAGGAGCTTGATATTGAAAATGATGCATCTCTGTAATTTCTGATCCCTGAGATTTAAGCTTTAATCCTATAATAGCCATCTGAGTCTTATTTCCAATGCCACAGGTCTAACCTGATTTGGATTCTTCAAGACAAAGTTATTCCCAATCTCCCACATTGACGTATTTATGAACTGGTTCAGAAGAGATAACTTGTACAGTGTGCCACGTGTCACTATTGCCTCCTTCGGCTCTAAAAATTATACACAAAAAACTATATTCTGTGTACGTTTAACCTCTTTTTACATAATTCTGATCCGATGATTAGAGAGGGAGTTATGACGATTTTCCCAAGGTCATCTCTTTGAGATAATATTCGGGAGCCTGCAAAAACCCTAACTTCCAGAGATCATATATTCAAAAATATTGCGAAACAACATCTGAAATTTTTACATGAACTTCCTCAGGATTGCTTCGCAAATGGTTTTTTTTAGTGTCTGAACCTTCGTAGAAAAAAATTTATCACGAAAATTCCACGATGACCTATTTGAAGCAGCGAAACCCTAGAATCCAAAGCTCTGATACCAAATGTTAAGAAACCAACTCCAAAAATAGAAGAAAAGAGAGATCAACGCCTTATAAATCAACCACTTCGAGGGGGAAACCTCCTTTACATTACATAGATGAAAAATTCTTGGATGATTCAAATGAAAAAACCTCCTTCTATATATATGAGTCCATGGGGTCAGAATATATTCTTAGCCAACCTAAAAATAATCCTCTAAGGGCCAACAATAGCAAAAGTGGGGTTTCATGGGGCCGAATAATAACAATATGGGGACTACAGGGGTTCAACAATAACAATAAGGGGGATACACTACAATAATAAGGGAATACAATAGTAATATAGGTACCTAACAGTTGGTGCTTGACATGGTGGTGATACGGGGTTGGGAAGATGCAGAATCAAAGGAAGAACTGGAAGAATCAATAGAACCAGAGTCAGAATGAGGACTTGATGGAGGAATAGGAGGATGAAATCTAACTTGACAGGGAGAAGTAAGATGTCCTAAAGGAAACTGGGGGCAAAGGCCATGAAGTCTCTGCGACAAACCCCTAGGATGGTAGGAGAAAAAGAGAAACAATAAAAAAGAAAATGCCTAGTGCAGTGGTGCCAAGTGTAAAATAACTATATTAATATGCTACTATAACTCAAGCAAACACGTCCTATCAAAGAAAACTGAACTATATCCTATAAGTGGTATAAATCCTAAAAAAAGTCTTAAATCTACTATTTCAAATGACCTTCCAAAAGACTTCTTATTTGATAGAATCTGATTCCTACAAGAAGAGTTGTCTAATGAAAGGTGGGGTAGAGAACCGATTTCTACCCACAATCAGTCCTATAGGGTGTTTTCCTATGATTGGTCACTATGGTTACCTTCGTATCATGGGGGTGGTTGAGTCTTGAGATTTTTAGTGATCATCAAATGCACAAGATTCCTTATCATGGGTTGGGTAGCCCCGAGGAGAACTGCTCACATGATGACCTATCCTAACCCCCTCTTAATTGAGTTTTCCACGCACTCCAACTTTGGACCGTGGGATGGTGAAGGATTTTAAGCTTCACACACAAGAAGAGGAGAGGAGAGTGGAAGCAACAAATCATGCAGATAAATTCAGAGATGGAAGGAAGCACACCAGAGAGGCTGAAAAATTGATGCATGATTCTAGAGAGAATGTGGGAGCACCCACATCACAACGCAGAAAGAGGAGGTCACCAAATCGATACACTCGCTACATGGCTCTGATGAGTGAGAGTGTAGAGACTGAGTCATTCTCGACATTCGAGGAAGCAATACAACAACTAGTATGGGTTGATGCCATGGTAGAGGAATATGCTTCCATTAACAAAGGACAAGTAAGTGGTAGGTTCCAGGTGGATCTATAAGGTGAAGCAAGTAGAAGACGAGAGTGTCGAGAAACAAAAGGTGATATTTGTGGCCAAGGGGTTCTCTCAGGTGGAGGGAATTGATTACGAGGAGACCATTTCTCCAGTAGCAAAGTACTCTTAAATTCAATCAATTCTATCACTTTAATCATAGATTAGATGGAAGATAAATTAGATGGATGTGAAGACAAATTTCCTAGATGGAGTGATTGAGGAAGAGGTGTACATATAGAACTCGAAAGGATTTGAGAACTTTGACATATATTCACGTGTGTGCAGACTCAAATGAGAATTATATGCATGGAAACAAGCACCTCATGCTTGGTACACCAGTATCGACAACTGTTTCACCGGGTTGGGCTTCACCAAAAGTGAAGCAGATGCAAACCTTTACCATATTGTTGTTGATGGTCTATTATTGATTATAGTATTATATGTCGATGATTTAATTCTAATAGGTGATGAGAAGATGATAAAATGTTACAAAGAGGATTTGGAAAGAGAATTTGAGATGAAAGACATGGGGCTCATGTATTATTTCCATGGTTTGGAAATTTGGCAAGGAGATGGGGAACTGTTTGTCTCTTAGGGCAAGTATGCCAACGAGATACTGAAGAAGTTTCACTTGGAGAGAAACACACCCATGGAGACCATTGTGTAACCAGCTCACAAAATAGAAGAAAATATAGTTCACAACTTAGAAATCAACCTCTTTGAGGGGACAACCTCCTTTACATTACACAAATGAGAAATTCTTGGATGATTCAAATGAAAAAACGTATTTTCTATATATAGGAGTCCAAGGGGTCACAATATGATCCCATCCAACCTAAAAATAATAATTTAAGGGCACAATAATAAAAATATTGGGCTTCTATGGGGCACAATAATAACAATATGGGGACTACATCGGCGCAACAATAACAATAATGGGGCTACACTAACAATAGTAAGGGGCTACACTAGTATTATAGGGACCTAACATACCCCTCTCCTTCAAAAATGTGTTATCCTCAACGCTTGAGTAGTTCTGGATACTTCTGTATAAAATTATCATCCTCCCACGTCGAATCTTCAGCGGGTAAGTTCTTCCACTTGACGAGATATTATGAAATTGATTGACTTCGTAGCTATCGAGATCTTGTTTCCCTGACTGCTTCAGGTTCCAATATGATTTTTCCTTCCTCTTCAAGTTCTGGAAATATTGTTTGAAATGGGAGCTTTTCACCTATAACCTTATTTAAGCATGAAACATCGAAAAATGGGTGCACTCAGGAAGATGCAGGAAGCTCCAATTTGTATGCCATAATACTAATCTTTTGCAACACATTGTAAGGACCATAATAATTTGGTGATAATTTATTATCCTCCTTAGATTTCTTGAGGGAAATTTGTTTGTATGGTTGTATTTGTAAATATACCCAGTCCCCTACATCAAAACTTCTTTCGTTGTGATGTTGATCTGCTTGTTGTTTCATTTGATTCTGTACCAAAGTGAGTTTATCCTTTAAGAGTTGGAGAACTTGTTTTTGGTGCTCGATTTGATCTTCCATCGCTTGAACCTTAGAATTGTCTCTTAAATATGATGTGATGGACGGTGGAAGATATCCATAAATTGTCATAAATGGGGTCATTTTTGCTGTAGTATGGAAGGAAGTGTTATACCACCATTCAACCAAAGGTAACCACTTGACCCATTGTGTTTTTTTATCAGATACAAAGCAATGAAGATATCCTTCCGAACATTTTTTCATTATCTCAGTTTTACCATTAGATTGAGGATGATATGATGAGTTATGAGCTAATTGGGTACCCAAACAAGAAAATAATTCCATCTACAAATTTCCTGCAAAAATTGGATCTCTGTCGCTTACACTAATATTTGGGTTTCCATGTAGCTTTTGAATTGTTTCCATAAATTCACTAGAACTGTATTGGCTTTAAATGGATGAGATAATGCACAAAAGTGTGCATACTTGGTAAACCTATAAACTACCACCATGATGACAGTATTTCCTTTATAATTGGATAAAATTGTAATAAAATCCATTGAAACTCCTCCCAACATTGACTCGAAATGGATAAAGGTTATAACATACCCAGGGTCTTAATTGTCTCAAATTTATTTGGTTCACAAACCAAACATTCCACCATAATAATTTGAATATCAGATTTAATGCAATCCCAAAAAATTCCTTCTTGACCCCGTGGTAAGATATTAAAAATACCGAGTGCCCTCATAAGGGAGAGGTGTGCAATTTCAAAATAATATTTTGTTTGAGATGGTAATTCTTACAAATATATAAGTGATCTTTGTACCATAATGAATCATTTTTACAGCTAAATGTTTCATATGTACTAGGATCTTGCTGAAAATTTTGAATGAGTGTCCACACCTCTTCATCATTCTTCCATTCATCCCTTTCTTTTGTTATCCACTCAGGTTGGATAATAGAAATGACATAAAACAATGCTACCACATCCTCATCCTTTCTTGAGAGTGGATCTGCAACAACATTTTTCTTTCCTTTTTTGTATATGATTTCAAAGTCATAGCCCAACATCTTTGTCACCCATTTTTTCTTCTCTTCTGAAGATAAAATTTGTTCCGAAAAGTATTTAAGACTATCATGATCTATTTTTACCTTGAAGTGTCTTCCCATTGGGTAAGGTCGCCATTGCTCTAGTGCATGCAGTATTGCCAAAATTTCCTTCTCATAGATAGGTTTTTGTAAATACTTTCCTTTGATTGGACGACTTTTAAAAGCAAAGGGTCTTCCTTCTTGCAATAAAACCGCACCAATTCCATTTCATGAGGCATCACATTACACAATAATTTTTTTTGTGAAGTCTCGCGTATCTAAGACCAGTGGTTGGCACATTTCATTTTAAGATTTTCAAAGGCCTTAGTTGCTTCTAGAGTAGAAGAAAATGCATCTTTCTCTAGTAATGATGTTAGAGGTGTTGATATTCTCTCAAAATGCTTAACAAAGTTGTGATAATACCCTGTTAACCCCATAAATCCTTGAATATGCTTCATGGTTGTGGGGATTTTCCATTCCTTAATGGATTTAATTTTGTTAATGTCTACCTTAACACTATCATGATATATAATATGATCCAAATATTCCACCTCTTGTACTCCAAAGAAACATTAGGATGTTTTTTCATATAATTGTTTCTCCTCCAATAGTTTGAGAACCCTGTCAAAATGTTGAAAATGATCCTTCCAAGACTTGCTGTAGACTAATATATCATAAAAAAATACTAACAAAAATTTTCTAAGGAAGGGTTTGAAAATTGAATTCATCAAAACTTGAAATGTGGAAGGGGCATTAGTAAGGCCAAAAGGCATGACCAAAAATTCATAATGACCATCACGAGTTATGAATTTTGTTTTTGAAATATCTTTAGTCTTCATTTTAATTTGATGATATCCAGAACAAAGATCCAACTGGTGAAGTAAATTGTTCCATGTAATTCATCCAATAATTCATCAATGACGGGGATGGGAAATTTTTCTTTAATAGTGACCTTGTTGAGCTCCCTATAATCTAGACACATACGCCATGATCCATCCTTCTTGTGCACTAATATTACTATAGAAGATAAATAACTTTGACTAGATTGTATTAAATCAGCCTCTAGCATTTCTGCAACCATACGTTCAATATCACTCTTTTGAGCATAAGGATATCTATAAGGCTTGATGTTTTGAGGAAAAATTCGTGGAATCAAATGAATAACATGATCATGATCACGAATAGGTGGGAGTACTTTGGGAGTATCAAACACATTGGAATGATTTTCCAAGAATTTTTAGGGATCTGGAGAAATAGATGATTTGATGTTTGAACCTATAGTGAGAATAATTGTGAAATTACACCACGTTGTTCTTTCTTCAGAAGCTTTGTCGTGACATTAGATTTGATTATATTTCTCAGTTTCCTTGTGATGCCTCGTAATTCAACTTCCTTTCCTTCCGATTTTTTTTTTCAAGAAAATTTCTTGAAAATTAAAAGCTATCATCCCAAAAGATTGTAACCATTATACTCCTAGTAGAAAATCAACACCACCCATTGGAATGGAGAGAAATGGACTATTTGATACATAATCACCCATGGTTATCTTGATATTATGGCACTTTCCAGAGAAATTTATAGTTCCTACATTTGCAACCATCATTGACACACTAGTGTTCGGTAAAGGAAACAATTCAATTCGTTGGCTACCTCACAATGAATAAAATTATGGTTACGACCTAAATCAATAAGAACTATTACATTTTTCTTCTTGACATGTCCTTCTATCTTGAGAGTTTGAGGAGTGGTAATTCCTATCAATGCATTACAGGATATTGTCGGATTCATTTCTTCTTCCTCTTGGGTTGGTTCCTGGTGTATATCCCCTTCTTCTAAATTTTCTTGTTCCTTTTCTTCCTCCTTTTCACAATCAATGTAAAATAATTTCTTCTCAGCACACTTATGAACTTTAGTGTATTTTCTATGACAACTATAAAAAAGCCATTTTTCTCTTTTTTCTTCCAATTTTTGTGGTGTTAACATTGTAGGTTGTGGAAGTCTAGGAGTAGCAACACTTCCATCTTTATAGTTGTGAGTGGTAGGCTTCCTTGTCGCCATAATTTTGCTTTCAATTTTTCTTGCCAACCTGAATGCCTTCTCCAATGTATCACGTTCCCAAAGGTGAACCTCATGTTGGATGTTATCCTTTAGAGTCCCTATGAAGACATTAATCCTATGTTCCATTGGAATATTATTTTCCCTTATATTCAATTTTTGGAAGTCCTCAATGTGCTCCATCATTGAACCCTTTTGTTTGAGATTTATCAACTAGCTAAAGAAGGTGTTGGTCTTTGTATCCTCATAATGTGTTATCATTTCCTCCGTAAAAATTGACAAAGTGACCATTGGTTTACGAGAAAAAAGGCATCGATACCATAAAAACTTATTTTGTTCTAAATATAAAGTTGCAATGCACACCTTTTGTTTGTTTTGCACATTATGGAGCTCAAAGTATTACTCCATTTGTATTATCCATGTTATCAGATCCTTTCCATAAAAATTCCTCATATCTATCTTTGGAATATGGTGGGTCTTAAACCGAACATTAGATTTTATTAAATCACGATCAACATCTCTTTTTTTCTTATCATAACTTTCCTCTACTACCTTTTCGCCATTAGGAAGCTTTATTGTAGCAACTTCGCCAAACCTTCCTTCAAACCTTCCATGTCTTTCTTCAAATATTCCATGTTACCTTCTATACCATCGATCTTATCTTCCATGCCTTTCATGCAATACTTCAACCTATCCATATTAGCTTCCATGTATTCTTTTAAACCATGTATGTCACCTTTTAGTTCATTTTTGGTTGTTCTATGTGAGAGATAAATTTGTTGCACTTGGTCTCGTAATTTTGATATATCATGCTGCAATTTTTCCTTTTCATGCATCATAGAAGGGTTTTATGAGGGATTAATGGGTATAGAATTATTTTTTGGAGGCATTTTAGAAATCAATGCTGATATCTATGCATCAATATGCTATTGGAATCACTTCAATCTGATTTTTCAAACAAAATTTATGCAATATTTTTTTTAAATGCACACCTTTTTATTGGTTTTAGGAGCTTGATATTGAAAAAATTGTAACTCTGTAATTTAGGATCTCAAAGATCTGAATTTAGGTCTTGTGGTATCCCTTTGAGTCTTCTTTCCAATTCCATAGGTCAGACCTAATTTTTATTCTTTAATATAAAGTTATGCCCAATATCCCACAATGATCTAATTATGTACTGATTCAGTAGAGCGAGCTTGTATGGCATGTCATGTGTCATTGTTTGGACCTTTGGCTCTGAAATTGATACAAAAGAAATTACAGTCCATGCAATTTTGGCCACTTATTACAGAATTCCAATCCTATTTATGAAACAATAGTTATGACGATTTTCACTTGGCCTCCTGTTTGAGATGAAATTTTGTAGCCTGCAAAAACCCTAAATTCCTCAGCTCATTTATCTGAGAATATAGCGAACCAAGATCTAAAATTTTTACATGAAGTTCCTAAGGATTTAGGCTTCTCGTGTTAAAAATTTCAGCTTCTGACCCTTCGTATAACAAAATTTATAGCTTCCACGATGTCCTCTTTGCAGTAGCGAAACCCTATAATCCAAAGCTCTAATACTAAATGTTATGTAACCAACTCAAAACATGGAAGAAAATATATATCACGACTTAGAAATCAACCTCTTCAAGGGGGGAACCTCCTTTAAATTACATAAATGAACAATTCTTGGATAATTCAAATGATAAAACCTCATTTCTATATACAGGAGTCCAATGAGTCACAATATGATTCTAGCCGACCTAATAATAATAATGTAAGGGCACAACAATAACAATAAGGGGGCTACATTAATAATAACAAGGGGCTACACTACTATTATAGGGACCTAACAAAGTCTCCTCTAGTAGGAAATTGGAGGAAGGAATATGATACTTCAAGCGAAGTGATAGAGGCTACCATCTACAAGTAGCTTGTGGGTTCACTTATGTACTCGGTGAACACACGACCAAACATGTGTTATGAAGTTAACTAGCTTAGTCAAGAAATGGTTAAGCCAAACAAAATCTATTTGAAGACAACTAAACATGTGTTTAGATACCTCAGAGGCACCACTTAGTTTGGTGTTTGGTACAAATAGACAGAGGGAGTTAAGTTGCAAGGAATAACATATGCAGATTGGGTGGGAAGTCCATCATACAGGAGGAGCACATCAATGGGAATATTCAGTATTGGGTTAAAAATAATTTATTGGTACAACAAGAAGTAGATATCCGTTGCACTTAGTGCAGCAGAAGCCGAGTACGTCAAGCAACTTGTGGGGCTAGGATGAGGAAGATCCTTGTTGGGTTATTTGGTCAGGAGATGGATCATATTATGATTTAATGTGTCAATCAAATTTGTATCAAACTCTCTATGAATCTAGTTTTTCATGATCAATCCAAGCATATTGACATTTGGTATCACCATCTCATAGTTTGTGTTCAGAGGTGGATCATGTTGCTAGAGTACATCCCTACAGAGGAACAAGATGCATATATCATGACTAAGGCATTGTCAATAGGAGAATTCAATTATCATAGAGGAAGGATTGAGGTATCTAATAATCCCTTTCTTGCTGAGAGGGAGTGTTGAAAATGGAACTAATAAAGATCCTAATTTAATTTTCCCTTTAATCAAATTAGGAGAAAATTATAGTTCCACATCACATGAAAAATTGTACAAATTAACCAAGTTAGTTTGACTTAGTTGGTTCAGTTAATTCAATTTTATGTTAGGTCCCTATATTAATAGTATAGTCCCTTATTGTTGTTAGTGTAACCCCATTATTGTTGTTGTACCCATGTAACCCCAATATTATTATTATTACTGTGCCCTTCCATTATTATTGTTAGGTCGGCTAGGATTATATTGTGACCCCATGGAATGCTATATATAGAAAAAGGTTTTATCATTTTTATCATCCAAGAATTGTTCATTTATGTAATGTTAAGGAGGTTTCCCCCTCGAGGTGGCTTATTTTTAAGGCATCAATCTCTCTTTTCTTCTATTTTGGGAGTTGGTTTCATAACATTTGGTATCAGAGCTTTGGTTTCTAGGGTTTCGCTGCTCCAAATAGATCATCGTGGAATTTTTTCTATAACTTTTTTTCTACGAAGGTTCAAAAGCTGAAATTTTTATCATTAAAATCTAAAATCCTGAGGAAATTCGTATAAATATTTTAGATCTTGGTTCACAATATTTTCGAACATATGACCTGTGGAATTTAGGGTTTTTTCAGGCTCCCAAATTTCATCTCAAAGAGGTGACTGTGTGAAAATTGTCATAAATCTCTCTCCGAGCATTGGATTGGAATTCTGTAAAAATTGGCCATAAGTGCACAAACTGTAGTTTCCTATTTATCAATTTCAGAGCTGAAGGAGGAAACCATGACATGTGGCATGCCATACAAGTCCACTCTACTGAACCAGTCCATAATCAGGTCATTGTGGGAGATTGGACATAACTTTGCCTTGAAGACTCCAAATTAGGTAAGACCCATGGCATTTGAAAGAGTATTTAGAGGGCTAATACACGGACGAATTTTAGATATTTAAGATCTGAAATCACAAAGATAATTCAGTTTCAATATCGCTCTCCTCAAAAGCAAGAAAAATATGTGTATTTTTTTTCCGAATTGCATAAGTCTTGTGTGAAAAATCAGTTTGAATTGATTCCAAGGGAATATTGTAGAATAGATATCAATATTGGGTTCTAAAATTCCCCCTAAAAATAATTCAACACACATTAACCCTTAAGAAGGCTCTACTATGACTCATGAAGACGAAGAAGTGCAACATGACATATCAAAATTACAAGAGTAAGTGCACCAAATTTCGCTCTCGCAAAGAGCAACAAAAAATGAAATGAAAGTTTTGAAGAAAGGCATGGAAGCTAAGATGGATGGTTTTAAGAAAGGAATGGAAGCTAATATGGATGAAATGGAATAAAAAATGAAATACAACATGGAAAACATGAAGAATGATCTAAAAGAAGACATGGAAGGTTTGACAAAGTTGATACAAGAAATTTTTCCTAATGGCGAAAAGATAGTAGAGGAGACTCATGATGAGAAAAAAATAAATGTTAGTTGTGATTTCATAAACTCTAATGTTGGATGGAATAACTACCACATTCCAAATATGGATATGAGGAAGTTTGATGGCAAGGATCTCGTAACATGGATAATATAGATAGAGCAATATTTTGATCTCAATAATGTGCAAAACACACAAAAGGTACGCATTGCAACTTTAAATTTAGAAAAAAATACATTTTTATGGTATCGATGGCTTTTCTCCCGTAAAAAAAATGTCACTTGGTCAATTTTTATGGATAAAATGATAACATATTATGAGGATACAAAGAGAAACACCTTCTTTAGCCAATTAATAAATCTCAAACAAAAGGGTTCAATGGTGGAGCACATTGAGGACTTCCAAAAATTAAATATAAGGGTAATTGATATTCCAGAGGAACATAGTATTGATGTCTTCATAGGGACTTTAAAGGATAACATCCAACATGAATTTCGCCTTTGGGAACTTGATTCATTGGAGAATGCATTTAGGTTGGCAAGAAAAATTGAATATAAAATTATGGCGACAAGCCTAGCCTACCACTCACATTTATAAAGATGGAAGTGTTGCTACTCCTAGACTTCCACAACCTACAAGGTTGACACAACAAAAATTGGAAGAAAAAAGAGAAAAAGGAATTTGCTACAGTTGTGATATAAAATACACTAAAGGTCATAAGTGTGCTGAGAAGAAATTATTTTACATAGATTGTGAAGAGGAGGAAGAAAATGAACAAGAAACTTCAAATAAGAGGATATACACTAGGAACCAACCCTAGAAGAAGAAAAAATCAGTCTGACCATATCGTGAAATGCATTGGCTACCACTCCTCAAACTCTCAAGATAGAAGGACATATCAAGAAGGAAAAGGTAATAGTGTTGATTGATTCAGGTAGTACCCATAGTTTTATTCACTGTAAGGTAGCCAAGGAATTGAATTTTTCCTATCCCCAGCACCAGAATGTCAAGTGATGGTTTCAAATGGAGGAACTATAAATTTCTCTAGAAATTTCCATAATATAAAGCTAACCATGGGGGAATATGTATTGAATAGTCCAATGATTTCCATTTCAATGGGAGGTGTTGATGTTGCACTAGGATTATAATGGTTACAATCTTTGGGGACGATAGCTTTTAATTTTCAAGAACTTTTCTTGAAATTTTTTTCTGAAGGAAAGGAAATCAAATTACGAGGTATCACATGGAATTTGAGAAAGATAATAAGCTCTAATGTCATGAAAAAGCTTCTGAAGAAAGAACAACTGGGCATAATTTCACAATTATGCTCACTAGAAGTTCCAACATCAAAATAATCTATTTATCCAGATCTCCAAAAAGTCATGGAGAATAATTCCAAGGTGTTTGAAACTCCCAAAGGACTCCCACCTATTCGTTATCATGATCATGCTATTCATTTGATTCCAAGAAGTGTTCCTCCAAACTTCAAGCCTTACAAATATCGTTATGTTCAAAAGAGGGAAATTGAACGTATGATTGCAAAAATGTTAGAGGCTGGTATAATTCAACCTAGTCAAATTTCTTACTCTGCTCCAGTAGTATTCGTGCACAAGAAGGATGGATCATGGAGCATGTATTTAGATTATAGGGAGATCAATAAGCTCACTATTAAAGATAAATTTCCCATTCATGTGATTGATTAATTATTGGATGAATTACATGGAGAAATTTATTTTACCAAGTTGGATCTTCGTTCAAGATATCATCAAATTAGAATGAAGATTATAGATATTCTGAAAACAAAATTTTGAACTCATGAGGGTCATCATGAATTTTTGGTCATGCCTTTTTGCCTTACCAATGAACCTTCTACATTTCAAGGGTTGATGAATTCCATTTTCAAACCCTTCCTTAGAAAATTTGTGCTAGTATTTTTTGATGATATACTAATCTACAATAGTTATTTTAAGGATCATGTTCAACATGTTGACAGGGTGCTCAAACTATTGGAGGAGAAACAATTATATGCAAAAACATCCAAATGTTTCTTTGGAGTACAAGAGGTGGAATATATGGGTCATATTGTATCTCACGAGGGTGTTAAGGTAGACATTAAAAAAATTAAAGCCATTAAGGAATGGAAAGTCTCCACAACCATAAAGAATTTGTGAGGATTTCTCGAGTTAACAGGGTATTATCACAAGTTTGTTAAGAATTATGGGAGAATAAAGACACCTCTAACAACATTATTGAAGAAATATGCATTTTCATGGACTCCTAAAGAAACTAAAGGCCTTTGAACATATTAAAGAGGAATTATGCCTAGCACCGGTCTTAGCTATGCCAGACTTCACAAAAAACTTTATTGTGGAATGTGATGCCCCAGGAAATGGAATTGGTGATGTTTTAATGCAAGAAGGAAGACCCATTTCTTTTGAAAGTCCTCCAATAAAAGGAAAGTATTTACAGAAAGCTATTTATGATAAGGAAATGTTGGCAATACTGCATGCACTAAAGAAATGACGACCTTACCTAATGGGAAGACACTTCAAGGTAAAAAATGATCATGATAGTTTTAAACAATTTTTGGAACAAAGGATATCTTAAGAAGAGCAGCAAAAATGGGTCACAAAGATGTTGGGTTATGAATTTGAAATCATTTACAAAAAAGGGAAGCTAAATGTTGTTGCAAATGCACTCTCAAGAAAGGATGAAGAGGTGGAAGCATTTATTTTTTCCATTTCTATTATCCAACCAGATTGGATAAACAAAGCAAGGGATGAATGGAAGAAGGAAGAAGAAGTGTGGACACTCATTCAAAAGCTGCAGCAAGATCCTAGTACATATGATACATGTTAGTGTCAGTATTTGCATACTTCCACCAGGGATCAAAACACATTTTTCATGTGTATCTTAGGTGTCCCACTCTAAAGAAATTTTCAATCATTCCATTAGGTCATGATATAAAAATTTTCCATGTCAAGTGTCCCATTTTCCTTCAAAAGTATATGCCTGCTGACTCTCTTCCATGTCTTCACCATACTGAAAATAAATCTTCTCTCATTTCAATTTTAGTCAAAGTCACTCATTAAGGAAATTGTTTTTATTTTTCATTAAGTCACTAGGGTTTCATTAGGTCAGATCATTGCATTGTCTCATTTTCAATAAAGGGCAGCAGAAGGTGTCAAGGTGACCCATAATAAACTCATGATTTTATTCAGTCAGGTTTTCCATGTAAAGTTACATTTCATTTTTGTAAGTTTTCATCTCAAAAATGACATTTTTGAGATAAAAACAAAGATATCATTTATGTTCTAATTTTATGTAATTTTAAAGTCACTATATGTAATAAACTAAAAAAAGCTGCCTATTCCTAGCTAAAGACAATTTCATGAAGAGATACAAATATCATGTCACAAAATCCAAAGCATAAAAATCATCAAAAACTATTGTGGAAGGTTAATGAGAAAAAAGAAAAATGTGGGTCCCAATCATTCAAAATTCAAAACCATTCAAGGTATAAATTCCCATTTGCACAAAGAAACCCTCATTTGTTCATTGCCAAGAGGAAAAAACGTGATTTGGAGGAAGAAAGTTCGAGCAAGGAGAAAAAATTGGAGAAATTGCAAGGCGTTGCACATAGGCCAAAGGCGATGCACATAGGACAGTTTGGGCAGTGTAAAATTGAACGACGCTGCGTATAGGAGAAGGGTGCTCTGCTCATAGGTTAGGTGTTGCTCATAGGCCAGAAACCTCCCAAAATATTCCCAACTTTTAAAATTTGTTTTTTTTCCCTAAATCAAGTAAGTAAACCCTCTTTCATCCCTTTTAATTCATTTTATGCTTATGGGTAAAGTTTCATATTGGCAAGAAATCACAAGCAAACCCTAGTTTTCCTAAAACCCCCATCACCATGAAATTTTTTTCCAAAACCCCCTTGTCCCAAATTTATTATCCCTAGACCCTACTACTTCACCCCATATTCCCAAAAAACACTAAAAATACCCATCCCTAAGTCCCTTTACTCTTTTCCATTAAAACCCCAATTTCTAGGATTTTCGCTATTTTGCCTAGATTTCCCCATACCCTTGACCTGTAATTAAATTTTTATTTTCATCCCTTTTCATATTTTCACTCCCCATCACCTCACAAAGTTTCTTAACCCTTTTCCCTATCTCCCTTAATTTTTGTGACTCCATCCCTATCCCCTAAAGCCCTAGTTTCATCATTTCTTTCCTTGCTCCCATTTCCTTCACTCCCTCACTCACTCTCCCTTTATTTCCTTTTCCCTAGGGTTTTCAAAGTGCCAAAGAAATAATCATGGAGAGAGAAGACATAGATTACATGGAGGAGGAACATAGTGATGATGAGTTTGAGGAAGATGAGGTTGTACAACAGAGAAGGCCACACAAGGGAGGTAGAATCATCAGAATAAAGCCATCAAACCTTAGAGAGCTAGAGGCTTCACCTTTACCTGTGTCTTGTTTCAGATATGTTGGGTGCTATGAGTTTTGTGAAAGGGTGGAAAGAGTTCAACATCACCCTGAGTTGACTAGGCTCTTCATACTGAACTTCCATGATATCAGGGTAACTCTTGCAGGTGTAACTTTTTCCATTTCCACTTCCATCATTGCTGATGCTATAGGGATTCCAAATGTAGGGTACAAAAATGAAAGAAGAAAGGTTTTCCCCTTCAGTTTCCTCCTTAGCAAGTATGCACCAGTAATGAAGATTATCATGATATATTTTACTTGCGAGGGCAGATTTTCCAGATTGTACACATACCATATCAGGCTAATCATGCATTTCACTAGGGTGAGGATGCTGAATATTCCATATTTCTTGTTTTGAAACATTGAGAAGATGGCATACTTGGTGTCAAAGAAATAATATCATTAGCAGAAGAACAACATCCATCATCACTCCCTCATCAAACTCATTATACTTCATCATCTCAATCTACTCAACATCTCTTGGGATACTTTCATTTCTAATGACATATTCAAAAATCCCCAAATTCCTCCACCAATTCCACAAGAGAGAAGAGAGACATCTACAAGCCCTGTTGCTGCAAAAACAAGGAAACATGAAGTCAAATCACCCAAGCCAGCCAAAGAATGCACTGTAACATATCAAAGAGGGCTCAGAAAATTGTTTGTAGCAGAGAAGCAAGTGCTTGCTCCACATAGTGTGGAAGGGGTCTTGCCTTCTTCATTAGCACAGAGGAAAATGTTTTCTCCACATGGTGTACTGGAAGGGGATTTTCCTTCTTCATCAACAAAGAAGTTACACCAAGCACAAAAAGGAAAGGAGAACATCATAGAGGTCTGTCATGAAGAAACTGATCAAGAGAATGAAGATGCCGATGAGGAAGAGGCTGATTTTGAGCTAGTAGACCTTGAAGAGTTTGATGACAGTACCACATTAAACATTGGCATCAAACAAAAAGAGGCACATATCAGAGAGTTGCAAAACAATCTTGAGAGGGAAAAATTCATCATCTCTTCCCCAGAGCAAGAGAACAAACAATTGATAGAAAGACAAAATATTTTGGAGATGAATTTGCTGCTGGAGAGGAGGAAAAAAATGATCAATAAAGCTGCCATAGAAGATCTTGAGGAGGCTGAAAACATCTGGAAAAGGCCAAAGACAAGAGGCCTTAAAAGAGCATTGGAAAAAAGAGAGCAAGAAACCCAAAGTTTGACTATTGACCAACAGTTGGCAAAGGAGATTGAAGAAAACATAGGAGTGTGGCTTGAGAGAGTGAACATTCACTTGGAGAAGTTACTAGTGAAAGCCAACACAGACAATCAGATGCTTTGGCACATGGCCCATCACTATCAGACTCAAAACAAAATTTGCAATATCTAGGTCAAACAGATGAAGGATAAATTGAGGAAGATCCAGAAGGGCAAGAAAGGAGGTGATAAGCTCAAGATGCTTGTTGATGCCTCCTTAGCTAAAAATTAACATGTGGTTGTGGGCCCATCCCACAAAATTTTAGAAATTTTGAAAATTTTGAAGATTTTTGAGTTTTTTTGGCGATTTTGGAAAAACACAGGAAATTCATCCCTATGTGCAACGCCTTGGCGCATCACTATTTTTTGGGGAATATAATGAGGAAAAGGAAGACATCATTGGGTTTATAATGATGTGGAAATACCCCCTATAATTTTTCTAAGCATTTGGAGCAAAACTGGTTAGGTAAAAGGGCCAAAAACACCCAAAAAATCATGTTTCTACCTCTTTTTTAGCATGGCACTGTGCATTGAAGCAGACTTGGGAGAATGATGTTTTTAGGTATCAAATAAACTCCAAATAAGAAAAAAAATAATATCTAGAGAGTAGATAGGACATTCTTTCCAATGAGATATCATGAACACAATTTGGACACCGGGAAGTCAGTCAAAAGTGACCTGCAAGAAGGGCTATTTTTCCTTCTTGGCACTCTGCATAGGACAAATTTTACCTATTTTGGAGTTTTCTATGTTTTTCACGTAATTTTTTAGTTTTACCTCACTAGTTGGGGTTTTCACTGATTTAATTAAGAAATATTAATTCAATAATGATGGGGATTAGTTTAATATAGGTAGATTCATTAGCTTGAGTCCTCTAGAGGTCAAATGAATCAATTTCCTCTCTTTTAGAGGCAAGTTGTTGGGTCTTCCTAGTCTTCAGATTCTTGTTCAGAATTTGGTGGAAATTGATCCTCATCTCATGGATTCGACCCCTTGAGGCTAGGATGAGTTGTTTTGAGGTCTATATCTTCTTCTTCTTTCTCATTAGTAAGGGTTGGAATCAGTTGGATGTTTGGCTTTTTAAGAGACACACTTTGTATCAGTTATGAGTAGGAATATTAATCAAATTTGCAAATATTTTTATGGGATCCCTGTGGTATGGTGTTTATTTAAGTTTCTCCTTTTTTTTTAATGTGTTGAAATGTATTGTTTAAGTTTATTCATCATTTCATAACTTCTAAGTGAATGTATACAAGTTAGATAAGCAAAATCCATTCTCATATGCTTTGTTTTGGGTAGACATTCACAATCTGTTAAATTTCTTTAGTTTATAAAGAAACCATAATTTCATCATGCTCTTTCTAGCTCCTCACCTGTCTTGATAATCCCACCCATTGAAAGCCTAAAGTGCTAGATTACTATGCCTACCTTGCCCCATAGAACACCCTGCAAATTTTAACCTAATTTCCTTTGCCCTGAATGTTTTTCTCCATCTGATCCAACACAACCTTATGCAATCAAATAAAAACCCTGAGCTACTATACCTAGCCTAATATCTTCTTTACTCATCCATATTGGCTATGATCCTTATGGAGAGAGCCCTCTCCTTGCCTAGTAGGGCTAGCTACTTGGCTAAGCGTGGTTTGTGGTTACCTCGGAATTGCATTCTTCAGCCCGAGGTTCAATCCGAGTGATAATAATACGTTTAGTTGGAATAATGATTCCTTATGGTACAAATATTGCTTATAAATTTGTAAGAATTTCCAACTAAAACAAAATATTCTTTTGGAATTGCACACTTCTCCTTTAGGAGGACACTCAGGATTTTTAAAAACTTACCACAGGGCAAAGATTTTTTTTTTTTGGATGGCCTTAAATCTGATATTCAAAAGCTTGTGGTGGAATGTCTGGTTTGCAAGAAAAATAAATTTGAGATAGTTAAGACCCCAGGTCTTCTACAACCTTTATCCATTCCAAGTCAATGTTGGGAGGAGATTTCAATGGATTTTATCACAGGTTTACCTAAGTCCGATGGAAAGATTGTCATCATGGTGGTAGTTGATAGAATTACCAATTATGCACACTTTTGTGCATTATCTGATCCATTTAAAACAAGTACAATGGATACTGCATTTATGGAAACAATTCAAAAGCTAAATAGAAACCCAAAGATTATTGTAAGTGACAGAGATCCCATTTTTACTGGAAATTTTTGGAAGGAATTATTTTCTTGTTTGGGTACTCAACTAGCTCATAGATCATCTTATCATCCTCAATCTGATGGTCAAATTGAGATAGTGAATAAATGTTTGGAATGATATCTTCGTTGTTTTGTATCTGATAAGAAAACACAATGGTTCAAGTGGTTACCTCTCGTTGAATGGTGGTATAACACTTCCTTCAATAATGCAGTAAAAATGACCCCTTTTATGGCACTTTATGGATATCATCCATCGTCCACAACATCGTCTTTAAGAGAAAATTTTAAGGTTCAAGTAGTGGAAGATCACATCGAGCATAAAAAATAAGTTTTCCAACTCTTAAAGGATTACCTAAATTTGGCACAAAATCGAATGAAACAATAGGCAAATCAACATCACATCGAGAGAAATTTTGATGTAGGAGACATGGTATTTTTATGGCTACAACCATACAAACAAATGTCCCTCAAGCAAGCTAAGAAGGATAAGAAATTATCTCCAAAGTACTATGGTCCTTACAAGGTGTTGCAAAATATTGGTATTATGGCATACAAATTGGAGCTTCCTGCTTCTTCGCGAGTGCATCCAGTTTTCCATGTATCATGCTTAAATAAGGTTATAGATTACAAAATTCCAGTTCAAACAATATTTCCAGAACTTGATGAGGAAGGAAAAAACATATTGGAACCTGAAGTAGTCACGGAAACAAGAACTCGGTAGCTACGAAATCGATCAATTTTAGAGTATCTCATCAAGTGGAAGAACTTACCCACTGAAGATTCTACATGGGAGGATGAGAATTTTATACATAAGCATTCAGAGCTACTCAAGCATTGAGGAAAACACTTTTTTGAAGGAGAGGGGCATGTTAGGTCCCTTTATTACTAGTATAGTCCCTTATTATTTTTAGTGTAACCCCCTTATTGTTATTGTTGTACCCATGTAACCCAAATATTGTTATTATTGTGCCCTTACATTATATTGTGACCTCATGAATTGCTATATATAGAAGGAGGTTTTTCCATTTGTATCATCCAAGAATTTTTCATTTATGTAATGTAAAGGAGGTTTCCCCCTTGAAGTGGCTTATTTTTAAGGCGTTGATCTCTCTTTTCTTCTATTTTGGGAGCTGGTTTCATAACATTTTAGGTCCTAACTTGAGTCATGTAGAGTGTCTCCTATTTATAGGAACCTAAGTTGAGTTTATTTTGAGTTGTAATCAATTAACTCATTGAAATTGAGTCAAAGTTAGTTAAATTAGTTCCAAATGTTGGAGGAACTAGTGGGAGGTCAAGTAGTTGGGCGTGTACTCTGTGATCAACCAGTTAGCTAATAAATCAGCCATAAATAACTCATGCATTTGTAATATACAAGTTATCTAGTTGAGATTGGAGTTCAAGGGAAGTGTAATATTAGTTGTATAATTATCTAAGTTGGACAGGCGGTGCATGCGGCCAGAGAAGGAACTATAGGGATTGTGCAGTTCAAGATGCATATTTCCCTAATTAATTGGGGGCTAATTACTTGAGGAAAAACGCAAGGAAATAAGAGTTTGGTAGGCAATCGAATTGTCTAACTGTTGGCCAAATTCAGCTTGTTAGGCAGTGAGATAGATTATACTTGTTCATATATTGTTCAAGCTTGAACACACATTGTATTTATTCTCTATTTCTTGACTAATGCAATATAAGTAGGAAGGGGTTTTGAGCAGTGTATTTCCCCTAGATATATTCTCATGTTATGTTTATTGATTCATGTCACATGTTTTTTTTATATTTCTTCTCAATTTTGAATTGATTTCCGCAGATGAGTGTAGATGTGAGTGTTATGTTTTAGAACATTACATGAGCAGTATTGAATCTACAATTAATTTATACACAATGAAAATAATACTAGATCTACTCATCAGAGAAATTTTGAGGTAAAAAATGGGCCAAAAAAAAAGGTATAACAGAAATCAACTTTATAAGAACTAATAGGATTCAATATGTTGATGTTAACCATAGGGGATGATTCACCATTTTTGGAGTATAAAAGTAAAAATATTAAAAAATAAATAAACCACTTCTTCAACTCGTATTTTCAACTTATCTCCCTACGGTTTTACTCAAATTTCTAGCGGGAGAATTCATTGGATGCAGAATTTAATTCCTCATCCAAGTAGTACCCATGTTTCATATACTTTCGATGGACCCCACTACAAAAAAAAAATGAGAAATACATAAAAAACGTGATTGCAATCATGTTTTTCCATGTAAATTTTTTTTTTTTTTGTGTAGCATGGTCCATCTAAAGTATGAAACATGGGTAATCCTTAGATGAGTTATTAAATTATGCAGTCAATGAGTGCTTCCACTCGAAATTTGAGTAAATCCATAAGGAGATAAGTTGAAAATACAAGTTGAAAAAGTAGTTTTTTCTTTTCTTCCCTCTAAAATTTGATGATGCAATGCAATCCTATTTTAATATTTGCACTATTATTTTACAATATTCCTTAGGAGGCCCATTTTAGACCTCAAAAATTCTCTAATGATGCTATAAAGGAATTTTCCTTGGGTATAGTCAACTAACATGGAATGTGAGGTAGTAATATGATGCTCCATTTGGTAATATCCAAAGTATTATATAAGGGTCTGTAAAATGAATTGTATAAAGAGTCTGTGTTCCTATCTCCAGGAAAAATGACAAAGATAATTAAGGAATGAAAAATTTATGGGATCCATCTCTAGTATAAAGGGCATGTTGATTGCAAATATGAGATACACCTGTAGACTGTTCTATTCACCATGAAGAAAGATGTTCATTAGAGATCATATTTACCTCCATTAATCAAGTGTTGCAATGAAATTTCTTTTTAACATAATATGACATGTAGATGAAGGATTGATACTTGATGACATTTTAAAGACAAAAAATCTTGACCTAAAAAATAATCCAAGGTTTTTAAATCCAAGAAAAAGTTTGAACAAGAAAAACCCTATGGAGAAAACCCTAGGTCTAATCATTTTCGTTGAAAGAAGAAGCTTTATCCCTTAAAAATGAAAAAAATGACATCATAAGTACAAGGATGGTGAAAATTACAAAAGGTCCAATATTTAGAGGAAGTTGACTTTTGTCAGAAGATGTAACAACCCTGGTAAAAATTCCATGTAATAAAAGTTAATAAAGGAAAAATAATAACCACGGTTGATTGGACACTTATTCAAAGATGAATGTTGGGAAAAAAACATCCTAGTGGGTGTTCATTTTAGTTATTATGGCTAAGGAAATTGGAAAAGGAAAATACTAAGGCTTCAGAAAGGCAAAATGGAATTTTTTGCACATTTATTTATGAAAATAATGGAAAATACGAGAAAAGGAAGGTGAAAGGTCACAGGTTGCATGTGACGAGGAAAATAATGGAAAATTAAGAAAAATAGAGGCCTAATTGATAAAAAGGCTTTTGAGCATTAGTTGGTACCTTTTTCCAGTTCAGTTTTGGAGCTCTCTCATTATTCTCTCTCTCTCTCTCTCTCTCTCACTTTTGGACACTTAGAGTTTTCTTGGAGCACTTTAGCATTAGATCAAGAAAGGAAAATAATGCAAGAGGAAAGAGGGAGCAAGCAAGGAAGAGAAATATCAAGCAACTACAACGAGATTATTTGTAGGAATCGATTTGCATGTGTGATTTCCTTGCTAGAGTTGGCATGCATGGTATTGCATGTAGTTCTTTGTTGTCATGGAATGGATTTTTCCAAGTGTGACAATGTTTTCATCCTAGCCTTTCCATTTCTGGATAGCCATGGTGTGATGGGGTTCTCATGTTTTGGTTGAGCCGGATTTCCAAATGGATTCAAAGTTGAGTGAGGTGGATCTATGAATGATATAACACATGGCCTAATAACCCCTGAACTAGAATATGGGTTGTGGATTGTGAGTAAATCCTAGAGGTGGGTGCTCTCCATTAGGCCTAGGAATCCCAGGTTGGGATATGATGAGCACCATCATTAGGTACATTTTACGGGGTTAATTGTCACCTTTTTAGCATTACTGAGTCTCTCTTTCTCACATTTAATTTCATTATGGTCATACATTGCTTAATGTAGATGGTGTATTGAGGGTTGTCATACTTCGAATGCTTAATGTGGTTTAAATGCAGGAAAATCAAGAGAATATGCCATTTTTGCTGAAGATTTCACAATCAGGGCTCAGAGTAGAAAACTAGAAATGATTGTAGGGGGTTGACCACCTCCTTAAATCCTAAAGGCAGTGAAGGGATCCTTGATATTCTCCTCCAACATCTCGAAATCAAAGGCAAACAAGCAAGTGGATAATGGGAGTTGTTGGTAGCTACCCTTTAGGATAAATAGGGCAGAGAAAGAGCTCATTAGGATTCGATTTTTGGAGATAGATAGAGCACTCTTAGCTCTTGTAATAGAAATTTGTGATTTTCATATGATATGTAGAAGAATTAGTTATGAAATAAAATGATTATTCAGTTTATTCTTCACTGATTTAGTTTCAGGGAGCTAAGATTGTGGGTTAGGTCCCAATCCATTGGCCTCCGTCTCACTTCTATATTTGTGTTTACCTTTTATGTTTATGTAGTTAGTTTGCTTACATTTCATATTGTTGTAGTTGTGTTGCTTCCATTTCATGTTGTTGTCCTTAGTATTTACCTTTCATGTTGCAGTAGCATAGAAAACTCTAAAACTATGTTAAAGCCTCCCTCTCTCACCTCTTCCATTAGGGTTTGAGGAGGGTAGATCTTCACTAAAAACCCAAATTTTATTTTAGTTTATGATTTCTTGGAAAATTTAGATAGGTTTCTTTGTTTATCATGAACATGTTGTAGATGCAGAGTTAGTTTTCTATTTTAAGTGCATAGGTAGGTTTTCTTAAATTCAACTCATATTTTCCACCATTTTCATAATAGATTTGTTAATGATTATTGCATGAACAAGAAGTTTGCTTGCAGGTTTGAGTAGAGAAAAAAAGGAGGACTCCACCAACACCATTAGCTTCAGTTTCCACCCCTCATCAACCAACCTCCAGCTAAATCACCTTCAACCTTGTTTTTGGACATCTCCACCACAACACCTAGAGCCACCTTTGATGTGAAAGACATGCTTTGAGAGAAGTTCTAAGCTTGGAAAAAGGGCTGGCTACCTTCCATCCACCTAGATCTACCTTCATTTAACCTCTCCTTCCCCTTTCCTCACCATTTCTAGCATCAAACTACTTTCGGCGTGTTTCCTATAGTGTTTCAGGACATCCTATAACACTACAGAAAATCCTGTAGCTGATCGTGTAGCAGCGCTAATGAGTCACTTCTTTGGACCAAAGCCTCTATTTCACCTCATCTAGATATAGAAAAACCCCCAAGACACCTTCAAGTCTAAAACCATGAGCCCAAGACCATCTTAGGTCACCTTAGCGCCTCCTTCTTTTGCTGCAAAACAAATTTATTTATAAGCAAAGTTAGGTCATTCAAATAGATGAATTGTTAAGAATAACAGTCAAGCATGAGGTAGATAGATTTAAATAAGTAATTTGGCTTAGCATGTGTGCCTAGATTAGTTTCCCTTTCTGCAAGTTTAGTTCAACAATCTAAATCTTGAATTCCACTTAGTTTAACTTTATTTATTGCATTAAGTTAAGTGTGGATTTCATTTCTTGAAAATAGCTAGATGAGTCTTTAGGATATTGAATAGTTTCTTGTATTGCCGATAGAGTAATGGCCATGAGTTATTCTTAGTCTTAGTTTTAATTTAGAAGTGTGACCGATTTCATATCCTAACAGTAACCATAGCTATAGCACCCCATCGTATAACTGAGAAGACAATGTCATGAGTAGAATGAATATGTTTTGTAAATAGCAATGTAACCTCCAAGTTTGTATGAACCATGGGTTGATAAAGTAAAGTAGAGTAGCTTCTAGGAGTTGCAGCACTCTTGGTGCAATACCAGGGCTCACCACTTTTTTTTGGCGATGGTGCCGGTGAGGTGTCTAAGTAGATGATTTGATTATGTTTTAACATTATTTTCTTCTTTCTTTTGTACTCAGTTCCAAAATATTGAAAAATACAAAAAAAATTTGAATTTCATGCCTCGTAGTAATGGGGATAACCAAGGATTTTTTTTTATGAAAACCCCCCACATCCCCACACAGTTACCCTTCACTCTTTTTCAGTGACTGAAATTGAACACACCATAGATGAGCCACTTGGAAAATTTAAAGAACCTATTGGAGAAGAAGAAGAACTTGCTTCACCTGAGGAACCTGTTTCACCAATTCAAGTCATGGCTGAGATTGAGACCCAAGGAGTCTTTCCCATTAGGGAAATATATAGGGAAACTAGAATGAAGAACATGAATCCCTCAACCCTTCCACATTTCCATGTACTTACTTCTGAGGATCCCGACACCTTCATGTTCAAGTTAGTTGTTGTCTGCAGGACCTATGACTATGCCTCAAATGACTAGAAGCTAAAAATATTCCCATCCACCCTCAAGAATGTAACCTTGCGCTAGTTTATGGGTTTTCCTAGTAACAACATCACTGCTTGGGCACAGATGCAAAAATCCTTTAAAAAAATATATATATAGACTACTGTAGGTCCAAGGAAACCAAAGAGGAAATATTTAGGATGACTCTGGGACCTGATGAATCCTTGGAGGATTAGGAAGAAAGATTCCATCTGAGCTATAAACGAGAAAACTGCACCCTTGATCCCTGATCACTTAAATTGGTACTTCTCCGAGATATTAGGGAAGAGGTGATAGAAAACCTTAATATGTTGTCTAGAGGATACATCTACTAAAGTACTTATGATGACATAAAAATTGTCTTTAGCAATCACTCTAGGGCAGCTAGGAAGAAATGTATAGCTAGCCAAAGCATGACCAACACCCCTTCCTCTTCCACCTCCATCAAGCATGCGATTGTAAATATGTTGAAGGACTTCAAAAGTGAGATGATGCACACCTTTGATTTGAAAATTGACACAATTAAGATCAAGAGGAATCAAGAGGAAGCATAGAGGGCCTTGGCTATCTTTTGCCCTAGATGTACATTAAAACATCCTCAGAATGAATGTCCTCTAAATGTCATAGAGGTTTTCTTAGTCTGTGAAAAGAATCATGCCACAGATAAGTGTCCCTCCTTACCTGGGCGCAAATATGTATATCAAGGTCGGAAAGGAGGACTCGAGAAACCATTTTTCATAAAACAAAGGAGGCCTCAAGGGCTTTAGTCATATTAGCAGGGTATGCAAGGTGCACCTTACTCCTGCTATCATACAAACTAGAATGCACCTATGTAGTCTTGGTACATATCTACTCCTCCATTATTTTCTACACCTCCTAATTGGAGTTACAACCCCCATATTACCCTCATCTTGTGAACCAACCATTCCAACAATATGTTCCTCAACCACTTTAGTGGAGCAACCCATCACAAGGGTGGAGGCCCCAACACAATCAACCACTTGATTTACTCCCTCCACCATAGCCTCAACCTCATCTCACCCCTTATTCTCCACCTAAGTTGCCTCAGCTTCCTTACCAACCCAATCCAAACTCGAAAAAAAATAAGGAACAATAGGTTTACAGTGGGGAAACATCCTATCCCGCTTATGTTGTAGAGATACATGAGATCAACCTCAGGTTAGGAAGAGTACTCCCAGAAAATCATCCTCCATATCCACCTATAGAGGTTGAGGAGGAAAAGGAAGAAAGCAATGCTCAAATCCAACAACCTCCTTTTCCTAAGCACCTGATCTGTTCTAGTCAGCACACCCTAGAAGGGACCGAACTTTTGGGAGAAGTGAATTTTTTTTGCGTGAAAATACCCCTTCTCCAGGCCATTAAAAAGGTTCCTATTTACAATAGGCTCATCAAAGAAAAATTATTTAAGAAACCTGGTTTTGTCCAAGTAAATCATCTATGTGGACAAAGATGATCCCTCTAGCCCTAGGGTGGGTCTAGCAACAAGGGGAACAAGATAATACCTACATTCCTAGATTATAAATGAAACATAGATCGAAGGAGATGGCATACCTCGATCCGATGTTGCGATGTTTCTCTTCGTCGGAGCTCCTTGATCCTTCGCTTTTCCAAACTTGATCTCTGCTGCTACCAACGTTCAATTACCTACACAAGTGACCAAGAAAAAACAAGAAGCATATAAGTGAAACATGCATATACAAGTATAACCTATGTAAAGGATCAAGGAATACTAGAATTATTTATCATAAACATGTTCAAGAATGGAAAATAAATATCAGTTGTATCATATTATTACTAAAAGAGGAGTTACAACGTCTGCCTTGATGTCGAAGCTCTCTTTCAGTGGGTTTGAATCCGGGCATGTCTCCAAAGCACTCGTTTTAAACTCAGTGTGATAAGGCTAAAGGCTCAAATCTCTCGTTCAAAACTTATGACAATATTCAAACCTCTCTCTACTATGCTCTTCTATTATGTTCTAACTAGTAGAGGCATTTGAGGATGATGAATTTATAGAGATGGAGAAGGGGACATAGATCCACTTACGATGGGAAAATGTCTTATCTCTTTGGGAGGTTCCTATTTGTAGGAACAAGAGGCCCAAGGGAGGAAGCTCAACCATATCTTTATAAACAAACATCCAACTCTCCGCTCTCAAAGCTTCTAGGACATGGAGCTTCATTTCCATTTTTAAAAATATTCTAGAAGTAGATCAGCACGAGTGTGAGGTCCATACTAGCACTAATCGGTGCTGCTCACAAGCTTAGAATGGGTCATCAGCGCTGGTGAGACATAGAAGGGTCGCGCTGCTCCAAAATGATGGGTTTTTAGGGAACTACTCCAGGAATGATCAACAAAGAGATTGTTCTTCATATTGAAATTAAGGGATGTAATGGCATATTTTCATGATGGAAAAGGTATAAAGGGATTTTTGTTAGGGTCCTCCAGGATTCGGGAATAGGAATTACAGGAAAAATGACAAAGCATTGTGTAATAGATGCCCCCTAAAGTGTGAAGGCAGAACAAGAGTGAGGGCTGAAATGCTTTACGAGAATGTGCTAATACCAAGACGTCGTCATCAAAAAACCTGCGAATCAATACATATATACAAATGAAATATTTGACATACATACATGAGCATAAGGCATGGATGTAGCCATCCATAAAAGAGATCATGTAATAGGATCCATAGCATGGACACAACCATCAGCAATAACAAGGATCACAAATATGGACTAAGTTATGGTCACAACCATCTGTCAAAAGGAGTCATGTATACAGTCATGAATAACTCATATCGCCTCGCAACTTGGAGCTTATAAAAAAAAAATCTAGGGTCTTGCGCTCCATCACAACCCGATCAAGTACAAATTCAAGTATGTGAATGAGTATGCTGAAGTTGAACATGCAGGAAAATTGCCTGATTACTAGTTAATGATGTAAACTATTAACATACGCAAGAGAGACCACCAATAATGATGATGGCTCTCTAGGTACTAGAAGTACAATCCACGAGATGTAAATAAGGAACTGAAGTTGAACACTCGTGAAATCATCCGATCGAAAGACAATTTCCGAATGCGAAAAACCTACCATTAAGGCATGCAAGCTCTAAGGTACCAAAAGGAGTCTCTAGATCAACTTCCAGGATAATGAGTTGAATTCGATAGGAAGTGACCCATTGAAGGAGGGCCATGATGTATCCCACATCATCGACGCGAGACATAGGAACAATATGTTTGAGAGTCAAGACTGAACAAATAATCAGGTAATGAAAAACTGCAGAAGGAATTGCTCTTGAACATATCAGCGACTCGACTCTGAAATTTGGCAGTATTTGACTCAAATGGAATCATAGGTCATGTTGAAAATATTTGTAACTGAATGAGAGGCAAACATATTTCCCAAACACATGGAGGCAAAGTGACGAATGTAGGACATCCCCAACCTGACATAAACTGTAGGAAAGTGTCATGTTCAAGAGTGACATACTGTCGAAACAACTAATAAATATTTTTATTCCCCCCCCCCCCACCCACGATTTCTAGTGAGTGCCCCAATTATTTTTGAATACAAGGTTGAAGGGGATAGCATATGCTTGTCATATAATTTTTTCCTTCGGAAAAATCCATCCTAGTACATTTTACGAGCCCTAGGGAGGAGGAACTCGGTAGCGTCATGGTGACGATTCCAACGTCATGAAATTTTAATGAGTTTGAAAAAGGTGAAACTCGGTGCCTTTTCATGTTTAGAGAGTTTGAAAAGAGGCAGAAAAGAAAACTCCATAATGCCATTTTCGTAGATAGTCCCTCGAATCCAAAAATGTAGAAAACAAAGTTCGAGAGAACCTCTTAGTCATGATTGTCTAAGGTATTCCTGTTTCGTAAAAAAATTATCCCAGCCCGAAAAAGGGGTAAACATATACTGGGTAAATGACATTTTTTTTACTTTAACAAGTTCAAAATGACAAATACTTGGAAATATTTTCTTATTTTGAGAGTCAGAAAAGAGCTTAAAGATGACTCCACCTGGAGGAACAAGTGGTATAAAAGGAAACAACCAATTCCGGTCATGATGGAACTACTCAAAACACATAAAAGGTCAAGGGGTTTGCTAATAAAACCACTGATCGTAGATTTTCCTTAGGAAAGTGTAAAACAACCAAGTGAGAGCGTATAATCGGCTAAGCAGATGATGACGATGGAATGAGAAAACCAAGGGTCATATAGAAAAAATAGGCTGATAAAATAGAAATCACAAGAAGTGTAATGAGAATGGTTTCATTTTTACACAAGCTTGAAAACATGGGAAAATATGCTTTGAATAAGCTTGCATGCCCCCATCACGGTGACTCAATTCGAGGTACATGACCCCAAGCTTCATTTCATTCACCTAAGTAGACTGCTAGTTACGAACAGGTGGATGGAATGAAGGTTCATTTACGAGATCAAGTGAAATACTCGACTTGGATTTTATGAAATCTAATCAGAGACGCAAATTGAAAGGGGATTTGTTTCATTTTTTATCGAGGTTGACACAGTAAAAGAACTATCCTCATAGGGACCTATTTCATTTTTTAAAGAGGTTGACATAGTAAAGAACTATCCTCATGACACCTTGTTTCATTTTTTAAGGAGCTTGACACAATAAAAGAACTCTGATCCGAAAGGATTGTTTCATTTTTTTAAGGAGATTGACAGAAGAAAAAGCACTTTGCTCCAAAGAGGTTGATTCATTTTTTAAGAAGCTTGACACAAGAGAAAAAACTATGCTCCGGAGATTTGATCATGACATATAAGAGGTCATGGTTTTCTAGAGGGTCTCATCTGATGGGAGAACAACACTGATCCAGGTGGATATTGGTGGCCACCCACCTATTCCACTTGGACCCCACAATTATTTCTTTCAATTTTTTAGATTCCTTAATTGTAGCACAATTTACTATTTTTGGCAGATTTTCGGGTCCTAAACTTCTCGAGCCGTTTTGAGGCCCTAAACGAAGTTTTTTGGGCATTAAACCACGAACAAATATGAGACTAATCTTGACTTGGTATTTTCTATCATAAGTTGTAGTCCTTAGATAGATCTTTCTAACAATGTATCATGTGCATCAAACGAAGATAATATGCCAAAGTTACGACCCTGGGAAATTGATGTACCAATTTACCCCGACGGGGCCCATATTCTGGAATTTCATCTCCTAGGGTTAGATTTGGATTTTTATGGTTTTTCATTGTTTCTCCATAATATATAGGCCTTCGAGCTTCATTGTAACACATAGTTTAGAGGCCTGTAGCCACCACATCTCTTCTAAGAGATAAGCTACCAGTGCCCTACCTAGTTTATTTCCATTCTGGCTGTAAACAAATTTCAGTTATTTTATATTAATGAAATGAAGTTTTATTTCCACTGCATATTTTTATTTATGGTTATATGTGTATTTTTTTGTGTTCCTGCATAAATTTGGATCAAACACTCTGGAAATCGGGGTCTAATGCCTCTAGTACACGGTACACGACATCACTGATATCACCATCACTGGATGTAGGCATGGAACAGGTTGCTACATAATTGACCTGGGGCAGGGAAGATACCACCGAAGGGTAAGGACCATTAAGGGATGATGGAATACTAGGTGTCATATTAGGACCAATTAAATAAAGCCAATCAATGGTCACAATTCAATCTTCATGTGGAAAAACAGATCACACGAAAGAGGGAAAAGACAAGCACTCCCATGTTGTAAGTATAGTCGCACCCCAGGAGTAAGTTAAAATCCAAGCGGCCTTGGACAACCATCATGTCTGTATAGAAAATATTTCCTCCCAAGGTAATAGGAAACTTCGTAAGGGTCCCTGACGATTTATTGGTTCATTTGTTAAAAGCCAACAGATTCTGAGTAATAGGCATAAGCCGCGGAGAACCGAAAGCTTGCCAGGTAGTTGAGGAAAAAATAATAATAGATGCACCTTCATCTATAATTATTCTAGGTATGGTGACATTATAGTCCTATACCACGATCTCAAAGGGAAAGGAAGAAGGAAGACGATATCCTGCTAGTCGACTCCAATCAAAGGAAGCGACCAAACTACATGGAGGTGGTACCATAGGAATGGGAGGAATATCCCCTTATGTTACAGGAGCAGGAGGATCACACTCCTGAGCTGTGGGAATGGGAGTAGGAGGACCACACTCCCTGATCGCAGGAACTGGAAGATCTCCCTCCAATCCCCGGGAATCTGAAGAAACAAAAAGAACTTGAGTGGTATGAGATCCACTCTCTACGACAAAGACCTGATGAAATGCGGGTGGAATCAGGTCGAAATTTTTCTTGACCAATGATTGGTCAGGAATGGAATCATGAGATTGAATTTTGGAGAGAGCGAAATTGAATAGAGATGAATCTCGATCAATCACTTGATCAACTAGCGGAGGAATCGAATAAAAATTCTGGTAACCAACTAGAATATAGGATTCAAAAGCCGTAAGGGTATCTAACACTTTAGAGGCTTCATCCATATACAGACAGAGGTGAATGGGATGGTTCCCTTCACATGACCTATAGGGAAATTTGATCTTACCCTATTTATTATGAGTCTTATTATCTCTAGCCGAAGGTTCATCACCAGCATGATGTCCAGAGGCTAATGACGAAAGATGATTTGGGTCAATGGACCATACCTCCAACACCTTGGGAATACTAGGAAAATTTCTAAGAAGGTACTCATCCTCACATAGCTTGCAAGAGAATTTGACTTTGCGGGATGAAGTGGGAGGTTTCTCAATATTAGTCGCATGGGTAGCATTGGCATATAAGTTTCCCCCTTGCTTATTTTCCTTCTTCTTCTTCTTCTTAACCACCTGGTTACTAGAATCCAAACTTTCACCGATTGAAGAGGAAGAACGAGGTGAAGCCTATGGGAAAAGAAGGAAAGGGGTCAACCTGAAGATCAACATGGGGTTGGCATTGTTTAGGTGGAGGAGAACTTGGTTGAGAAGAAGCTTGGACGTTCGAAAGCATAGGGGTTGAAAATAACCAAACGGGCAGACCAATGGTTAATCTTGGGAGGGACAAAATTGCCATATAAGGATCACCAACATTTCCAAAATAAGGAAAAGGAATAGGATTCCCATTTGAGGGGATTCCTGGGTTGGTAACCTCAGAAACTGTTTCCATTAATCTCAACTTAATATAAACTAAGGAGATGAGCACGGGTGAAATGTTTCGCAGAAAATAAATTTTAGAAATTAAATACAAAATAAACCAAAAAGAGGTAGACTAGGAAAGAGGGTTTACCAAGTAACCATGAACTGAAATATACACCTTAGAAAAATAAATTTACCAAGGACATAATGTATGGTAGCAAATCTCCTTGAAAACTGTGTTCGGTATATCACGTTTACGAGGTGACATACTTGGTTACCTATGGCTAAAGGATATCAACATAGTGGGGTATCTTGTTATATACTCGACGGTACGGGGAGCACAGGTACATGTTGGCGCTCTCAATTATGTAACTGTTTAGTGAGAGAGTCCTGATATACTTATCATATGTGTCGTAAGTACTATATACTTCCGTACGTGGAACATGGTTTCACTCCCGGAATGCAACACAGGTTGTTAGCAACAACTGCCAGGTTTATAGATGTTGTAACACGTCCCTAGCCTAGACCTTTAAATGTTTTGCATTAGGTTCCAAATTCTTCTTAGGTTAATTGAGATTTGTTTTAAGTTGATCTTGATTAAAGTTTTAGCTTCAAGGCTCAAAAAAATTGTCATGTGAACACCTGTAATGCAACTAGTATGAGAAAATGATGCTTTCAATTCGATGAAAAATATCTAGTTAAGGGAAGAGTTTTAAACAATGACACAACAAACAATCGTGCAACAAACATAGCTTTTCCGAACTAGATCACTCACACTATCCCAATTCAAAAAAAAATATTCAAAGACATAAACTATGTAATTATAATCTATGCACAATTTCCTTTTTTCTTTCAATGAATAAGAATGCACTCAATGCACGTTTAAGTTTTCAATCATTAAACAACGTAATCTAAGTTCAATTATGAATCTTAAAAATGATCTCTGAATGAAAATTATCTAATACACTTTCGATGAAATACAAACTTTGAGATGAAAAATTAAATGAATGCACAAATTCTTTTTCTTTATATGAACAAAATGAAAAAAGACGCAAAACACAAACATTTGTTTTGAGTATTCCAAATGAATTCCTCTAAATGTCACAAAACTTAAAGAGTCGAAGAATTCAAGAGATATTTCAAATCACTTGCTCAAAACAAAGACTTTCGCTTTCTAGATTGAATAACAAAAAAAGAAAAAAGTTTCAGCTGAAGACAACCAATGTAATCTATGCTCGTTGATGGAAAAGAGAATCAAGTGCACATATGATGGACACTTAAAAGCCCTAATCACAAAAATCAATTGAAAAAACCAAAACAACCAAATCTAAAGGTTGGAGCTAGATGACAATACTGATTCAACAATAGGTTTGGAATCTAACGAGGCATGCAATCATTAAAATGACTCAAAACACCTAGAAACCATAGGATGATGAGGGTACACATTTCAAAAGAAAGAAGACAAAATATGAAATGATTGAGATAATCAAGTTGCTGAAAAGAAGAGAAACAAGAGTAAATTGAGCATAGAAATAAATCTAAAAGGGTAAGACACACTGGAAATTAGTGAAGGGAAACCCTAAATAAATTCACACAGAAATCGTTGCACATGTGAGGTTACACCTCACACTGGAAGGGGATAAGTGATTCTATGTTAAAACATTCAGTGTTGATAAGCACGTCTGTTAGAGAATTAATAGCGTCGATCCAGGAAAATGACCAAAATAAAAAAGGTTTGACCTAGTAAAGGAGAGATAGACATTTGACAAAAGATGGATGAAAAATAAAAAAACTCAAAGAGTGGAAAGAGACTAAAGGCAATGAATCCCCAATGGAGTCACCAACTTGTTGTCCAGGTAAATCCTCTCTGCGGACATAGACGATCCCTCTAGCCTAGGGTGGGTCTAGCAACAAGGGGAATAGGCTAATACCTACTTTCCTAGATTATAAATTAGACATAGATCGAAGGAGATGGCCTACCTTAATCTGATGCTACGGTGCTTCTCTTCATCGAAGCTTCTTGATCCTTCACTTTTCCAAAATTGATCTCTGCTGCTACTAGCATTCAATTAACTACACAAGTGACCAAGAAATAACAAGAAGCATACAAGTGCAACATGCATATACAAGTATAAACTATCTAACTGATCAATAAATGATAGAATTATTTATCATAAACATGAACAAGAATGAAAAATAAATATCAGTTATATCATATTATTAATAGAAGAGGAGTTACAACCTGCACCTTGATGTCAAAGCTCTCCTTCAGCGGGTTTGAATATGGGCATGTCTCCAAAGCACTCATTTTCAACTCAGTGTGAGAAGGCTAAGGGCTCAACTCTCTCCCTCAAAGCTTAGGAAAATCTTCAAACCTCTCTCTGCTATTATCTTCTATTTTGTTATAACTAGAAGAGGCATTAGAGGATGATGAATTTATATAGATGGAGGAGGGGGCATGGATCCACTTATGATGGGCAAGTGGCTTATCTCTTAGGGAGGTTCCTCTTTTGTAGGAACAAGAAGCCCAAGGGAGGAAGCTCGGCCATATCCTGATCAAAAAACATCCAACTCTCCACTCTTGAAGCTTCTAGGCCATGAAGCTTCATTTCCATTTTAAAAAATATTCTAGAAGTAGATTGGAATAGGTGTGAGGTCCATACTAGTGCTGATTGGTGCTGCTCACAAGATTAGGATGGGTCATCGTCATTGATGACACATAAAAGGGTCGCGCTGCTCCAAAAATATGGGCTTTTAGGGAGCTACTATAGGAATGATCAACAAAGAGATTGTTCTTCAGATTGAAATTGATGCAATGGAATATTTTCATGATGGAAAAGGTACACAAGGATCACTTTTAGGTTCCTCCAAGATTCAGGAACAGGGAGTACAGGGACAGTGACAAAATGTGTGTAAAACCTAGGAGAAAGAAGAAAGACACCCCCACCATCAATGTAGTAGGACATATGTCTAAGTTAATGTTGGGAAGGTGCTGAGGCCCCAAAAATCGGTGCAACAACATCGTGAAAACCACCTGGTCATGGACTTAAAAACCACCCATTATCTGTTTGGTATGGTAGCTCCAACTGGATTTATGGGACTAGTTTCCCAGTGGAATATAATTGAATGAATGGATGAATTTGTAACTATCTGTAACTTGGTAGATGGAAGTATTAGAAAGCTTGCAAGAAATAATATATCTATCTATTTATGTATCCTAGGAGTGAAATATATTCTCTGTGCGATCTATAAAAATGATCTTTCAGTGGATCCAAATGAAGATCATACAAATACTTAAAGATATGAAAATTATTTGAATTAATTGATTTAATTAAATAATTAATTAAATCAATTGGATAAAGCTTATATCACAAATTTTAAATGCCTGTATTGCATATGTATCAAGAGATAACAGTGTAACATGTTCAAAAGTGAGTTAATGCCAAACTGTATTCAAATAGATACATGAAACAAAACATCATAAGATAAATAACCATTTCTCATTTGGAACAAAAATATAACACATTGGATAAAAGTACCATGTATATGTTCACTTTTCTCATTTGAGAAAAAATATTTGGTCCAACCCTTTCTATTCAAAAAATTTCAAGAGTACAAAATTGCAACATCAGTAAAGTCTTCCCTTCAAAATTTGAGGACCCCTTCTTCAATGCCATGAAGGGGTTTACATATAAAAATATAAGTCTTAAAATAGTTATTACAATAAAAAGTCGAGGAGGTTTTAAAATAACCCTCCTTAAAATAAGTGGAAATTAAACATAAACAAAATTAAAGGGGTGAATTTCTTGATGACTGTCCCACTATCTCCTTAGCCATTTGTTCCTTCAGCTGAATGATGTTAAGAATAGGATTAACCTCTAGATTTTCGCCTGGCCTAATGCAAAAATTTTCAGTGAAAACAACATCAGAAAGTGGAGGAAGAATGTAGGAGGATGTATCTCTGAGACATCACAACATTAGCCACTGGTTGTGAGGCTTCAGTAAGTATGTCCAACACTTATCCCAATCCATCTTTTCCAGATTTCTGATATGTTCTTATTTTACCTTTGAAACTTCTTGCCATTATCTTATCAAGTATTTCACTATAGGCAATGCACTTGGAGGACATCTCTCAATAAGTTTTGTAGCGATGAGATTTTGACTAACATTTTCCACAATGTTAGTAGCCACATCCTTTTCTCTGCAAATGGCTCTTTATGCATGTTTCAACTGTATGTCCCAGTCTGCAAACAATATTTCTCTCTTTGAGTCTTCAATTCTAGGCAGGTTGGCCTTTGGGCCATCAGGAGAATCCTACTAGGTGATAAACTGGGAAAATTTATCATCTATCTCATAAAAAATAATCCTCATGTTTGAAATGCGATTCATCAATGAATCACTCTATTCACACAATTCAAGAATATTTGATAATTTCTGACAAAAAACTACTTGTCATTGTGCCAATAAAGTATTTAGTTCCAATGCCTCTTTTATAAATTCATCAATCTTAGGATTATCCTTCCATTTCTCTGCAGAAAGTTGCAATTGATGGATTTGAGCATCCTTTGAACTAATTACATTCTGATGCTAAATCTTCAATTGGTCCATGCTCCCTTGGAGTTGAGTGACCTGCATCTGTAGCTATTGATTTAAATTTTTTTCTCTTCCTGTAGCTTAGGTTCTAGTTGGATGATTTTCTCATCCTTTTACTTCATCAACTGTTGGACTTCAAAAGATTTTTCAATAGTTGGAGAGGCACAAGCTCCTGAGAACTGAGTTAGGCATGCTAGATCCTGTGAAGGATCTGCCTATGAGTTTCTCCAAACAACATACAATGAGATATCTCCTTGGAAAAGGGGGTGAGATTTCTCTGATCTCCTTCTTTTCTTTTGTCTACTCATAACTGCTTTATGTTTTGGACTGTAGAAAATGTCAAAAGGAGGAATTTCCACAATTTTAAGTATAATTTTAGTAGTGGGGAAGGTTGGGATTTATTCCACTCTCTCTGAGCTTACTAATTTATCAGAGGGCTCAACAGCGAATGAGTCCTGACTTTTCGTTTGAGGCATATGTGCAATATTTTGATGATCAGTAACTATGTCTCCTTGATCTTGCTGGAGTTTCAAGTTAAAATCCTTCCAAACCTTCACTCAGATTACTTGGAAAATCTACATCCATAGTTTGAACCGTGGCTGATTTATCTTGGTATAATTTGCTAAGGACTTCAATATCCTTAATTACCGGTTCATTCTCCTTTTCTTTCTGAACTAGGGGTTGGGATACTTCCAACATTTTTAATGGAATTGATTCCAATCTCGTTCCGGTATTATTTGAACTTTGGTAATTTCCATGGATGGAGGCATAGGGCTGCAAAATTCTTAACTGAGGAATAATTATCAACTGACTCAAAATGGTCATCAAACTCATCTTCTTCGTCAAAAAAATGCATAATTTTAACTTGGGTAGTAAAATTATTGGAAAATTTAATTAGGTCTTATTCTTTGTTTCAAATTGTAAAAATTTTTCAAACATTCAATTTGACTAATCTATAAAATTGCATGCTTGTAGTTGTCCAGACCATAAAAACCACAATTAATTGGAAAGGAAGGCTGTTGGATTGAGGGGTCCTGACCTAGGTTCGGAGTTAAGATTAACCAAAAAAACACTCTTACTACTGGCCCTTTCGGTGGTGACCCAATTGTGCAGGTCAAAGTCTCACCTGAAACAATACAGGGGGTGCTGTAACCAGGTTTCAACATCTTGAGAGAGAATTAAAGGATGTGGATGTCTTCAGATATATAACAACAATGGTTTGACCTGTTGGGGTTCCTATTTTTTTGCAGGTTTGGCTCTGCCAAAAGACAAGACAACATCAAAACCACTTTGGTACCTCAGGATCTAGCCCTCCAAGGTCCAGAGAGGGATCTCTCTATAAAGGCAAAGATATATATGTCTTTGAAGTTCAATTTTAAGGTCTTAGGCTAGTTATAAGGCACAAGGGTGGTTGTTTTGTTTTGTTTGTTTGTTTCGTTATTGGGAAACATGAAAGAAGGGTTCAATTTGAGGTAAAGAAGTGAGCAAAGGAGTATTTTAGGAAAATGGGAGATAATTCAAGGAACACTCGAGACCATTGGGAAATGGAGTCATAAAAGGGTTTACTTGCAATTCAATATCCAAGGCTTTCAAATGGGCTAGTCATCTAAAACAAAGGATCTTTTAAAGATGATAGTGTGGGATGAAATGATTATGAATGAATGTGAACAACAAGGAAACCTCCAAGGTGACCACTTTAAGAGCTAATCCAGGGACAGGGCATGCCTTAACCATCTGTGATTAAATTCCTAAAGAGGCTAACTCTTTAGACAAGGGTAAACATTAAAGATTTAACACCAAGGTGAAGCCTGAGATCAGAGAAAGGCTTTGAACTTTCAATGCTTTGAAATTCAACTTAAGGGAACTTAGAAAGGTTCAACTGTTGGAAAAGGACCCTAGTGAGACAAAATCAGTTCTAGATCTCCCAGTATCCCAATTCTTTCAATTAAACCAGACAAGAACATCTAAGAACAAATCCCAAATTCATGCATTAGTAAGCAGGGAAAACCCACTACTATACTGGCTAAATTATCTTGAATATGTTCACAGATTACACAATTAGTAGAAAAAATCAAAGACAAGAAGAGTAGGAAGCATTAGGGTACCATGGAAGGGTATATCCTAAGCCAGTTTACTGATTCTTATCAGAGAAATGAAATATGATGAATTACAGAAGGAAAACAGAGACAAAGATAGAACACATCACCGCTGCTTTAAATAAGGATCCAAATAAATTGCTTGTCATATTAAAGAGCAACACCAGTCATATACAACATTTTCCAATAGCTTGATATTCAGTCTGAAATCATCTCCTCAGCCTATTTTACAATTATGCACACAGAACTATATCTCAAGAGAAATAGCTTACAATCCACAGTTATCCAAACAACAACCTTTACAATGTATTTTTCAAGAGTTTTATAGCTAAAGAGAGGCAGAGGAGGTAGATGGAGCTTCAAATGAAACATTAAAACAGATGAAGAAGAGAGCTCGAGGCCCATTCTGGTTTAATATCCTTTCAGTGATTTTCAATACTCTTTGGATGAAAGAGTGGTCTTCAACAGGCTGGTAGTAACTCCAGGCATGTTCTTTGATGTACTTTTTGGCTGTAGTACTCTGTAGTACTCTGGGAGAAGTAAGGCAGTTAAATGATTTTAGGCCTGCCATGCTATGCAACAAATTCTCTAGAAATATTAGGATTTCCTGTCAAGGTGGTGATCTTCTCGGGAACGTTGATGAAGAGTAAAAAAAATTATGGAAAATTTGTCCTTTCTCAGGAAAGAACCTTCTGCTGATGCGAAACACTGAAAATGATTGTTTCTATGCTTTAGGCCTCATTTTGGCCTTATGTGTCATTCATAAGGTCTTCAATCTAGCACATTCACCCTTTAATCACTGAATTAAAGCTTAAAATCTTAAATAACAGGCTTTAAATCTCTTTAGTCCTTCACTAATACTCTTTTCCGCTTCTTCGATTGTCTCTGTCTATGGATGCGCAGATTTAGTGGCACCGGAGGTTTTCAACAGAGTTAATAACTTTGATTGGAATGAAACATGTGCTTAAAACCCCCTCAGGAGTCTTCCCTGCGATCTTTGGCTCTGAAAAATCTTTCTCTGTGCTCTATGTCACTGTGACAGTGACTGCAAGCAATAATGGTTTTCACTGTCTGTAACCCTGCAAAACAAAACTTGTTAAGAAAATCCATGGAAGTGGAAGTGGATGTTGTGGAGGCTTGTGGAGATGGCAGCGTAGCAGTAAAAATAGTGGCTGTAGCGAAGAAAACCGTGAAAATCGCTGTTTAATGGTCGAGAAGGAGGTCCAATGAAGGTCTAGTGAAAAAATGATTCTCGACCGTCGGATTAGGCAGTGGGATGATGATTGACGGTGGAGATTTACTGGTGGAGTGGCCTTAGAAGGTCGGACGGAGAAATTATAACTTTAGTGTAAAACATAAAGTTAAGCCTTTGGGCGAAATACACAGGAAAACCATGAAAATCAAATGAACTGGGGCTTTGAATGGTGGGACTGGTAGGCGGAGGGCGATTTTGAATATGGAACATTAGATCTCAGGAGGAGATCAACGGTGGAGATTACTCCAATGAAACTCTGTGAAATAATATGAATGAAAAAGTGATGGAATGAGGGCCGTAGATCTATATATATCAATGGTCGAGATCTTCAGATGGAATTTTAGAGGCAGAAAAGGGGGAGGTGGTTTTTTGGAGAAAACAACTGTTTTCACGCTGCTTGGGAGTGGTTTTGAAAATCTCTAAAAAAATACGTGATATCGCTTGCTGCCCGAAACATGGCGAAATAAAACCGCCCATATCATGTGATTTCAAAATGTTAAAGTTCGGACACCAAAGTTACGCGATATGGTTCTCAACTGTTGGATTGTGGGTGGGGAGATCTAACAGTGTAGGATGGAGCGCGATATGGAAAGGAGCACAGTTGGTATGGTGGGGGAGGGTCAAAAGCGGATTGAATGCGGACCATCGGATCAATGGAACGAACGACTGAGATCTAAAAAGAGAAAGCAGAGGCAACAGGATAAAAAAATGGGCGGGATAAAGGAGAGTCAATGGATCTCAAGAGATCAACGGTGGAGATCTAATTGCATCGGAGACTGGCAGGAGGCCAAAACTCCGATTGTTGAAGTTGCGATTACGCGTGGACCATCGGATCATGAAAGCAATCAACGGTGGAAATTTGATCAGAGGGAAATGATAGAGGGAAAATGAGGCAGAGTGCGATTAAATCATGACTGTTGGTTCTTGTGGATTCAACGGCTAGGATCAAATTGGAGGATCGCAATCGGAGGGGACTGAGGATGGCACATTAAGACTTTGCGATTGGCGATCATGCGATGTTGCGATGGCCGTCAGATTTAAAAGGAAATCGACAGTCAATATTCAATTAGGGTTCGATGGGGAGATTTGGTGGGGCACGATGTGAGATTAGCACTGGCCGTTAGATTTGTATAGATCAACGGTTGAGATCACAGCAGAGGTCTGCAGAACAAATAACCATCACATCGGAAGATTTTGATTTAACAAAGGAAAAGCGCTCCCAACAAACCTCCTATTGCGATTAACGCCCGGGGCTTTAGTGCCTGGTCTTGGGCGCGGGTCATATGTGGGGAAGTGGTTAGGGGCTTAACTAAAAGGGTCTTAGGCCTGATATATGGTAAAAAATGGGTTTTAGGCCTAAAAACATAGTTTTTTAAGGCTAAACAGGGGTTCCGATAGGAAAGCAAAGGGATTTTTTCACCAAATGAAGGGATTCACATGGTTTTAAAAGGGGAATTTGATGGTCTAGAAGGCTAAGGATGGGATTTTTGGGATTTTTGGGGAAATTTAGAGAAGGGAAAAAAGGGGTTAAAATGGGAAATTTGCACGGATAAAAGAGGCAGATGTAGGCTTTCTTGAGCATAATTTTTTTACAGATAGCAAAGGCTTTCTTGATGGAAACAACAGTGAAAATATTTTCAAAGGCAAAAGACACATAGAGGCTTCAAGAATGAGAGATTTTCAGAGGAAAGGTATCTCTTGAAGGCTCAAAAAAATATTTATCCACCTATTTTCTTGACAAAAATTTATAGGTGGCTAACAGTGGCTCCACATGGGGATGGCATCTTCTTGAAGATGTCAAGAACTTCAGAAGTATTCTTTGGGAAGTAGGCCATATGCTTGATATTTGAACCATCCTTTCTTCTTTGATTCAAATGCTACAAACATGATGGATATTAAGTCAGCAGAAAACATTTCCCAAACAATCTACCTACCCATCCTACAGTCCTAACATTTTTTCTTCAAGGTGAATTTGAATTTGTAGACCTCCTTCATCATTTTTATTATTATTTGAAAGCAAGAAACAAACTAGTCTAATTATACCCTTATTCCTCCATGAGACCAGATTAAACTGTTGTCCTCATAGCTTCTCTACCTAAACTAATATCTGCTAGGATTAAGCTGTCTAGCAGATTTCATTCTCTACATTTTACAGCAGAAATTTAAAAACAGTCAAACTAGGATTAGACTGTCTGGTTTGCTGTGGATCCATGGCATAAAGACAGCTGCACATTAACTGAACTTGTAGAAACTTGAAAACAAAATTTTGAAGGCTTGAAATTGTGAAACTTTGAAGCATCCTTCTTTTTCTTTGTGACTCAAGTTTTGAGCTTGTTAGAGTCACTTTATTCTTCATTTCAGCTCTGGTTTTGGGCTTGTTAGAGCTAATTCTTCTTTCTTTCTTTGCTGGTTCAGATTTTGGGCATATTAGAACCAACCTCTCACTCTTTTTGGCTCAGGTTTTAAGCTTGTTTGAGCCATTTTTTTTTGGGAATTCAGAGGTTCATGTTTTGGGCATGTCTGAACCTCTCTTTCTCTCTTTTATGAAACATTTTTCTCTTCTTCTTTAAAACAAAACACAACAATGGTATTTACAATGGAAATGGAAACTTTGAATTGGAAATCAACAGTAGTACTGTTTGAGCATCCTGCCATTGACAGGACCCCCAAACAGGTCTGTACCATCTAGCTCTTGTAGAAAAAAGGCATTTGGACCAATGATGGATTGGATGATGTAAGGACCCTGCCACAAACTGTAAAATTTGACATTCTTTCCTTTGTATTCTCTCCTAGAGTCCCACTTGAGCGCCTTATCTCCAATTTTGAAGTCACAAGCTTTTGTTCTCTTATCAAACAATTTTTTAATATTTTCCTGCACTTTTAGAGCTCTGTTGTAGACTTCTTCTCTTATCTGTTGGAGATGTATTGTTTGATTTATACTCCTTACCATGCTATCCTCTTCTGACTGAATCTCTTAGATCAATTTAATCACTGGTACCCCTAGGCTAGTAGGAAACACAACATCTATTCCATAAACAAGCTGATATGGAGACATCCCAATGGATTTCTTTGTTGTCAACCTCTCAACCCATAAAGCATGCACTAACTTGTTATGCCATGATTTCTTATTCTCTTCAAGTAGCTTTTTGATGATGGTCACCAAGCTTTTGTTTGATGATTCAGCTAACCCATTACCTTGTGGGTAATAAGCAGTTAAATGACCAAGTGAAATCTGATACTTGTGACAAAAATCAATCATATTTTTGGATCCAAAAGCAACAACATTATCAGTGACTATCTTTCTAGGGTAGCCAAATCTAGAGAGGATGTGATCTTCAAGGAATTTAATGATAACGAAATCTATGGCATTCCTAGAAGGGATGGCCTCTATCCATTTTGTGAAATAGTCTGTGGCTGTGAGAATCCATTTGTGTTGGGCTGATGAAGCAGGATGGATCTCCCCTATGAAATCTAGGCCCCACTGTTGAAAGGGAGCTTCAACAGTTCTAGGTTGTAATGGTAAAGGGAGGAGCTTTCTTTTGCCTTCAAAAATCTGGCACTTATGGTAGGAAACTATCATCTTGTGGATATCATTGAACAGGGTAGGCCAATAATAGCTAGCCCTGAGTATTTTGTTGGCAGTGGCTTTCCAGCTTAGATGACCCCCACACTCTCCTGCGTGGAACTCATGTTTAATCCTCTCTGCTTCGGTTTCAGGCAGACATTTGAGCAAAAAACCATTTGCATTTTTCCTGTATAAACCTTCATTTAAAATGAAATAGTTTCTGGCCTTTAACTTTAGAAACCTGGCCTTAGTCTTTGAATAATTAGGAGGGGCATTAAGGTTTGTAAGCACATACATGATGTCAAAATACCAAGGAGAGTTTTGAAATTGTTCTTCAACAGTAGGGTCAGGAAATCCTTCATGTTCATCCAAGACATCTACCATGTTTATGTCAAGGGCTTGCAAGTTAGATTCAGCCATCAATTGAGATAAGCCCTGAACTTTGATAAGTTTTGTGGGTTTTATTTCCAAATCGTACACTAAAATTACAACAATCCATTTTCCCCTCTTTCCATCCGGATCCTGGGACAAAATGTCTTTAACCACTATGTTAGGCACATAGGAAATGATGTGATAATACAGAATATACACCCTGAAGTCTTTCAAGGCCTTTACCAAGGCTTAGGACTGTTTTTCCATTGTGTTATATTTGAAGGGTGCATCCCTCAGCACCTTGTTGAAGAAAGCAATAGGCTGTTCCTGTCCCTATAGATTTTTCTGCAGTAAGATTGCAGCCACTGTATGCTCAGAGGCAAAGGAGAAAATAAGGAAATATTTTGAAAAGTCAGGGCTAATTAGGACTGGTGCCCGAGTGAGTGAAAGTTTAACTAATTCAAAATATTTTTTGGCCTCTAAAGTCCACTTAACCCCTACATATTTTTTCAGCATGTTTGTCATATCTCCGAGGAGCTTTGCTAAGTTGGCAATAAACCTCCTTAAGAAGTTAATTTTCCCAAAAAATGGTTGCAATTCCTTTATGTTTCTCGGGTGACTAATCTGTAGTATTCCCTCAACTCTTTTTGGGTCTATTTTAATCCCCTTCTGTGATATAATATGGCCGAGAATCTTACCTTCTTGAAGGCCAAACATAGTATTATTGGGATTTAAATACATAATATACCTTCTACATTTTTCAAACCCTCTTCTCAAATGTTTAAGATGCTCTTCATAAGTCTTGGAATATATTGTTATGTCATCAAGATAAATGAAAATGAAGTGCCCTATTTCCTATGAAAATGCTATGTCCATAGCTCGTTGGAAGGTTGCACCAACGTTCATTAGTCCAAAAGGAATTTTCACGTACATGAACGTGCCCCATGGAGTGGTGAAAGCTGTCTTGAGCTGATCTTCTGGGAGTACTAAAACTTGGTTATACCCTAAAAAGCCATCTAACAGGGAGATCCTTTTTGAGCCAACTACCCTCTGCAGGATATGTTTCATCTTTGGTAAGGGGTAATTGTCTTTAAGTGAAGCTCTGTTTAGGTTTCTAAAATCAATGCAAAGTCTGATCTCACCTGTCTTTTTCCTCACAGCTACAAGGTTGGACACCCAATCGGAAAACCTCACAGGCACTATGATTCCTGCCTCATACATCTTCTTGATTTCCTTTTCAACTAGAGGCAGCTATACTGTGTTAATTCTACGTAGTTTTTTCCTAAAGAGTTTTTGGTTTTCTTTCAGTGGGATTTTGTGCTAGATGATTTCTGTATCGTAAGATTTCAAGTCCTTGTAGCTCCAGGTGAACACATCAATGAAATTTTTAAATAAGTCAATGTATTTATTTTTCATGTCTGCTGGCAAGGACTTAGCTAGTTTAATCATCCTAGGCTTATCTTCAGTGCCTATGTTTCATTCCTCAACATCAGACTCTGTGTGTTCAATAGTGGGTTTCTTCGCTACATCGTTAAAATAAAAAAGGTCCTCTAAAGGTGCTAGTCCTCTAGGTATATTATTATATTTTGAATGCAACACCTCTATTTCTTCTTTTTCTGCGTTCTTGTATTCTTCAGTTTGAATTCCCAGTTCTTTAGTTAACATGTTTATTCCTACATTATGTGGTGTTTTTTCTTCATCAGAGGGCCATTTATTCAGGCAGCTTTCATCAGATTTAGAGTTTGAATCAGAGAATTTAAACTCATTCCTGCCAAGAAGGAAATCCTCTATCTGCTTGTCGCCCTCGAAGACCTGCCAATATTTCTCGTTATCTGGCACTGCAGGCCTTTATTTCGTTTGAATGATAATTTGTTTGTCACTAGGTGATTTCTGATATGAACAACAACACAGGCTAATCCATTTGCAATAATGTTCGGACTCCTAGGAACAAACACAAGATCATATTCTATGAAGGTCTTCAGTAAATCCATGGCATCATTTTTGTATGCCCTCAATCTAGGATGCTTTGCTGTATATTCTCCATTCACCTGTTTGATGACTAATTCAGAGTCTCCATGTACATCTATCCTTCGGGCTCCTAGTTTTTTCAATAGATTCAATCCTAGGATGAGAGCCTCGTACTCTGCGATATTGTTTGTACATTTAAAGTCCAGTTTGAAGGCCTGATTCTCAGCATATTCACTCTCAGTATTATGTAACCACACTCCAGCCCCTGCATTCTTCCTAGTGCAAGACCCATCAAAGTTCATCCTCCATAAGGGATTGTTTTCAAGTTTGTCATCATTTTCCTCTCTAGTGTTGGGTTCACTATTATGTTGTATTATGGGGTCTGCACCGTGTTGTGGAATGTTTTGCTCTTCATTATGTGTAGGGAGTTCAGAATGAGGAGTAATCTGCAGTTTGTAGTCTTGTTTTCTTTCAATCTGAGTTTTTGATTTAGTGCACTATTCAAAGGTTTCTTCTTTGTCTAAAGTGGCCATTATGTTAAGATCTATGGGCTCTACTCTATTGTTCGCATCTCTATCTTCTAGCTCTGGCTCATCTATGGATTCATCGTTGAAAAGGATAAAGGAGTCCACATCTGTATGGACAAAGTATAGAGGTGAATTTTCAGGTTTTTCATGGCTGCTAACCATAAAATTCATTTGTGCCTCTCTATACAATCTCCTAAGCTGGCTAAAGACAAGGATTGTGGCATATGACCCATCCATCTGCATTGTACCTTGCAGCTTGGCTCCCCATGACCTCGATAACAACATGCCATACTTAGGTGGCACATCTGCCACTACAACATCCATAACCATGCACTTGGCTGGAATCTGGGTCAGGTTTACACAGAGATCTTTGATTAGGCCAAGGCACTTCACTCTGCTAAATTCAAATGAATATAAATCCTTATAAGGATGGGTTATCTCTAAGCCTAGCTTCTCCATAATTACCTTAGGCATAAGGTTGTGTGAAGCCCCAGAGTCATGCATTGCGTTGTGAAGGATTTTTTCATGGATATTGAGGCTGATATAAAAAGGAGGTACTACCCCTTCCTGAAACTTCCCTTCTATCTTTGGACCAAACAGAAGGGTTGGTTGATCATCACTTAGAATGACAGTGTCACTGTTTTCTCCTAGATTTAATGCTTTCAAAATTTGGCCTTTATATACATCCTGAGTGGCCAGCTCAGAGAGTGGGACATAAATTTTAATTTTAGCAATCTCACTCTCCAAATTGAAAGGAGATTGACTCTTTGTAAGACTCAACTTTGTTTTGTTAGCCACTATTTTAGTGGCAGAATTAGCGTGCTGATTCTCACTATGTACAGTGTTTGAAACTATTTTATCAGGAGCAATAGCTGCAATGCTAGTGTTGCTAGTCTCTTGGCTTTGTTTATCAATATTTTAGCTGTCCTTCTCTTTATTTTTCCCAGAACTCTCAGCTGTTGATTTGCTACTTTCAGCAGTCACCTTAGGAGTTTTCTCAGGCCTTTTCTTAATGGTAATCTCAGAGGCTTTGGGTTTGGAAGTGTCTAAGTTCTTCTTGCTTCTAAGTTCATACTGTTCTCTGACCTACATGATGGCATTTTCAAATCCCAACCTGTAATCCTCAGATTCTAACCCTTCCTCATTCCAATGCGAGCATGAGGACTAATTGTCTTCTGTGGAATAGGTGTGGATTGAGTTGTCTACTTCCACCATGTTTATTATGGTTCCTTCGGACTCTTCTATTATCCCCTCATCTTCATAGAGGAATTTCTCTTGAAATGGGGGTATGACTTGTTGATCGGAGTCTCTCTGTTAGTTGGGGAGTTGTTTCTCCTAAATTTTTGATTTTGATTTTGGTTTCTGTTCTGGTTACTGACCGTGACAACCATTTTCTCCATCATTTTCTCTAGCCTTTCCATTTTCTTGGCTAGACTGTCATATTTGGGATCAGATGTGGAAGCTGATGTGTCATCCCTATATGTTACCTTCTTCTTAGTCCTCATTCTACCTCTTTTTTCAATCAGGATTTTCTCTACCCTCACTGCTTTTTTTTGCATATCTTCCAATGTGTTGTAATCTCTCTCCTTATGCTGATAGGCCATGTCAGCATCAAAGCCCTCTGGGTATTTCACCAAGGCCATTACTTGGGGAGGTTTCATGTGTGGTGGAAGAGTGTTGTAAACACTGTTAAACCTTGTAGAATAGTCATGGACACTCTCTCCTATATTTCTTTTAGGATTCTTTTATTCTGCTAAGATTTGAAGAGGGTTGGTCTTGACTTCCCATTTGTTTATAAAGGTTTGATGTAATGATGGAAGGTCATGGATGGTATTATGAGGTAAACCTTTAAACCACTTCTTCACCTCTCCTCCCAAACTCTGGGCAAAGATCCTCATCTTAATGGTTTCATCTTCAATTTCCATGTAATCAAAGGCATCTTCCATCCTGTTCACATGATGTTAAGTAGTGGTAGACTCTTTTACAGTGAAGTGAGGGATTTTTGATTGATAATCATTGGGTAGTGGAGCCAAAGGCTGTGGTAACACTAGAGGTGCATACCAAGCTACCATGATGGTGTTTTGTGGAGGTAAAAGATTGGCTTGAGCAGCAGGTATATGGATGATAGAAATGCTAGGACCAGAAACACACCGTTGAGCTGATTTAGGGTGATAGAGGCCCAATTTTTGAATGAAATGAATATCAGGAGGTGTAGATGGAGGGATCTCTCTATCCCTAATATGCTGACCACTAAGAGATGGTGAACTTGGAAGCTCGAGGTCTGTCTGATCTAAAGCACTATATGACTTAGTTCTTGGTAAACTGCTTAGTAAGTCTAAGTCTAAATGAGTTTCTGATAGAGATGAAGAGTTTTCTGGTGCAGAGTTAGCTCTATAAATGGGTCTAATAATAGTTGACTTTCTAGGGGTGGGAGATTTCCTAAGAATTTTCTCTGGATTTTCAACTATTTCAGGTGGGTTTGGATTAGGATAAGCTCTAGTATGGATGGTTCTTGAAGCTAGTAGCTTAATCCTATGTGTTTCTTCTAATATGGCTGATGTTTTAATGAAAAATGGTCTCCCAGTGGAGTCTTGTGGAAACCAATGATAATCAGCAGGCCTACTGATCACCAGTGGAGTCTTTAATCATTAAGGACTGTGGAGTCACCAGGTGGAAGGTTTAGAATGTTTTAAAGAGATTTACTGTCCACTACAATGATTCACTTACCAAATCTAGGCTGATTGGTCTTCTTTGGGTTCTTGGAAGTGTTTAAAAAGTGTTTTACTCAAAGTTCCCCAGCGGAGTCGCCATTATGTTGGGGTTCCTGTGTTTTGGCAGGTTTGGCTCTACCAAAAGACAAGACAACATAAAAACCACTTTGGGACCTCAGGATCTAGCCCTCCTGGGTCTAGAGAGGGATCTCTCTATAAAGGAAAAGATATATGTGTCTTTGAAGTTCAATTTTAAGGTCTTAGGCTAGTTATAAGGCACAAGGGTGGTTGTTTTGTTTTGTTTGTTTGTTTGGTTATTGGGAAAAATGAAAGAAGGGTTAAATGTGAGGTAAAGAAGTGAGAAAAGGAGGATTTTAGGCAAAGGAGAGATAATTCAAGGAACACTCGAGACCATTGGGCAATGGAGTCATAAAAGGGTTTACTTGCAATTCAATATCCAAGGTTTTCAAATGGGCTAGTCATCTACGACAGAGGATCTTTTAAAGATGATAGTGTGGGATGAAATGATTAGGAATGAAGGTGAAAAAAAAGGAAAACTCCAAGGTGACCACTTTAAGAGCTAATCTAGGGATAGGGCATGCCTTAACCATCTGTGATTAATTCCTAAAGAGGCTAACTCTTCAGACAAGGGTAAACATTAAATATTTAACACCAAGGTGAAGCCTGAGATCAGAGAAAGGCTTTGAACTTTCAATTCTTTGACATTCAACTTAAGGGAACTTAGAAAGGTTCAACTGTGGGAAAAGGACCCTAGTGAGACAGAATCAGTTCTAGATCTCCTAGTATCCCAATTCTTTCAATTAAACCAGACAAGAACATCTAAGAACAAATCCCAAATTCATGCATCAGTAAGCAGGGAAAACCCACTACTATACTGGCTAAATTATCTTGAATATGTTCACATATTACACAATTAGTAGAAAACATCAAAGACAAGAAGAGCAGGAAGCATAAGGGTACCATGCAAGGGTATATCCTAAGCCAGTTTACTAATTATTATTAGAGAAATGAAATATGATGAATTATAGAAGGAAAACCGAGACAAAGATAGAACACATCACCGCTGCTTTAAATCAGGATCCAAAGAAATTTCTTGTCATATTAAAGAGAAACACCAGTCATATAAAACATTTTCCAACAACTTGATATTCATTTTGAAATCATCTCCTTAGCCTATTTTACAATTATGCACACAAAACTATATCTCAAGAGAAACAACTTACAATCCACGGTTATCCAAAAAACAACATTTACAATGTATTTTTCAAGATTTTTATAGCTAAAGAGAGGTAGAGGAGGTAGATGGAGCTTTAAATGAAACATTAAAACAGATGAAGAAGAGTGCTCAAGGCCCATTCTTCTTTAATATCCTTTCAGTGACTTTCAGTACTCTTTGGATGAAAGAGTGGTCTTCGACAGGCTGATAGTAACTCCAGGCATGTTCTTTGATGTACTTTTCGACTGTAGTACTTTGGGACAAGTAAGACAGTTAAATGATTTTAGGCCTGCCATGCTATGCAAAAAATGCTCTGGCAATATTAGGATTTTCTGTCAGGGTGGTGATCTTCTCGGGAACGTTGATGAAGAGTAAAAAACATTATGGGTGTAGGTTTTAACCTTGAACATAAATTATCGACACACGAATCTTATAACAGAAAATAAAAAATAGTGAGAGCATAAAACATAAGACAGATAAACACAGAGATTTTCCCCTGGATCTCAAATCGGGATGACCAACTTGATTTTTCATTATTATATTCCTTTTAGTGTTACAACACATATATATACATGCCGAAGCATACATAAACCCCAATCCATAAACCCTGGATTAGAACATAACCGTAGTTCCCTTGACCGGATCTACAAAAATACCAGGGGCCAAAAAACCATCGTACTCCAAAACCATGTGCAAAACCATGCACAAAACCATGGACGCAGACTACCCACCGGAAATTAAGGACCAAAAATTTTCGTTGGGGCTCTGCCTCAGACCTCGATAGGGGGGGCTACCGCCCCCTCTGTGACCCCCCCATTGCACCCAGCACAAAGGGGGGGCTATCGCCCCCCCTCTTACCCCCCACGCATGCTTAGTTGTGGAAATAATATAACACATACCCAACAATGGGAACTTTGTCCTTTCTTGGGAAAGAACCTTTTGCTGAAGTGAAACAATGACAAGGATTGTTTCTGTGCTTTAGGCCTCATTTAGGCCTTCTGTGTCGTTCATAAGGTCTTCAATCTAGCACATTCACCCTTTAATCACTGAATTAAAGCTTAAAATCCTAAATAATAGGCTTTAAATATCTTTAATCCTTCACTGATACTCTTTGCTGCTTCTTCGACTGTCTCTGTCTGTGGATGCGTAGATTTAATGGCGCCAGAGGTTTTCAACAGAGTTAATAACTCTGATTGGAATGAAACATGTGTTTAAAACCCCCTCAGGATTCTTCCTTGCGATCTCTGGCTCTGAAAAGCTTTCTCTGCGCTCTGTGTCACTGTGACAGTGACTGCGATCAATAACGGTTTTCACCGTCTGTAACCCGACAAAACACAAAACTTGTTAAGAAAATCCATGGAAGTGGAAGTGGATGCTGTGGAGGCTTGTGGAGATGGCAGCGCAGCAGTGAAAACAGTGGTTGTAGTGAAGGAAACGGTGAAAATCGCTGTGTAATGGTGGAGAAGGAGGTCCGATGAAGGTTTGGTGAAAAAATGATTCTCGACCGTCAGATTAGACAGTGGGATGATGATTGATGGTGGAGATTTACTGGTGGAGTGGCCTTAGAAGGTCAGATGGAGAAATTATAACTTTAGTGTAAAACATAAAGTTAAGCCTTTGGGAGAAATACACAGGAAAACCATGAAAATCAATTGAACTGGGGCTTTGTATGGTGGGACCGGCAAGCGGAGGGCGATTTTGAATATGGACTGTTAGATCTCAGGAGGAGATCAATGGTGGAGATTACTGCGATGAAATTCTGTGAAATAATATGAACGAAAACGCGATGGAATGAGGGCTGCAGATCTATATAGATCAACGGTCGGGATCTTCAAATTGAGTTTTGGAGGCAGAAAAGGGGGAGGTGGTTTTTTGGAGAAAACAAGTGTTTTTGCGCTGCTTGGGAGTGGTTTTGAAAATCTCCCAAAAAAAAACGCGATATCACTTGCCGCCCGAAACGTGGTGAAATAAAACCGCCGATATCATTGATTTCAAAACATTAAAGTCCGGACACCAAAGTTACACGATATGGTTCTCGGCCGTTGGATTACTGGTGGGGAGATCTGATGGTGTAGGATGGAGCGCGATATGGAAAGGAGCACGGTTGGTATGGTGGGGGAGGGTCAAAAGCAGATTGAATGCGGACTGTTAGATCAATGGAACGAACGACTACGATCTAAAAAGAGAAAGCAGAGGCAACGGGATTAAAAAATGGGTGGGAGAAAGGAGAGTCGTTGGATCTCAAGAGATCAACAATGGATATCTAATAGCATCGGAGACAGGTAGGAGGCCAAAACTCTGATTGTTGAAGTTGCGATTACGCGTGGACTGTCGGATCATGAAAGTGATCAATGGTGGAAATTTGATCGGAGGGAAATGATAGAGGGAAAATGAGGCGGAGCACGATTAAATCCTGACCATTGGTTCTTGTGGATTCAACGGCCAAGATCGAATCCAAGGATCGCAATTGGAGGGGACTGAGGATGGCGCATAAGACTTTGCGATTGGCAATCATGCGATGTTGCGATGGCCACCGGATTTAAAAGGAAATCGATGGTCAATATTCAATCAGGGGTCGATGGGGAGATGTGGTGGGGCGCGGTGTGAGATCAGCGCTGGCCGTTATATCTTTATAGATCAATGGCTGAGATCACAGCGGAGGTCTGCAGAAGAAATAACCATCGCATCGGAAGATTTTGATTTAACAAAGGAAAAGCGCTCCCAACAAACATCCGATTGTGATTAGCGCCCGGGGCTTTAGTGCCTGGTCTTGGGCGCGGGTCATATGTGGGGAAGTGGTTAGGGGGTTAGCCAAACGGGGCTTAGGCTTGATATATGGTAAAAAATGGGTTTTAGGCCTAAAAAAAGAGTTTTTTTAAGGCTAAACAGGGGTTCTGATAGGAAAGCAAAGGGATTTTTTCACCAAATGAAGGGATTCACATGGTTTTAAAAGGGGAATTTGATGGTCTAGAAGGCTAAGGATGGGATTTTGGGGATTTTTGGGGAAATTTAGAGAAGGGAAAAAAGGGGTTAAAATGGGAAATTTGCAGGGATAAAAGGGGTAGATGTAGGCTTTCTTGAGCATAATTTTTTCACAAACAGTGAGGCTTTCTTGATGGAAAAATCAGTGAAGATATTTTCAAAGGCAAAAGACACGTAGAGGCTTCAAGAATGAGATATTTTCAGAGGAAAGGTATCTCTTGAAAGCTCAAAAAAATATTTAGCCACCTGTTTGCTTGAAAAAAATTTATAGGTGGCTAACATGACCTTCGGCACAAAATCCCTAACCTAAAACCCTAAATAGGTAGATCTAGGTCAGTTTACACAGGTTATCCTGTGTGCACATAGATAAAGGTCTTGTAATCCCTTAATACATAACGTTCAGGTTTGAAAGTAATAGATCTATTCATTCAATGTTCATATAAGGAAAAATATAGTTACACAATAGATCCAAACTCAGATAATGAAATAAATAGAAATAACACACAGAAACAAATCATAAAACAAGACACAGATTCATTTGATACTCAAAACTATCCAAAACATTCTATTCATTCATAGTTCATAACATCCTTACAATACTTCAGCTCTACCCATACACACAGCCAATGGGGTCCGCACACAGGCAGACTAAAGTCTCCCCACACACAGCCAACAGGAGCCTTCTAAACCCAGAAAAATTTTATTTTCTGCTTAGAGTATCATACCAAAGCTTACTTCAACACTTGAATACCTTTCTATCGACTCGATCTATACTTATATTTATATCTTTAGCCTGCACTCATCTAAGGTTTGCAAACTTTGGTTTGCGGCCACTAGTTCTACCCTTTTTCCCATTACAACTCATGAGGGGCTTTAACCTGCCCCAAAACCCCTTAACATGTGCTTTTATTAGTGGGCATGACTTAACTTACAAAAAATACTATATTTTTATCCAAAATTGCGGTCCTAAGGGACCCCGCTTCAACAGGCCCCAAGCACAATATTGTGACTCGTCTCGAGTCACAACGGTGCTGGGTTCTTCATCTTGTTCTACAACTCCTTGATGGCAGCGACGAAGGGTGCCAGGGCACCCATGTTTTTATCAGTTTCACTCTATGCTATGTCCACCAGTTTTTGCGATGTCAGCACTTCTACAGCTAGATTTATGCTTTGATAGGCCTGGTTCAAATTCTTTATAGTGACATCCAGATCCTGCGACAGCTTCGTTGCCTCATTGGCCCATGGCTTCATGTTCTCTGTCACAATATGCTTCTTTCTCTGCATCTCCTCTACTTTCTTGCACAAGATCTGGATAGTCTGTAATCGGTCCATGCACTGAGTAGGTATAAAAGTAGGCAGGGCCTCCTGAAGGTCGTCGAATGCCTACTCCTTGGCGCACAATTCCTACAAGATCTTCCTGACCAGTGGATCTGTCTACACAGATGTCCATAGTCCCATATCTAGTTCTAACAGTGTAGTTCCCTTATTGACTATGGTGAAAATACTCTCTAAATCTTCCTTGACCAAGGTCGCCCGTTGCATGCACACTTTTGGGGGAGTTTTTGGCTGTAGCTTGGCTTGTAATGCTGTAATCTATTGCTCGAACACCACCTTCATTGTCTGCACCTCTGACCGGGAGGCTTTTAGCACTGCTACAAAACTCTCAAATTTTACCTATAGTGCGACAGAAGCAGGGATGACCAACTCTGGTAGGTCACCACACACTTTGTTAATTAGATGCTCTAAATTTTCTCACTGAGCTACAACGGCCTGGTGCACTGTATGATATTGGAGAATTTCTTTAGTTTTTGTCACGACCTTTTGCTCTGCTTCACTTAGATTCTGGTGCACGCACTGATGAACCCTTAGTTAAACTAAGATGGGGGGGGTGAATCAGTTTAATACATTCATGGACCTTTAAAATTTTTTCATTCAACTCATTTACACCTTCGTTTCATAAGCAACCTAATACATAATGGATCAATAAACATAATTTGTGAAAAAAAAGTGATTAAACATATTAGAACATCACATCAACACTTAATAATCAAGCACATAGATGACAAATATAAGTGGAAACCCATAAAGGGATAAAACCACATCTTTTTATTGTTGCGATGCAAAGGCAAGCTCCAACTCCCTCTCACAATTGATTTTCTGCAGGCTCCAACCTACAGGAGGCTTCTACCCCAAATTTTGCAAGCTACAATTTTTAAGGAAGCTTCAACTCTCATCTATTTTCTACAGGCTACAACCCACAGGAGGCTCGTACCTCAACCAGCTACAATTGGACATCTATCAAGTTATAACTTTATATGGAAGCACCAACTCCCTCACACTACAATAAAATCATATGCTGATTTACCTGGATATCAACTTTGTTTTTCTCCTTCTTCAATGTTTCCCTTCTAGGATTCAAATATGCTTCATATCATATCTGGATCTGCACAACATCTCTATCTGCTCACTCTCATTCTTCCACTTTCTAACCTCTTTATGCATATTAAAATAACATCATTTATAGAGATCACTTAATGGTTGTTTTCATTCTATATGGGAATATGAAGTCAATAGGCATGACTCTTGCCTTCCACCCATTCATTTCCTCACTCAACATATTCAGGATGTTACAAATATATACAATTATTACAGTATCAAATGGGGTTTTGCTTTGCCTGGGAGACTTTCCTTTGCATCATAAACAGTATAAAACAAATAATACATTTACAGTTACATTCAAATATTTCATTCAACCCTTTCAGCTTCTTAGATTTGTTGTCTATTTGTCTCTTCTGCTTGCTGTCCCTTTGTCTTTTATGTTTTTGTAGTTATATTCCAACTGTGCTGCATGACCGCCTTTTTTCCCGAATCGACCCATGCTGTTGAATTTTTCTGCACGAGCTCCGAGTCCTTTTTCTTACCCGAGCCTTTTCTTGCTATGTTCAGAATTTGCTTTTGTTACTCGAGTCTTTTCTTTCACATTCAACCTTTTCGTTTGACTCACTACCGCAACACTGTTCGGCACGGACTCTTGGTCCTTTGTTATGCGTTCAAGTCTTTTCGTTGTGACCCGTGGGGTATGGCCCACATAAACTCCTTTTTAACGCAGTAGATTACAATATCATAGTTTATTTAATATATGCATGTTAGTGATCAAACAATGCATATTTTATATAACAGAACATAGAATAGGGGTTATTGGGTCCCACAACACTTGACCGATCACAATACATGGCACTATGTTTTGCCCACAACTTTTAACATTTAGCAATAACGTATCTCCTATATTGTGTGATATGTGATTGCATCCAAATTAACTTACTATGCGAACCTTAAGCACAAAACATGAAATTTGTGATGTGTGCTAATGCGTAGTGTCGACACGTGGCTCCTGCCTTTCACCGCATCGCATCCAACATAACTTACCGTGCGAACCTTAAACCATAAAATCTGCGATGTGCGCTAATGCGCAGTGCCGACATGTGGCTCTTGCCTTTCACCGCATCACATATTTCTAATATTATCACATTGAAAACTAATTAACATACCTTGCGAAGCCTTAGCACTGTCCACTAGCATTTGTGATATTCGAACTCGTGATTCGCTGTCCACCGTTGATCTGCCAAATGATCTAAGGGTCCTCACTACGTGCCCTGGCGTGCCAACACATGTCCCTTCTACACTTTGCATCACACATAAAATAACTTACTCTATGGTGACCTTAAAACTTAAGCACTAAACTTTGTGATTTGCGCTTTCAATCTCCTCTGTTGATCTTCGGTTGATCCGACGGTCCATGCTTGTCTCCTTGCCGATCCACTTCGAATTGCATGTTAAATATCTTAACTTGCGAAGTCCTAACAATAAACACTGTACCCTACGATGTGCGA